>CAMZMU010000083.1:19730447-20094562 GCA_947311845.1 Poa pratensis | reverse complement strand
AAAAGTTTTGCCTTATACAAAAAACATAGTACGCCTTGTCTGCTCTAGAAAAAACATGGCTTCATTCCTCCATTAAAAACACTGTTGTGTCAGCTTACAGCATGCGACAATGCCTCGCAGTGGTGCATAGTTGCATCTAGAGGTTAGTGAAGATTCAGATTCTTCGAAAGCAAATCAATATATGAACTTGTTTTGCAACATCGGTACTTTTCTCTTGTCGTGTCTATCTTAGTTTGTTTTTGTTTTAGTTTTTGGACGACGATAGCAAGGCGCAGCCTCGCGGTACGCTATGTGCTAGTCCTAATGGTGCGCGACACGGCTAAATTCAAATTCCGGATCCTTTGCAAAATGAATTCAAACTCGGGATGCAAACTGAAACCCAAGGTGGAGTCGGCCAAGTAAACGGCTCTGAGCCGCCCGAGTGTGGCACGCCGTACATACCCGACTGCCGGGTGTCGTTGCCTCGTTGGCAGAAGAGATCACCTGCTCATGATTTCTACCTTTCTAGTTACTACTAGTTGAATGCCCGTGCGTTGCTTACGGCCACTTAAAGGTCCATTTGATTATAAGCTTTTTGTAGGATTGGATCCTCTAGTAAATTTCTTATAGCGTTGTTTGGTTCATAGGATCATTTCCAATAGGAATTTTCCCGTAGAAATATAGTGTAAATCGCATAGGAAAAAACATTAGGTCATACCTCATGGAAATTGCTTCACACAATCAAAGAGGCGCACTCTCCCTATAGGATAAATTTTCTATCATATGGATCAAAGGAGAGCTAAGTTTTTCCATTGTCACATGTGAAGCAGGTGTAATTTAGAATGCACGAAATATAACAATATCATGATATCAAATGGTAAGATTGCAAGAACATTGAAGATAAAAAAATAGCAAACATGAAAAAAAAGTGATGAAAAAAAGGGAGTTCAGGCTTGATTCATACATACTATTTGTTAGTATCCTTGTTTATGCAGATTCTCGTTGAACATAAGTACAAATTACAAATATATATGCTCTTTCACATTACATAAGGAAATGTTATTGAATAATGTTTGCACACATTGTTTTGTCTTTACAACCACAAAATCAATTACTTCCGCATTGACGAGCATTATGTAATGTCTCAATAGAAACACTAACGACTACGTCAAGAATTATAACCATATAGGTCTCTTTAGCTACACCTTGCACTGATCTTTAGGTCATAAGGAAATAACTTGTAGTATATAAAACGAAAAATAAAGTGTTGAACTACCGAACAAAACATGTACTTTTTAGTATAATAGGCCCAGCGAGCTGCTGCAGTAAGAAGCATGTCCATCTCCAAAGAGAAGCATGTCCATCTCCAAAGAGCCATTCTTAGCATAAATAAGCGAGATTCTACATGCAGGCTATATGCACATATTGTAATCTGATAGCTATATGCTACAACCAATTATATGCACATTGTATGGAAATGTGAGAAAAAATGCCATTGGTCCATTTAATGATTTCAATTTGCTAGTGTAAATATCAATTTTCATTGAACTATTCATAACATTATCAAAATCAATTGCCTGACGCAAATTTTGTCGAAGGAAAACATTGTTACTTGACACGGTTATACATCCAATGAGCAATAAATGTATCAGAACGAATCTGGTTCATTTGATAGTAAAGATGCCATAATGCTCATCATAGGTAACATTCATATTGCAATTCTTTATGCATCACCTCTAGTCAACCGTAAAGGTTTGCACCTAACTTGAAACATTCACAACAACCTAAAATGGGAATTGAAATCAACCACAAGTTCTAGGCAAAGAGAGAATTTCAACTAAACAAGCCAGTGCTCTCAAATTCAGTTTGGTAGTACACAAAGCTTTTGCACATCATCAGGAATAAGTATCAAAACTGCACATAGAGAATTTCTGTATCTTTTGAGCACGACAGCACAACGGAACTTCAGGTAAAATAGTAAGGCCCAAGAAACACCCTTTTTCCATCTTATTTCTAACATCATCAACTTCAGAAATATATGCTCAAACGTCTGAATAAAATTCCTTAGGAAAAAAAATATATCGGATTCAATAAAAGTATACAAAGGATTCTTGCTAATAAAACCACTCAGGGATGTCATAAACCTGAACTTCTGGAGCTGAGATGATGTATCCTGGAGCAGTATTTAAAATTACCATTTGAACAGCTCAAGTTCATCCAGATTGTACTTCTTATATACCATTGAAAGTATCTTACGAGACTCCAAGTAAAAGGAAACACTAACCAGAGTTGCGTATCTCTACAAACAAAGAAGATGACGAGGTAACCTGGAGATGCAAATGTATCATATCAGAAAATAAATGCAAACGTTCGAGATTAAAAAACCACGGGACAGTCCTCCTTCTGGCATCCTTCCCTCTAGCTGTGGGATCCGATCCGTGGACAGCCACCTGTTGGCAAGAAGCATCAGTGAGCTCCCGGATTATAACGCGGCTGCAGCGGCAAGCCTTGTCAAGATCCGTAATTCCTAGGACTGCCACAAAATGGGTCTACGGTATTGAATGCGAGGACGGCAAATACCTCGATTGTGTAATTGATTTGGATGGAACGATCCAATTGCTTCAATTTCTCCCCGGAATTTTTTGCAAACAATTTCCCCTGCATAAGCTGCACCAGGAAACTATGTACCTATAACAACAAGATCGATTAGATCCTCTAAGATCTACCAGCAATGCGGAGAACGCAAGCGCATTCTTCCTGAACCAGAGAACGCGACTGACCTCGGGCCGCCGTCCAAGCCGCGCGACACGCACCTCCGCTCTCAATCCTGGTCGCCGCTCACCACTCTTTCTTCTCCTTTAGTTATACCTAGATACCATTCGGTAGCTCCTCGACAGAGGACAGCGCCGCGTGGGGAGCAGTGGTAACCTGCAGCTTCCTTTCCCAGGCTTCGGCGCAGGGGACACTAAAAGACACGAAATAATATGCCGGCCCGACGTACCTCGTCGGGTAGGGATCTGCTCAATATATATAACGATTGGTACAATTACAAGTCCTATACGTTACGTGTACGTATGTATTCTAACACCCTCCCTCAATCTCAACGGGTAAAAGATTGAGATTGCGTTTACAATGGTCATACAACGGTAAGGGGAGAGGTTTAGTGAAGATATCAGCAACTTGATCCTTCAATGAGATGAAACAGATCTGCAGTTGCTTTTGAGTAACACGTTCTCGAACAAAGTGAAAGTCTACTTCAATATGCTTTGTTCTTGCGTGAAAGACTGGGTTGGATGACAGATACGTTGCACCAATGTTGTCACACCATAATACCGGAGGTTGGGCTTGAACAACTCCAATCTCTCGCAACAATGACTGTACCCAGACAAGTTCTGCTGTAGCATTAGCAAGAGCTTTATATTCAGACTCAGTGCTGGACCTCGAAACTGTAGACTGTTTGCGAGCACTCCAGGCGATCAGATTACCTCCATAAAATATAGCATATCCCCCGTAGATCGCCGGTCATCCATATTGCCAGCCCAGTCCGCATCAGAGAACGCTGAGAGCAATGATGAAGAGGAAGACCGAAACTGCAAGCCACAGTCAATAGTGAACCGCACATACCGAAGAATGCGCTTAACTGCGGACCAATGAGGTGTTCGGGGCTCATGTAGGTATTGACACACCTTGTTGACAACAAACGACAAATCAGGCCGTGTCACTGTGAGATACTGTAGACCACCAACAATACTGCGATACTTAGTCGCCTCCTCAGATGAGAGAACATCACCATCCGTGCTGCAAAGACGCTCAGAAGAGGACATAGGAGTAGTAATAGGACTGCACTTCAACATACCAGCGATCAGCAACAGACGGCGAGAACCCCAAGGAGCCAAGAACAGAACTGAGGCAAGCATGCCATGCACGGGGAGCCTGCTTCAGGCCATAAAGAGATTTGACAAGCTGACAGTAATGACCAGGGTTATCAGGATCAGCAAAACCAGGAGGTTGTCTCATGTATACCTGCTCATCAAGGAAACCATTGAGAAAGGCATTCTGGATATCAAGCTGACGAAGATGCCACCTGTTGGAGAGAGCCATAGAGAGCAACAAACGAACGGTCGCTGGCTGAACAACAGGACTGAACGTCTCATCATAATCGAGACCATATCGCTGCTTAAATCCTTTAGCAACTAGGCGAGCCTTGTACCTCTCAATAGAACCATCAGCATGAAGTTTGACTTTAAAAATCCAACGAGAGTCAATTAAATTAACACCAGGGACAGGAGGTACCAATTTCCAGGTGCCGTTGGTCTGGAGTGCGGAAAACTCATCCTCCATAGCAGCACGCCAGTGAGGAATACGAAGCGCCTCATGATAATCACGTGGTTCAGCTGTGCTTTTAGACGCTGTATACGCTGCCAGAATACTGCTCCAAGCAACCGTGCCATCAGTCCACTTTCGAGGCTGGCGTATGCCACGCTGCAAACGAGTCACCGCTCGAGATGGAACCGGTGGAGTCGCTGGAGGTGATGAAATAGGAGATACCTCGGTCGTGATAGGTATAGGCGATGTGAGCACTAGTGACGATGTCGGCGATGGGGGAGCAGCCGGCGACACGGGAGTGGACGCATCAGCTGGCGTCGGAGACGGCGCGTCCCAGGCTGGTCCGCTCGTCCGCCCAGGAGTACCAGGCGAGGTTGACTCAGGTGCATGCATGGGAGACGGCGTCGTGGGCGCATGCATGCGAGCTGAGCAAGGCGTCGTGGGCTCTTGCGAGTCTGGCAGGGAGCCCAAATCGTAGCATGCATGGGCACCAAGCCGAGGCGGAGCCATGCATAGGAGCATGCACAACATGATCGCTGTGCTCCTGGACATCAGATTCTGGTACAATTTGTAGACGAGCACCACGTCCGGTACCTGCACCATGGTTAGCTAGCAAAGACGGTGCATATGCAGTATCCATAAATTGGTCAGCTGAAAGTAGAGATGACTCCGTAGGTGGTGGCAAGGTGTGAGAGGTGGGCATGTGGGCAAAGGGAAAAACATGCTCGTCAAAGACAACGTCCCTAGAGATATAGACTCGATTGGAAGGAACATGGAGACATTTGTATCCTTTGTGTAACGCACTATATCCCAGAAAAACACATTTTTTAGATCGAAAATCCAGTTGATGATTATTATAGGATCGAAGATGAGGCCAGCAAGCACATCCAAAAACCTTGAAAAAGGTATAGTCCGGAGTTTCATGAAGCAACCTCTCAAGGGGAGTTTTCATGTCAATGGTACGACTAGGAAGCCTATTTATGAGAAAACAAGCAGTGGAGAAAGCATCATTCCAATAATATAGAGGTACAGATGCATGAGCAAGCAAAGTGAGACCGGTCTCAACAATGTGACGGTGTTTACGTTCAGCAGTGCCATTTTGTTGGTGAGTGTGTGGACAAGACACACGATGAGAGATGCCTAGGTTGTGAAAGAAGGGATGAAGTTTCTCATACTCCCCACCCCAATCTGTTTGAACATGAATTATCTTTTTATTTAGAAGGCGTTCAACATGCTTTTGAAACTGAAGAAACACATCATATACATCAGATTTGTGCTTAAGTAAATAGAGCCAAGTAAAACGACTATAACCATCAATAAAGCTCACATAAAAGCGATGTCCACTAACAGATGTTTGGGCAGGTCCCCACACATCAGAATAATGATCTCTAAGGGAGAGTTTATTACACGAGTAGACAAGGAGAAAGGTAACTGATGACTTTTCCCTTGCTGACAAGCATCACAAACTGCTTTATTTTTATTTGACTCTATGATAGAAGGTAACTCATGACTACGAAGAACATGTTGAACGACTTGCAAAGCTGGATGACCTAGACGACTGTGCCACATATCACGTGACACCTTGACACTGCTGAGTGCTTGCTTGATGACAGGTGCTTTAATCTCATAGAGACCTCCACGGCAACGACCTCTAAGTATGGGTGCTCTCGTGTCCCGATCCTTTACAAAAAGATCATTGGGGTGAAGTTCAATGAAAACATTATTATCACGGGAAAGTTTACTCATGGATAAAAGATTGCGAGTGGCATTGGGAACATGGAGAATACGATTGAGAGCTAACGATCTAGACGATGGAGTAGAAAGAGTAGCATGACCAACATTATGAATATGCATACCTGCTCCGTTTGCCGTGTGAACCTGCTCGGTGCCGTGGTAGGGCTCGCGCGTCGTGAGCTTCTCCAGCTCGTGAGTGATGTGATGTGTCGCCCCGAATCAGCGTACCACGCCGGGTCGACGGTCTGCTGGCCACCCTGACCGGCGGCAGACATTGCCATAGCAAGTTGGCGCTCGGTGTTGCTCCCATCGTTGCCTATGCCCAGACAATCGCGGTTGAACCGCTTGTAGCATTTGGATGCCGTGTGACGCGGAACACCACAAAGCTGACACACTACACACAAGCCACGCCCGGTGTTGGACTTGGGCACTGAGGAAGTGTTGGACTTGGGCTGCGGCATGTACTGGGACTGGGACGCCCGCGCGTCAAGGCGATAGGCGGGCCGTGCGCCGCCACGACCAGCGCCATATGCTGCAACAGAAGGACCTCCAGGGGCAGCAACATGGGCTACAGGATAGTGGACCACGGTAGGGGTCGCAAGGCGTGCGAGTATACGCTGCTCTGTCACGACGAGTTGCGCAAACAGGTCCTGAACTGGCATGGGCGTGTCGCGGGCGGTGACGACTCCATAAAGCGCGTCGTAGTCGCCGTCTAGACCGGCGAGGACATAGGAGATGAACTCCTCAGGGCGGAGAGGTTGCCCAATGCTCGTAAGGGAGTCCGAGAGTGTCTTCATCTGGTGGAAGTAGACTGTGGCGGTCAGGTTCACCTTCTTGAGCTCCGCCATCTGTTGGCGAATACCCGTGGATCGTGCGATGGAGATGGAGGCAAAGGCACCACTCAGCGTATCCCACGCCTCCCGCCCGGTAGCAGCAAACATGACCATGCCGACGACCTCGGGCATCATTGAGGTGAGAAACGCCGAGAGGATGGCCTGGTCTTGCTGAACCCAATGTTGATAGGCAGGATTCGGCTGCTGGACCATGGTGGTACCATGGTTGACGACGACATGAGGAGCCGGGCACGGGGTTGATCCGTCAACGTACCCCATAAGGCGCTGGCTCCGAAGAAGAGGACCAACTTGGGCCCTCCAAACCAGGTAATTTTCGCTGGTTAGCCTGATGGTGATCGAGGACGCAATGGTGACGACGCCTCCAGGGATCATGTGACCACCAGGGAGCATATGATTGTAGAACGAGCCTCCCTGGTTGTAGACCGGACCAAACATGGCTGGACTAGGAAGCTGCTCGGTGGGGTAGCGGGCGTGGACGCCGCGGGCGTGGACGCACCAGGCAGCGCAGAGTATGCCATCATGTGTAGAGGCAGCGAGCCATACGGCGACATGGTGGAGTATAGGGGCGCGAGGAGGTGGCGACCAAGGACGGGGTAAAGATGGCACTGCTCGGTGCACTGCTCGGCATCGAGAGGCTTGGCGCTGTCGCCGAGTTGGTCACCGATGCGATCTGGAACGTAGAGAGCGGAAGGGATGGTGCGCTCGCGCTAGACGTGACGGTCGGATGGGAGGCAGCAGACGACGACGACGCGTCCGTGGCCATCGCGGCGGAAGATGCCATCGCGGCAGAGGAGGCCATCGCGGCAGAAGAGCGGGGCGGCGGCGGAAGCTAGGCTAGGTCAGGAGCGTTGCTCTGATACCATAAAAGACACGAAATAATATGCCGGCCCGACGTACCTCGTCGGGTAGGGATCTGCTCAATATATAACGATTGGTACAATTACAAGTCCTATACGTATACGTGTACGTATGTATTCTAACACCCTCCCTCAATCTCAACGGGTAAAAGATTGAGATTGCGTTTACAATGGTCATACAACGGTAAGGGGAGAGGTTTAGTGAAGATATCAGCAACTTGATCCTTCAACGAGATGAAACAGATCTGCAGTTGCTTTTGAGTAACACGTTCTCGAACAAAGTGAAAGTCTACTTCAATATGCTTTGTTCTTGCGTGAAAGACTGGGTTGGATGACAGATACGTTGCACCAATGTTGTCACACCATAATACCGGAGGTTGGGCTTGAACAACTCCAATCTCTCGCAACAATGACTGTACCCAGACAAGTTCTGCTGTAGCATTAGCAAGAGCTTTATATTCAGACTCAGTGCTGGACCTCGAAACTGTAGACTGTTTGCGAGCACTCCAGGCGATCAGATTACCTCCATAAAATATAGCATATCCCCCCGTAGATCGCCGGTCATCCATATTGCCAGCCCAGTCCGCATCAGAGAACGCTGAGAGCAATGATGAAAAGGAAGACCGAAACTGCAAGCCACAGTCAATAGTGAACCGCACATACCGAAGAATGCGCTTAACTGCGGACCAATGAGGTGTTCGGGGCTCATGTAGGTATTGACACACCTTGTTGACAACAAACGACAAATCAGGCCGTGTCACTGTGAGATACTGTAGACCACCAACAATACTGCGATACTTAGTCGCCTCCTCAGATGAGAGAACATCACCATCCGTGCTGCAAAGACGCTCAGAAGAGGACATAGGAGTAGTAATAGGACTGCACTTCAACATACCAGCGATCAGCAACAGACGGCGAGAACCCCAAGGAGCCAAGAACAGAACTGAGGCAAGCATGCCATGCACGGGGAGCCTGCTTCAGGCCATAAAGAGATTTGACAAGCTGACAGTAATGACCAGGGTTATCAGGATCAGCAAACCAGGAGGTTGTCTCATGTATACCTGCTCATCGAAGGGAGCGGCGTGATCAACTGGCTTCTACAAATACGACTCGACCATCCCGACATCCCCACATCGATCATCGTAATCACCTTGGGAGTGCTCGCCTTCTGCCTCAGCTTCTCCATCTTCTACGTCATCCATTGGACGATGACCTTGACCTTCAAAGTAGCCTGCATTGAATCTCGGCATATCCATGTTGGAAGCAAGCAAGGTCGACTTCCACCATGCACCATCCCTGTCACTTGCTCTTCTCCCTCAACTCTACACTGATCCAATTAGGTCAATCTTACGTCGCCGCGAGGCTGTCGCCTGCTGTCTGCCACAACGCCAATGCTCAGGTCCATCTCCGTCGCCGACTCAAACGCCCCGCCACAGTCACCTCGCGGCACTTGCTCTTCTCCCTTAGCTCCAGACTGATCTGATCAGGTCAACCTCATGTTGCCGCGAGGCGGCCGCCTACTGTCCGCCACAACGTCAATGCTCAGGTCCATCTCCGTCGCTGACTCAAACGCCCCACGGCCCCACCACCGTCGCCTTGCGGCCGGCACCATCGCAGCCGCCACCTGTTATCCAAGACGACGATCAGTTGATTTAGAGCACAAAATCGATTCAAGCCGGCCACACGCGTAGCTGTAGGTAGCTCGATCGATAGCACTCATACGTTAGCCTCGTACGTGAGCAAGCTAGAGTAGTACGTGATCCCTTGATGGATCGTTAGACTAATACAACCTGGCTAGCTCTTGTTGGATCGATTGGATCCTCTCGGTGACTTGTAGGACACTGATTCGAAGTCTCCATTGTGTACGACGACTCGGTTGCTACCATCGTTTGCCTTTATTTTTTTCCTTCTCTCCAAGTCTCCATTGTGTACGACTCGGATCAAACGTGAGCTCGCGATTCCTTTGCATCGTTGATCAAAATTGAACGGACAAGATCTAAAGTGTTTGCTGCTCGACATCTGGACAATCTGGATCGTCGATCAAAAATTGAACGGACAAGATTAAAGTATCCCAACATGTTTGCTCTTTTAATAGTAGTATAGATGAACATTCAGTTTTTTGAACGATTTTTCAAAAATAGCATCCATTCTATTAGAACGTTATTCTAATATGAACATTTATGTTATATCAATGATTTTTCTTACAAGAATATTTATGTTCTTTTACCATTTTTTCAAAAAAATGAACATATATGTTATTTGAATAATTTTTTAGTATGAACATTTATGTTATTTGAAGCAAAAAAAATGATACGACTAAAAACATTGGTTGCCCTACCTCCTGAAGGGAGCTACCTAACATGTGAGATTTATTGTATTTTATAAGAAATACAGAAAAGTATTTGGTTTATACTAAATTTTTAAAATTAGTTTGTTAATAAATAATATTTCAAATCCAAGAACAATTTCTGAATCTCGTGAACATTTTTTCGGTGAATATTTTCTGAAACCGGTGAACATATATTTGAATTAGGAATATTTTCGAACAATATGAACATTTTTTCAAACACCGGTGAACATTTTTTCGCACTAGTGAATATTTATTCAAATAGTTGTTTTAAAAAATCTACACATTTTAAATCAAGATTATTTTTTAAAAATCTGGCCATTGTTTAAATGTAAACTTTTTTAACTAATAAAATAAATACAAAAATATAAGAGAAACGAAAGAAAAAAGAGGTGAAATAGCAAAAGAAGAAACGGAAAATTAAACAGATAAAAATGGAAACTGAAAGAAATAAGAAGAAACAAGAATCATAAAAAACAAAAACGCACCTCAGATTGAGCTGATCCATTAGGTTTTTTTTTATAGATTCCTACCCTTTATTCAAAGATTGTCAAAGTTTACAGGAATATTAAGCCCCTCTGGAGGGGTAGCTAGCCAAACATGCCGCCCTACTTGCAACGTTGTGCCCAAGCGAGCCAGCTTGTTAGCCTCCATGTTCGAGGTGCGTCGCTCATGACGAAAGGACACTCCACCTCGCAACCTTGCCGTCGTCTTGATATCCTTGAGGATGTGGCTGAAAAGGCCCAGATTTTCACCCTGGAGCCCTTGCACCACCTCCATGCAGTCCGTTGCCACCACTACGCCTCCCACATACAAATCCGTGGCTAAAGCTAGCGCTTCCTGCATACGAGTGCCTCTAGCCTCCAGGCATCCTGGATGGGTAACACCGTCGAACACAACCACAGATGCACCAAGATACAGTCCATCATGGGCTATGCATATCATGCCCACCGCTCCCCGGTTCGCTGTTTTGGCGACAGCACCGTCAGCGTTCAGTGATACGTCTCAAACGTATCTATAATTTTTAATTGTTTCATGCTTATTATATATCATTGCCACATGTTTTTATAATGTTTTTATATCATTTTGGCATATTTTATGGAACTAACCTACTGATAAGATGCCTAGTGCCAGTTCCCGTTTTCTGCTGTCTTTTTGTTTCAGAAAAGCTAGTCGGGGAAGTTTCTCCGAATCGCCTAAAAAATTACGAGAATTGTTTTTACGTGGAAACAAAGCCAGAGCCAGGAGGGGACCTGCAGGGGGGCCCCAGACGGCACCCAGCCGCGGCCCAGGCCTTGGCCGTGGCTGGGGCCCACCTGGCCGCCTCCGGCGTCTCCTCGAGTTGCCCTTTCGCCTATAAATTGCCTTCATCCGAAAACCATCGAGACCCGATCATATTTTCTAGAAAACATCCGAGGCCACCTGAAAGGACATAGTCCGTTAATCTTGTTTTGATGTTTGATCACAACACTTGGAAGTATTTAACATATCGCTAAGTGTCCACAGGAATTACGATTGTCTAAATCAAAAGGATGCTACTGTACCTCTCTATGCAAAAAGGAAGAAAAACAAGTTGTCGGATTTTAGAGGTGAATGGAGAAGGCGCGCTGCAGGGCGGCCGGCCCCCTGGCCGGTTGCCACGGCAACCCCGCCGGCCCCCAGGCCGGCCCAGGCTGGCCCCCAGGCCGATTGCCACGGCCACCCCGCCGGCCCCCAGGCCGGCCCTGGCTGGCTCCCGGGCCGGTTGCCACGGCTACCCTGCCGGCCCCCAGGCCGGCCCCTGGCCGGTTGCCTCTGCTGCGCGGCCGGCCCCAGGTCGGCCCTCCTTCCTGCGCACGCCACTTACCCCTTCAACGGCCATATTTTTATGGGGACTATAAATGCCTCTTCACCTACCTTTGGACAACTAGCCTGACCACATTGAAGAACACATTAATTGCAAGCTCAAGATTCTCTAGATCTCCCAATCCCTCTGTCGGGGGAATACTTTCTGGATTGACCCGCGGCCCAGTGCGACTTACTTTACTCGCACGGACAAAGGCCCACTTGGGAACAAGCCCGGTATTGAACCGCCATAAGGGGAAAGATCTAGAAGACATATCCCGGAGGACGTGAAGACCAAGTAGTCTCCGAGTAGGCCTCTGTGGACGTATTCCTTATGGGGGAAGTTTCCTTTGTAATCCGGCGAGCCTCTGTGTATATAAAGAGGACTCGCAGGACTTAGACAGGGTCAAACTATCAAGCCCTAAAACCCTAGCTCATACGGCGAGTACCAGATCGGATCGCCTCCATTGTAACACCTCGATTATCATATCAATACCAATCTAGGGTAGGCAGGAAGTAGGTCTTTTACCTCACATTGAGGGGGCCGAACCTGGGTAAATCTGTGTTGATCTTTGTTCCTGCGATCCCAAGCTCGGAGATGCTTGACTCGCGTAATCCCACACCTACGAAGTCATCTATGACACCTGACGTGACAAACCAACGACAGTTGGCGCCCACCGTGGGGCCTGCGGTCAAAAGCGTCACGTTCCGCGCAGGATCGGAATCAGGCTTCAAGGACATCGCCATCGGCCAAGTTGAAGACATCAATGGGGTCCCTTCATCGACGACTCAGAGTGGGGACCCGAGGCAGATCGCATCGAGTTTGGATACATTGTTCCCATCGGATCAGTAAAGTTTTCGTCGGATCCGTCAGTCGCAGATCTATAGATGCGACTCAAGGAAGCGAGTTGGTGGAAGAACTGCGGCGGTCAGGGTCCGCGTGTTGGAGGAGCTACAACAAGCTACAGCAAAACTACCCATCCCCGTCCCGTCAAGACCTGTTTGGGGATCTCTACCAAATCAGGAAGGAGACCTCAAGATTGAAGAGATTGAAGCTATCAGGACGGAACTCTGTGAAGAGGCACAAAGACTCGCGGCTGAGCGCAAAAAACTCCAAGAAGAAGGTCGACGACTCCGTCGCTGGCAGCCAAAGCACCAGGCGGGTCCGAACCAAGACGACATCTGAGCGCAAAAAACTCCAAGAAGAAGGTCGACGACTCCGTCGCTGGCAGCCAAAGCACCAGGCGGTCCGAACCAAGACGACATCTGAGCGCAAGAAACTCCAAGAAGAAGATTGGCGACTCCGTCGTTGGCAGCAAAAGCATCAGATCAAGATGGACAGAGGAGAGATGAAATCACAGTTCCACGGCGACCCAGAGAGCAACGTGCATGCCGCGATAGGGATATTGTCAAAGATAGCACCGGTTGGAGACACACGAGCTGATAAGGAAGCTCGCCATGCGATCGACCTACTGCAAACCGCTGCCTTACAACAAGCAAATATGTATGGAGTCACGCCCAATGAGCCGCAAAACGAGGTATCATGGGGAGGAGAAAAGTGCAGCGTCGAAGAAGTGGTCAACCAGCTAGCAGGTTTGCAGGTATCATTGGAAAAAGAAAAGAAGATAGAAGGCGAGTCACGGACGTCCGGAGCGACTCAGCCATCCCAGATTGAAACTGATTCAGATGAAGATTCAGCGCCAGTAAACTCCTATTCATTATTGAAAGGACCAGCATGTTTTGGAGAGGAAATACGGCTCACTCGTTTCCCCCCGAACTTCGCGAGTCGCAGCGAGTCACCACCTATCGCAGTGACCAAGACCCTGCCTTATGGATAGAAGATTACGAGGCAAGCATGACAGGGGCTGATGTAACTCAGAAGTACGTGCGAAATACTTCCACTTGGCAATACAGGGAGAAGCAGGGATTGGCTGTTAAGGCTGCCATCAAAATCAATAAGCACATGGGAAGACTTGAAGGACAAGTTCATCAACAGATTCCAAACAGAAGACATGAAAAACCTTAGACAATGCATTCAAAAAGAGGACGAATCAAGCGGTGACTGGATCAAGAGAATCGCGGAGATCCTTGGCTCCGCCAAAAACTTAACAGTACAGCTGCAATACAAGCTATGAGAAAGAACTGTAGATTTGAGCCGCTGGTGCACAAATTAAGTCGCGCTGAGCACAAGATTGATAGTTTCGACCAGCTTTTGGCAACAGCTGACAAGTACGCAAAGACAGATAAGGGGACAGGCGGCTTATCACAGAACCCAACAGGGAAATTGCAAGTCGCGCAAACTGAACATCGCGCACACCAGATGAAGGAGCAAGGGAGTGATAAGGCCTTACTCCCTAATAACTGCAAGGGGATCTTCGACGTGCCTTGCGACTTACATCGCAGGAGAGATGGCAGGCCAGCGGTCACACAAAGGCGCAATGTCATTATTACCGGAGGTGGAAAGAAGGCGACACGCCAGATACGGCTCGCAGCGGATCGATGCAGCACAAGAATAAATCTAGCTCTCATCAAGGGCCTGACGTTTTACCTAGAAGAAACATAGGACAGTTTCATACAGTGGAAGTACAAACAACGGATGGAAGCCGGAAGAGCGGTCAGATTTCAACGCCAGAAAGGTATCGTCGCTGGACAGAGCAATCGGTTATTTGGAGTCGCGGCGATCACCCCCCAGAAGTAAGAGATCCAGGACAGCCAGCTCTTGTGGTCACGCCTGAAGTCGCGGGATACAAGTTAAGTAAGGTCCTAATGGACGGAGGAGGAAGAGTAAACATCCTATATCAAGACACGCTCCGAAGAATGAATATACCCGAGACGAGGCTGCGACCATCCAGGAAAGAAATTCAAGGCATAATCCCAGGAGCTGTTACGCGACCAATCGGAAAGATAACACTTGAAGTTAGCTTTGGAACAGAGCGGAACTTCCGCACAGAGCTCCTAGACTTTGAGGTTGTAGCAGTCAAAAGCTCATATCATGCGATCTTTGGAAGAGAAGCCTATGTCAAATTTACCGCCGCCCCTGCTACGTCTACCTACAGTTAAAGATACCAGGACCAAACGGTGTTATTACAATATATGGAGACAGGCAGAGAGCGTTAGAATGCGAGAACGCAGGCTCAGTACTCGCAGAAGAAGCTTGCATCGCCAACTCCTCACATGGATATCAGTCGCAGATCGGTAATCGCAGCTCAAAACGAGTCGCGTTGGAGGTACCGCGGAAGCGGCCAACAGGATGCAGCCACCGGATGGTAAATACCCACCGAGAAGTCGCGCATCAGCAAGATAATGCCCCAGAGGTCGCTTGATACAAAAAGAAGACAAGAGATGGCGCATGTGCATAGACCCAGCCTCGATCAACAACCCCAGCCAAAGGGCTCAGTTATCGTGAGTCCTTACAAAGCAAACTCAACTCAACATAAGTCGCAGCTCAGTGCGGCTAATCGCCTAACAAACTTGCTCTCTGCTTCAACATGAGACATACATCGGAGCTATCATGCTCGACCCGAGTCGCTTTTAGCGACTCAAAATTGAACCAATCAGGTGTTCAACCCACTCCGTTAGGAGTATTAATTCGCAACTAAGTGCGATGAGTATCAAGTATGCATGGCCTGCGGGGAATAGAAAACCCGCATTAAAGGGCCTGCATCATCCTGTAACACCCTGTAAAACATCGAGTGATTATGAAATAAAGCCGGCACCCTTGACATTCAAGGGTTTGTCGTTTCGCCTCAACTATCATTGAGTCGCTGAGTCTTTTGAATTTCATATATCACTGACCCTTGAGGGCTCCTTACGAGCATCGCGAGTACCAATCGCACCTCAAATTTTGCCAAACTAGTGGCAATCCTTAAGCTAGAAGCGTCTTGCATTATGCGGCCAAAGTACTGGGGTGTGGCGTCAATCGAGCTTGATTGCCTATCATGGCCGCTCTCGACCCTGAACACACATGTTCCTAGGAAATACTGAGCCGCGCGAGCGTCTACTTAATGGAATTATCATGAAAAGAACCTGCTTATAGGTCACCAAAATACTGTTTATAATACATGAATGTCTTACAGACTAACGGGCATGTCCCACATTATTTATTTTTTTCTTCCGAGCTACAGGAGTGGGAATTGGCGCGGCTTGTCTCGCGGTTGCAGTCGCAGGTGTCCTAATAATCAGGGCGCCGCCAGACGAGGCAGAAGGGCCACCAGATACTGTTGCTGGAGTAGCAGCCCGAGATGACTCAGCTCCTGTGGACTTTTCCTTTGCACCTTGCTCCCATCAAGATTGAATTTTCGAGATAAGTGCCCAAGTCTAAGTTATCAACAAATTTTGTGGCATATCCGCGCATCCCTTTCCAGATATCGAAGTACTCGCTTATTGGCAGTTCAGTATCATCCGCGCTCATCGCCAGGCCGTGGCGAGCAACCTTGCCAACATCTATCTCTGGATAATATGCTCGAGCAATGTCAAGACATGCGCGGCTCCGGCGCGAGCAGAGGATCGTTTCCAATCAGAGACGTAATGCGGAGCCTTGAGCAGTTTATTTATCCAATACTCGCAAGATGTTGGGCCATCAGTCGCAGAGAGATTACCGTCATAACTTCCTTGGTAACCTTTAAGAAGCGCTGGCTGAAGTCAGACAGATATACCAGTTGATCCTTCAAGTTGGAGCGGGACACTGGGGCCTCAGGCCCTATGTCAAGAAAGAAAAGGCAAGAAACAAGTCAGAGACTAACGTTGGTTACCCAAAATATATGATTAAAGGAATAAAAGACGAACCAGCAAGCTGCAGGACGGCTGATTTGACATGGAGCCAAAACCCTCAAAGGCTTTGAACAGCGAGTTATATTTTTCATCTCGCGCGGCGAGTTCCTTTGCGTGGTCTCCCTTCAGCGATCAATCAATTCAGATTTAAGAGTCAGCCCTTCTCGCAAAGATCTAATGACTTCGTCTTTCTCCATGAGTCGCTGCTGCATATCGGCTTCAAGTTCTTTAAATTGCTCTTCACAGGAGTCGAGTTGACCTTTGAGAGATTTTATTTCCTGATCTTGGTCCCTAATGACCTCATTATGCTGCTCCAGGGAGACTGCATCATTTCAGGATGATCTATGGAAATGCCTTTACCCTTTATTGAGCCAGAAGCATCAAGCAAGGACAGTTCAAGCTGAAAATAAACAGAGCAAAATGCATGGGTAAACTATCCAGGAACTTGGGGGCTCGAGATTTGGAGCCAGGAAAAGAATCAACACCCCGTGCGATGACACAAGGTTTTGATCCTTGGGGGCTACGGTATATGTACCTGGCGACTTGAAGAAAATTGCTCAACTAGCCGCGCAGCAGAGCAGCATGCTTATCTCCAGCAGCAATTATGGCATCGCAATTGACTTGGAACTATTTCCTGGAGCTGGAATTCTATCTTCAGTGGATACCCTACCAACAGCAGGAGTTGCGGATGGAGCTGCGACTGGAGTCGTGGCAGGAGCCGCATCAGCAATACCTTCCTCCAGGGAGGGCCTTGGATGAGTCGCACCATTACTGTTTCCCACGTTTTCATCAGCAGCATCATCCTCGCTCATAGCTGGCTGAGAAGAAGTGGGATGAGAATTAGACTTGGTATCCTCTTCAGCATGGCCCTGCAAAACATTGATGGGTTAATAAGCTGACCTAGCAGAGCCGCAACATTGAAAAGAAGGCGAACCATACCCAGAGGCGACACGGATACTCTTCATCAGGCAACCAGAGGAAGGAGAAGATAAACCTTGCAAATCTGAACCTACAGAGTATGAAAAGAAGTGGTGATCAGCAATTCCTTGCCAAAAATACGCAAGCACAAAAGGAAAAGGAGAGAGTCGCAAACAATTACCCGAGCTTATTGAGAAGCAGTCCTTTGCAACAGCCTCGGAAGAGAAAGTAGCCTTGTTGGGATCAGCAAGTTTTAAAGATTTGGCAGTTCTTGTTTCTACCAGTAGCGCCAAGGCTTTGCGGCGTTTCTCAGGCTGCGCGGGGTCTTCTGAGCTCTTGCATAAAATACGCTTCGAGGACCTGCGAGGCACCTCAGGAAGTTCCAAGAAAGGTGTATTTGGAGTCGAGGACAGAAGAGCGTCGGCCATTTGTTGCTCCTCTTCAGAAGCGCTACCCTCAGGCTCGACATAGTGCATAACTGTATCTTCGCCAAAGGCTGCGGCTTGCTTTGACGACTCAGCCGCGGTTTCTTGGTTCAAGTCGCGTCCTCTGAGGAAGAACCCAGAAATAGGGATCGATCTGAAAAGGAGCTCAGGTCAGAAATAATTAATTTTGGAGAAGGAATTTTCGAGGAAACAGGTGACAAGTAAACATTACCACAAAAGGCTTGTGCTCAGCCCAGAAGGGAGCAAGCCCGACGTTATCATACGAGTCGATATCCTCGTCCGTCACTCGGCGAATGAAATTTATCCATTCCCCTTTGTCCCAATCTTCAGGGCAAGTACGGTCGACGTCGTTTGCATGACAAGTGAAATCCACCATAAGTCGCGAGCGGCGACTCACAGGCTGAATTCGCCACTTAGTCCAGCAAGATATGAGATCTAATCCAGTGAGACCATGGAGTGTCAGCGCCTCACCTTGTCTAGAAGGGATTCGATAAAGGGCAACGAAGAAGGATCAGACTTAGAAGACAGAGCATCGGTAGCCTCGAAGGGAAGAGGAGACCAAAGAGGAAGAGGAATTTCACCCTCAGGAGAAGTGTTTTTACAATAGAAGAATGTCCTTTGCCAATCCTTGATTTTCTTGGCAAGGGTTAGTTTTGGGAAAATACTACCCCTACGGCGTTGGAAGGAAATGGCGCCGCATTGGAGAAAAGGACCATCTGTGGTTTCCCTTTGACTATTGCAATTGAAAAGAGCAAGCCAGAAATCTATTGAAGGCGGGATACCCAGATAATCTTCGCAGAGGACGTGGAAGTTGCTCACTTGCAACATCGAATTAGGGCCAATATCATGGAAGCGGAGACCCAACCGCTGCATCAAGGAGCGGAAGAAGAGAGAGCCTGGGGGCTTGAACCCGCGCTCAACATGCTCCGCAAATATCACTACTTCTCCTGGTTGAGGGTTGGGAATTACCTCCTCACCGGCCGCCCGCCATTCGCATTGATCTTTTGGCGGAAGAAGGCCCCGTGCAGATAGGGATTCCAGGAAATCTTCGTCGACCCACGAGCCTTCCCAGTTGCACTTGCGGCGAGACATTTTCTCAGATTGATGGAGATCTCCACCGAAGGATTGTGAGTACGAGAAGCGAGATTGGAGGCGGCGGAAAGGAGCAGCGGATGCGTAATGCAGGACTTGATGCAGAACGCTGGGAAAAACGATGAGCCAAGATAAATAGCCCAGACGCGGAAGACGTTTAGATCTGAAAATCAACCGTCAAGGCAGGTTAAGTCGCGTTCTTGAGCCGCCAAGAAGAGTTATAAGCCGCAGATTGGAAATATGAAAATTGGAGTTCAGCTGGGATAATTCATGTGTGCGGCTCAGGGGTTTGTTAAGACAAAAAAGCCTTCACTCGAAATCCAAGCTAAACTTGGGGGCTAATGTCGGGGGAATACTTTCTGGATTAACCCGCGGCCCAGTGCGACTTACTTTACTCGCACGGACAAAGGCCCACTTGGGAGCAAGCCCTATTGAACCGCCATAAGGGGAAAGATCTAGAAGACATATCCCGGAGGACGTGAAGACCAAGTAGTCTCCGAGTAGGCCTCTGTGGACGTATTCCTTATGGGGGAAGTTTCCTTTGTAACCTAGCGAGCCTCTGTGTATATAAAGAGGACTCGCAGGACTTAGAGGGGTCAAGCTATCAAGCCCTAAACCCTAGCTCATACGGCGAGTACCAGATCGGATCGCCTCCATTGTAACACCTCGATTATCATATCAATACCAATCTAGGGTAGGCAGGAAGTAGGTCTTTTACCTCACATTGAGGGGGCCGAACCTGGGTAAATCTGTGTTGATCTTTGTTCCTGCGATCCCAAGCTCGGAGATGCTTGACTCGCGTAATCCCACACCTAGGAAGTCATCTATGACACCTGACGTGACAAACCATGACACCCTCCACCCAAACTCGTTGATACTTGGAGGATTGAAGGAGAAGGCCCGGATCTACATCTTCACCAAGCCGTTCTTCATTTCCCTTCATTCACTTGAGGGACCCTTTGCTAGGATTTCCTTTGGGAAAACCTAGCTCATTATTGTACTCACTTGTTGTCTTTGTGAAAGATTTGTAGCTGTTCGGGAGCTCCCAATCCAATTGTGGGTTGTGCCCCGGATCGTTGTTGTAAGGGCTCCGGATTCCGCCTTGAAGAATTCCGATTATGGAAGGTGAACCAAACCTTTGTGGTGCGGTTCATCGGAGAAGAAGGTGACGTCTTTGTGGCGGTTGAGTTTTGACCTTCGTGGTAGCTCACACCTCTCCAACGAGACGTACTCCCCTAAAAGGAGGAACTCGGGATTACATCCGTGTCTCCGCGTGCTTTCACTTCGGTTAACTCTATCCTTGTTTATAGTCTTTACTTCGTGTATCTTGTTTAATTGCTAGCTTGTCATATAGGTAAATTCACCTTTGTTGCATATCTAGAGAATTTACTTTTTGTGTCAAGCCTAATTTGAAAATGTATTAAAATTGAAATAGCACCTATTCACCCCCCCCCTCTAGGTGTCATACGATCCTTTCAATTGGTATCAGAGCCTCGGCTCTCTTGTTGGGCTTAACCGCCTAAGAAAAGTATGACACAAAGTGATGATGAGTCCGCGAAGGACCAAGCCACTCCGGCATCCATGGCCGATCTCAAAATGATGGAAACATTATTGAAATCATCCATCGATACCCAATTTGCTGAGATGCGTGACTTGCTCAAGCAACTCGCAAGTGGCAAGGTTCCTACGGAGACCATCCCACTAGAGGACTCCGCTAACTCCAATGACGGTGATACCGAGGAGGAAAAAGAGAAAAAGAAAGGGGTTGAAAACTCCGACCTTAAGAACCCCTCTCCATCCACAACCAAGCCGGAAAGTGGGAAGCCCGAGTACCATGAGGTCTCTCTCATGGTGTCTATTCTGCCGACCCACTTATCCCTCATCCTCGCTTAAATACCTTAGGTCCTCCACCGAATCTTAATGCATTAGCTTTTACTAGTTGGCAACACTCAATGAAATCTCATGTCAACAGTGCCTCTATCGAGCTTTGGAGGATCATACGAGTGGGATACAAGGCCGTGGATCCAAACAACTTGACAAGAAGAGAGGTGGTTGATGCTCAACTCAATGCTTCCGCTCTTCACATGCTTGAACTTGCCGTTGGAGAAAATGGTATGCATCACATTCAACATGCCTCCAACACCAAAGAAGCTTAGGATTGCCTTGAGGTGGCATTTCTTGGAAATGAAAGCATGAAGAGGAATAGATTTGATGCCTTGAGCAATGAGGCCGAAGGTTTCTACATGCTTGATAATGAAACTCATGAGGAGATGTATGGAAGACTCAAGATTCTTAACAAAGCCTTTTATAATGTGGGGGCAACCTATGTGGATGATGCTTGGATCAAAAGGAAGTATGTGAATGCTCTCATGCCCTTCGAGCCCGTTGACTTGAAGGCCATACAAGGAAGACACAACTACCTTGACATGTCATCCAATGAAGTTATGCAAGAGATGCAAGCCTCCAAGGTTGCCACCAAGAATGCTCTAGACAACCGTGCTAGGGCCATGGGAATGAAACAAGGTCCCTCTCTTGCTTTGAAGGCCAAGGTTGTGTGCCTTGATGAACATGATGAAGTTGAAGCATGCCCGAACAACATTCCTCCCGATGATCTTGAACAAGCCCTCCATGGTCACATAGCTCTTGCAAAAATTTTGGCGTGACCGGCCAAGGCAAAGGCTCAAGTTGATCTAGCAAACAATCCAAGCGGGAAGAAGGAGTTTGCTAATAGAACAAAGACTTGCTACAATTGTCATAACAAGCATCACTTCATCAAAGATTGTCCTTATGAGAATAGAGAGCAAAACGGTGGAAGGCTTGTCCTCAAGAGCCAATCAAACATGATTCAAAAGAAGCCTTTTGTCAAGAAGAAGCCATTCTTCAAGAAAGCACCAAGAATTGTGTTGATGACTCAAGAAGAGTATCCTTCCGAGGATTAAGAAGAAGAAGAAGAACCCACTCGTGAGGTGGCCGCATTGGCCATTGTATCAACTCCACCTCCTTCTCTCTTCGAATCCCCCAATGAGAACCTCTCCATCAACACCGCTCGTTGCCTCATGGCTCACGTCACCGAGGTATCATCTTCTACTCCCAAGACTATGCATGAAATAGATGATAAAACTAGTCTTGTGATTAAGAAAGAACTTGTTGCTTCCGATACTATTGTGGCTAACTTGCAAGGTGAAACTAAGGCATATGTTGAGTCTCTCTTGAGACAACTTGATGCGGCCGAAGAAATCCTTGATGACAAGGGAAAATTGAGAGAGAGGATGCTCTCACCATTGCATCCTTGAATGCCTCTCTTCAAGAAGAGAGTGAATATAGAACTTCTCTTGAGGAAAGACTTGAGTCCCTTGATGATAAAAATGATGAAATAATTGCTAAAATCATTAAGGATAGAGACCATGTCTTTGCTAAATATAAAGTGATTAAAAAGGAGAAAGCCGAGTTTGTGGTTGCTAATGCTAGACTCCTTGAGGATATGGAGAAACTTACAAGGCTCACAAGGCCTTGGAAAGTACCCACTCTCTTCTAGTCAAGTCTCATGAGCAACTTCAAACTCAACTTTCTAAATCTAACTCACCTAGCACTACTACTCCCTCTTGTGATCATGCAAATGTTATTGAGGAAAATGCTAGGTTGAAGGTTGAGCTTGCCAAGGCCACTAGTGCCAAGACCTCGATTCCTAAAGGTAAAAAAAGGTTGTTGCTCAAGTGTTTGAGCAAAACCACACAAAGGGAAGGAGGGTCTTGGTTATGTAGCCAAGGCAAAGAAGAAGAAGAGCAACACATGGAGAACAAGGCAAGCCCGCACAAACCAAGACTCCCATTGCGAGTGGAATGCCACTAGGGGCAAGACCACTCGTAGTGACTTTGCGGGAGATGCTAACCCTCACTACATTTTATATGTTGATTATTATGGTGATGTTTATGCAAAATATGTTGGACCTTATGATGGTTATGTTGCTCATGCTATTTGGGTCCAAAGACCCTTGTTGCTAACAAAGAGGACCCATTGCAAGATGGGTACCTAAAACCAAGCAATGATTTCTTGTAGGACTATGCTTCCGGTGGGTCTAAATGGGTGGTTGATAGTGGATGCACTAGTCATATGACCGGAAGCAAGGAGATCATGACGGAGTTGGGACCAAATATAAATCAAGCATCCGTCTCCTATGGTGATAAATCAAAAGCGGAGGTAAAGGGCCTCGGCAAGGTGGTAGTTGCAAAGGATATCACCCTTGTAAATGTCATGCTTGTCGAGTCCCTCGGTTACAATCTTATGTCCGTTCGTGCACTTAATAAGATGAATTTTGATGTCCATTTTACTATTGATATGGTGGTACTCTTGAGGAGCAAGACTCTAAAGGTCATGTTCGTTGGGTATGTTGAAAATGAGTTGTTTGTGGTGGACTTTTCGGGGTCTACCAACACTCAAGCAATATGCCTATTCGGAAAGGCCGACGTGGGATGGTTGTGGCATCGCCGCTTGTCCCATGTCAACATGAGAACTTTGCAAAGTCTTCACAAGGGTGGCCACATTCTTGGACTAAAAGACAATGTTTCTTTTTCTAGAGATCGTCTTTGTAGGGCTTGTGTTGAAGGAAAGATGCATGATTCTCCCCATCCAAGCAAGACCATCATTTCATCAAAGAGGATATTGGAACTTCTTCATGTTGATCTCTTTGGTGCCGTGCCTCAACCTAAGTCTTGGTGGGAAGAAATATTGTTTGGTGATTGTTGATGACTATTCAAGATTTACTTGGGTTTATTTCTTCAAGACGAAGGATGAGACCCAACAAGCCGTCATCGACTTTTCCAATGAAGTTCAACGCCAACACAATGTCCCTATATTGGTCATTAGGAGTGATAATGGCTCCGAGTTCAAGAACTACACCTAAATGAGTTTCTTAGTGAAGAGGGGATTCGTCATCAATATTCCGCTGCATATACCCCTCAACAAAATGGTGTAGCCGAAAGAAAGAACCGGACTCTCATGGATATGGCAAGGTCTATGTTGGCGGAGTTTAAGTCTCCACTTTTCTTATGGGCCGAAGCTATCTCCACGGCGTGTCATTCATCAAACCGGCTATTCTTTCGCGTTGGCAAGAAGTTTACACCTTATGAGATGCTCACCGGCAACAAGCCCAATGTCTCCTACTACCGAGTATTTGGTTGTAAGTGTTTCTATAAGATCAAAGGTGTTCGTTTGTCTAAATTTGAATCTAAAGCTTTAGAGGGTGTTTTTGTTGGGTACGGTGCCGAATCTCACACCTATAGAGTCTATGACAAAACCGTTGGGAAAGTCATAGAATCTTGTGATGTGAGGTTCGATGAGAATGACGGCTCCCAAGTGGCGCAATTTCATGTTTGTGATGTAGATAATGAGAGCCTCAAGATGCTATAAGAAGAATGGGCATTGGTTTCCATCGTCCCGTTGAGATTCATTACGAGTCTCCTCAAGCAAGTCCAAGCTCCATTCAAGTGGAGACCTCTTCATCACAAGTTGAAACGGCGCCTATCATGGAAGCAAATGATGCACCACCCCAAGAACAAGTTCAAGACCCTCCTCATGTTGACCAAGTTGCTATGCAAGAACCAAGTTCTCCTATTGTTGATGCTAGCCAAGGTCATGACCAAGATCAACCCTCTCCTTCCATTGTTGAAGATGTGCATCAAGATGATCAAGGTCAACATTCCGGTCAAGACGGGGACTCAAATGATCAAGATGATCAAGAGATACCTCCAAGATGCAATAGAGATATCGAAGCCCGTCGTAAAGCAAGAGTTGAAAAGACTTTGAATTAAAGAGTCACCATCTAGAAGACATCCTTGGTGACCAGATAAGGGTGTTACCACAAGAAGGCAATTGGCAAGCTTTAGTGAACATCAAGCTCATATTTCCATGGTGGAACCAAAGAAAGTGTTTGAAGCTCTTGAAGATCCGGATTGGTTAGAAGCTATGCATGATGAACTCAATAACTTCAAGCGCAACAAAGTGTGGAATCTAGTTGAGAAGCCAAAAGATTGCCGCAATGTTATAGGCACAAAGTGGATATTCAAGAACAAGCAAGATGAGCATGGAATGGTTGTGAGGAACAAGGCAAGATTGGTTGCACAAGGATACTCTCAAGTTGAAGGCATTGATTTTGGAGAGACTTATGCACCCGTGGCTCGCCTTGAGTCCATCCGTATCCTTCTTGCATATGCATCACATCATAACTTTAAATTGCAACAAATGGATGTGAAAAGTCTTTCTTAATGGTCCTTTAAAGGAGTTGGTATATGTTAAGCAACCACCGGGTTTCGAGGACCCTAAATTCCCTAACCATGTCTACAAGCTTGATAAGGCGCTCTATGGTCTCAAACAAGCACCTCGTGCTTGGTATGAGCACCTAAGAGAGCTATTGCTAGACCGTGGATTTGAATTGGGGCAAATCGATCCCACCCTCTTTACCAAGAGGGTTAAAGGGGAGCTTTTCATATGCCAACTTTATGTTGATGATATTATATTTGGCTCATCTAACAAAGCTTTCAATGATGAATTTTCAAAGCTTATGACCGATAGGTTCGAGATGTCTATGATGGGCGAATTGAAGTTCTTTCTCGGTTTTGAGATCAAGCAATTGAATGAAGGGACTTTCATCTCTCAAACCAAATATACCCAAGACATGCTCAAGAGGTTCAATATGCAAATGCTAAGGAGAAGCGGTTTCCCATGGACACCAAATGCCATCTTGAACTTAACCCCGACGGTATCGATGTTGATCAAAAACTTTATCGCTCTATGATTGGTTCTTTGCTTTATCTTTGTGCATCTAGACCCGATATTGTGTTGAGTGTAGGGGTGTGTGCAAGGTATCAAGCCGCTCCTAAAGAAAGCCACATGGTGGCGGTCAATAGAATCCTTCGATATTTGGTTTATACCCCAAGGTTTGGTTTGTGGTACCCAAAGGGCACTAATTTCTCTCTTGCCGGGTACACGGACTCGGATTGGGCCGGTTGCAAGGATGATAGGAAATCAACTTCTGGGGCATGCCAATTTCTTGGTAGGTCCTTGGTGAGTTGGTCTTCTAAGAAGCAAAATTGCATATCTCTATCCTCCGCCGAAGCCGAGTATGTGGCGGCCGCTAGTGCATGCACTCAATTGTTATGGATGAGGCAAACTTTAAAGGAATACGGTGTCAATTGTGACAAAGTGCCTCTTTTGTGTGACAATGAAAGTGCTGTCAAGATTGGCCACAATCCGGTGCAACACTCAAGAACGAAGCATATTGAGATTCGTCATCATTTTATTCGGGATCATATTGCCCGTGGTGATATTGAGCTTGGCTATATTTCAACCAAAGACCAACTTGCGGATATTTTCACGAAGCCTCTTGATGAAGCAAGATTCACTTTTTTGAGGCATGAGCTAAAAATCATGGATTCAAGGAGCTTGACTTGACTATCTTGCATTCACACCTATGTTTTGACTATCTATTTGATTTAGGTGTAGGCATAGACATATGGGGAGTGCGGCCCTCATTGGACCATCCCTCCCCCATTATGCCAACATTAACGACACATTTGCTTATATATATTCGTGTCTATGAATTGTGAGTTTCAATGATGAGTAGTGGCCGTGAACCAAAGATATATCTTCGTGGTGTCACACCACATACTCATATATGGTGGCTTAGGCCACCGCCCTCTTCTCTTTGAAGAGTTGGTTTTTTCGTGGGTTTTGATGCATGTTCATTGTTCATCATCTTTTTGCATCACATCCAGTGTTGCTCATTTGGAGGTTTTTATCTTTTCCATTGGATGTGTGAAGGTGTGAAGTTTTCTTCATGTTTTTTGCATCTCCCCGGATCACTCAACGGTTGCTCAGTGGTATTCTTGAAGATGCAAAGTGTTTGGAGCTCAAGTTCGTCAACGCCAAGAAGCTGGACGGCTGTCGGAGAAGGAAAGAGCCTCCCTTCTCCAGGCCCGGCCTCCTGCCCGGCCAAGGCCAGCCCCAGGGCCGGCTGGCTCGGATGGTGGCCCGGTCTTCAGCCCGGCCGAGGCCGGCCCCAAGGCTGGTTTGCTCTGCGCCTCGCCCGGCCGGCCGCCCGCCCGGCCATGGCCGGCTCCCGGGCCGGTCGGCTCGGGTCCTCGCCCGGTTTCCAGCCCGGTCTAGGCCGGCACCAGGGCCGGCTGGCTCGGCGTGTCACCCGGCCTCCAGACCGGCCGAGGCCGGCTTCAGGGCCGGCGCGCCCGTGCTTAATCTTATCGCATGTCACGCGTGGGAGTCGACCCCAAGCAGTTATCTTCTTCCTCCCTCGCGTGCTCTCCTCCCTGGCCGTCCCTTTCCCCACCTCGAGCTCCTCCACCTCCCCCACCATTTGAGCCTCTCCCCACTCCTTCCTCTCCACAGATTCGAAGGGGATTCACCCGATCTTCCATCCTATCCACATAGTTTCTCCCTTGGTGACGATTTTGGGGGATCTCCTCCATTGTTGGTGATTCTTGAAGCTCCACTCAAGGTTGAGGATGGACAACTGGGATGATGAGTGGGAGGAGGAGGTTCCTCAGTCCAGCAGGGCCAGCAAGTCCAGCAAGACCTTCGATGGCCTGGATGACATAGTTGATGACCTCAATGCGGACTCTTCCTCCATGCCCAAGGCCAAGAAACTCAAGAAAGTTGCTGGGATCAAGAGAACTTTGTCCAAGAAAGCTGCCAAGCCAAAGGGAGGTCCACTGCCTCGTGTCAATCCCGATGAACCGGTAGTGCATCTTGGGTCAAGGTGAAACCTAGTGAATTCAAGAAAGATCGCTTGCTTTTCAACCCTTATGCTTTTGGAGAGCCCACATGCCTAGATGATAGCAGATTCTATTGCAAGATGCACCAGCAAATCTTTCATCAACGCATTGTAGTCAAAAAGAATGCTCATGTTCCCGTGGATTATTTCAACCTTGTCCAAGCTAAAGAAACATGGCCTGATGTGATGGCAATTATGGATTTTCATCAAATCTCTAAGCTCATGACTGTTAGTACTCCATATTCTCCTGATTTGCTTCAGCAATTCTATGCTACTGTTCATTTCTCCTATGTGCATGGTAAGAGGACTTTGACCTGGATGAGTGCGGATTCTATATGTTGAGCGACTATGGCCGAGTTTGGGGCACTTTTTGGTCTTGAGGAATTACCCGTTGCACCATGCTATGTTCGTCTCCATCTTTCAAAGCTTATTCCAGCTGAGACGGGGATACGCCATTGTTATCCACCAGGGACAGGGGTTCGTGGGAAGATTCCTAATACAGTTCATATGTATCCCTTCTGGAGAATTATTCACAACATTTTGAGAAACCGTCTTGCCTGCAAGTTTGGAGAAAAAGGTTTAGTTCGTGACAGGATGGTCAATTGTCTTTATCATATTGTTGAGCTTAAAGAAAGGAACAAGCAAATCGATATTCTTGATTACTTATGGCAAGAGATGCAGGTGGTGGTTGTCAAAAACAAGATCCCCATTTATGGTCCACTTCTGCAGACTCTCTTCAACACCAAGTTGCCTCCTGAAGTGGTCAATCAGTTTCAGTTGTTCTATCCTGCTCTTGTTGGTCTCCGTCCTATGCCCGAGGGTGGTCCTGTTTGGCCACCTCCTAGTGATGCTCCTGAGGAAGAAACTGATGAAGAAAATGATGAGGAAGAGAAGAAAGGTGGTTTAGTTCAAGCACTCAAGAGGATGAACTGCTTCCTTGCGCACAAACGCAAATCTGAGTACAAGGTTTACCACAAGCAAAAAGTCTTCAGCCGCAAGCAGCGCGCAATTATGGACAAGCTTGACATTGCATATCCAGACAGCTCAGCCGAGGTCTCAGAGAAGACCTACATGTCACAGGGCAAGTACACTTATTGGTTCGGCGATGACGCCTCCTCTCTTGCTCCTTATTGGCAAGGCGACCCCGGTCAGTCTAGCTCCGGTCCAGCTGCTCATGATGCTGAGGATGACGAGGAGTATGATGAGGATAAAGATGAGTTATCCTGGACTTTCACTTCACTTTCTCCCTTTTTGGTGTCTTGATGCCAAAGGGGGAGAGAGTTCTCCGGGGATTTGCATTGCATTGCATCCATTTGTGTTTCCATATTTCCCTTCTCATTTGCATCGAACCTGTTTTTAAGTGAACTCAATTTGCTATGTATTGTGGAACTTATGTCATGAATTATTGTACGGATTCTATGGACCTCCGTTATGTTATTGTAAGGACTTCCCCGGTTTATTTTCTATTCGTTGGAGTCCATTACAAGGTGATATTATTCCAAGATTATTTCTATATGAGGACTATGGTGAGAATTATCGAATATCCTTTGCTCTCATAGTTTATATATACTGTGCTTGCTTGCTTCTTGTTCTCGTTTGAGCATATTATTCTTGTATACCTTGTTGGCTTATAAGTTTAAGGGGGAGCCTCTCTCAAAAACTTTGCCATGCTTAAATGAGATATCTTTTTGCAAATCCTTGTGTTGTCATCAAACATCAAAAAGGGGAAGATTGAAAGGACATAGTCCGTTAATCTTGTTTTGATGTTTGATCACAACATTTGGAAGTATTTAACATATCGCTAAGTGTCCACAGGAATTATGATTGTCTAAATCAAAAGGATGCTAGTGTACCTCTCTATGCAAAAAGGAAGAAAAACAAGTTGTCGGGTTTTAGAGGTGAAGGGAGAAGGCACGCTGCAGGGCGGCCGGCCCCCAGGCCGGTTGCCACGTCAACCCCGCCGGCCCCTAGGCCGGTTGCCACGGCCACCCGCTGGCCCCCAGGCCGGCCCTGGCTGGCTCCCGGGCCGGTTGCCACGGCTACCCTGCCGGCCCCCTGGCCGGTTGCCTCTGCTGCGCCGCCGGCCCCCAGGCCGGCCCTCCTTCCTGCACACGCCACTTACCCCTTCAAAGGCCATATTTTGATGGGGACTATAAATGCCTCTTCACCTACCTTTGGACAACTAGCTTGACCACATTGAAGAACACCATTAATTGCAAGCTCAAGATTCTCTAGATCTCCCAATCCCTCCACCCAAACTCGTTGATATTTGGAGGATTGAAGGAGAAGGCCTGGATCTACATCTTCACCAATCTGTTCTTCATTTCCCTCTCATTCACTTGAGGGACCCTTTGCTAGGATTTCCCTGTGGAAAACCTAGCTCATTATTGTACTCACTTGTTGTCTTTGTGACAGATTTGTAGCTGTTCGGGAGCCCCCAACCCAATTGTGGGTTGTGCCCCGGATCGTTGTTGTAAGGGCTCTGGATTCCGCCTTGAAGGATTCCGATAGTGGATGGTGAACCAAACCTTTGTGGTGCGGTTCATCAGAGAAGAAGGTGACGCCTTTGTGGCGGTTGAGTTTTGACCTTCGTGGTAGCTCACACCTCTCCAACGAGACGTACTCCCCTAAAAAGGAGGAACTCGGGATTACATCCGTGTCTCCGCGTGCTTTCACTTCGGTTACCTCTATCCTTGTTTATAGTCTTTACTTTGTGTATCTTGTTTAATTGCTAGCTTGTCATATAGGTAAATTCACCTTAGTTGCATATCTAGAGAATTTACTTTTTGTGTCAAGCCTAATTTGAAAAATTATTAAAATTGAAATAGCACCTATTCACCCCCCCCCCCTCTAGGTGTCATACGATCCTTTCACCACCGCCGTCACCAACCCTAGATCGAGAGGGTTCTGAAGATCTTCCCGGCACCCTGTCGGAGGGGGAGATCGTCACCGGAGGCATCTACACTACCATGCCTGCCTCCGAAGTGATGCATGAGTAGTCCACCACGGGACTATGGGTCCATGGCAGTAGCTAGATGGTTGTCTCTCTCTCTCTTGTACTCCATTGTTTAGATCTTGTGAGCTGCCTAACATGATCAAGATCATCTATTTGTAATGCTACATGTTGTGTTTGCAGTTATCCGATGAATTATGCAGTCATGACATTATTGTTCAGTTCATTTATCATATGTTTTATTTATGATCTTGCATGCTCTCCGATGCTTGTGGATGCTTTGGTCGAAGTAATTGCTTGTGTCTCAGAGAGGGTATTTATGCTAGATAGTGGGTTCATGCCTCTATTGTCTGAGCTCGAGTTGACAAAAACGATTAAGGCTTGAGATGTGATGTTGCTACTAGGGGTAAAACAGCGATGTTTATTGCTATATGTTGTAACCATTGCTTACATTACGCACCATGCTTATTGCAATTATCTGTTGCTTGCAACTTAATACTTTCGGGTGACATGCTGGATAGCGATCCCGGGGTGGATTATTAGTCATAGATGCAGTTGGATAACGGTCTATATATTTTGACGTAATGCCCATATATATTAAATGAAACGGTGAACTTTGTGTCATGATAGTATTGTGTTGCACCCATATAGCAATAAACTTTTGTGTTCAGTTCATTTATCATATGTTTTATTTATGATCTTGCATGCTCTCCGATGCTTGTGGATGCTTTGGTCGAAGTAATTGCTAGTGTCTCAGAGAGGGTATTTATGCTAGATAGTGGGTTCATGCCTCTATTGTCTTAGCTCGAGTTGACAAAAACGATTAAGGCTTGAGATGTGATGTTGCTACTAGGGGTAAAACAGCGGTGTTTATTGCTATATGTTGTAACCATTGCTTACATTACTGTAACACCCTGAATTTTGGCCTTTTAAAAAATTTCCAAACATGCATTGTTTCTATTTATTTCAACTACATTTGGAATTAAACCTCAGGAAAATCATTTTAAATCTTGAACCTTTACAAATCTGATAAATCAAGTGGGATCTTCTGCTTTCCATTTCCCTCCCACTTGGTATTTGGATCTGTGATTTTTCCTTGGATAAATATTAATTTGGGAAATTCTTTTCTCCCTTTTAAAAATTACCCTTTTAATTGGCCTTCCAAAGGAACCCCTATTTTTATGTCTCCAAAAATTCTGCAAAAAATTAGGGAATCATCCCTAATGGATGTGGACCTCATTTATAAAAAAATATGGTACCATGACTTAGGAAAATTTCCCTCCACAATTCTTTTTCCTTTCTGCCTGTTTTCTCAAAACATTTTTAAACCTATCCAAATTATTTTTCCTGGATGAATCCAAGGCATGGATAGACTCCCCTTGATCACTCCTACCTCAGGACAAAAGGGCATGTCCATCTAACACCATCTACCACTCCAAAACATTAAAACCCTTTTTGACCAGTATTGTATTTCTCAAAAACTAGTCGGACCAACTTTCAAATTTGAAGAAACTTTAGTCAGCAAAGTTAGAGGAGTTTGAATTTGGCGCGCAGTGGTTCAAACCTCATCTCATTTGGATCACGGAGTTGAGAGAAACGTGCCGATGCCACTACTGACATGAACAGCACGGTGATCACCGTCGACGTGGCCGTGACAGGCGGCGCCGCCCGTTCTGGGTCGACGCCGTTCTGCCCCTCCCCTCTCCGGTCCTTGCCCAGCGGATCCCCCTCTCCCCTCTCCGCCGTCCAGAGGCCACGCGTCGCCGGAGAAGGCCGTCCACCCCTCGCCACCGACGAGTCCCGACGCACCGTCCAAGCCCTGTGCTCGCCGGGCCCTCTGGTCAGCGACCCTCCGCCGCACGAGCTTAGCCAGGCGTCGAGGAGTTATCCTCGTGCTTCTCCTGTGCCACCGCTCGCGCGACGCGCCGTCCACCACAGCTCCACGCCATGCTCGACACCTCGCCGTGGCATTAATGGAGGCCGCCGTGCGGGAACCGTTTAAAACCACCACCCCGCGACCTCCAGAGCACCGCATCCACCACCCAGCCTCTCCACTACCCTCCCCTGCTCCAATCGAAGCTCGACGAGCACCACAACTCCGGCGACGACCTTGCCCTAGCCGTCACGGCCGTGGACAAAATCTTCGCCAGAGGGGCACCGTTCGTCGATTAAGCCTACCCGTAGCCTCCCTAGAACACCACGATGACGATGCCGTGCTCGCCAGGGTGAACGGTGGCCGGAAACCTCGAATCCATCATCGGCAGCATGCTCCCGCCGCCGGAGAAGACGCACTGGTGCCGCCCGAGCTCCCCATCAAGCTCGAGTGCACCGATGAGCTGCGCCACCTCCCCTGATCCGCGCTGCTTCCTCTCCCTCCCCTCTCCCTTGCCCCAGCCACCGCAGGACGCCGCCGGTGAGTCGCCGGAGCATCGCTGTGTTTTCCTCTCCTTCCCGTGTTTTAAAAAGAAAACGTTTCGGCCCCCCTCTGTCACTGACCAGTGGGTCCCACTGGTCGGATTTTTAAACATTTCCGAACCGTTTTTCTGTTTGGTTTTCTGTTTTATTTTTCTATTGAAAAAGGGCAGAATTACGAGCCAAGTTTGAAATGCAATATCTCACTCAAAAATCCTCAGAAAAATATGAAACCAATTTTGTTGGCTTAGTTTGATTTTTCTCTTTCCAATGGAACCAGAAAAGATTCATTTGGAATTTATTTTTTTGGCATTTATTCAAATGACCTAGGAGGGATTTTTTATGCATGTTCATCCTGTTTTATTAGATTCAAACCTCTCCGACGGAGTAGGAGTTGATCCTGAACCCGAAGGCAAGCCATTAACCCGATCTCAAGCTCGGTCGAACTTTAGGAAACTTGCTTGACTGTATAAATTGATATCTGTTGCATCCATATGCCATGTTGCATTTTAATATTGACGCCCTTATATATCTGTGGATCATCGCAACACCTTTATTTTCGTCAGCTTGCCAGCGGAATCGCTGCCATAGTCATCCGGTTGACATTTCTTTTATTTTCGTCAGACGAGACGGCGCTTGCCAGTGGAATCGCTGCCATAGTCATCCGGTTGACATTTCTTTTATTTTCGTCAGACGAGACGGCGCTTGCCAGCGGAATCGCTGCCATAGTCATTCGGTTGACATTTCTTTTATTTTCGTCAGACGAGACGGCGCTTGCCAGCGGAATCGCTGCCATAGTCATCCGGTTGACATTTCTTTTATTTTCGTCAGACGAGACGGCGCTTGCCAGCGGAATCGCTGCCATAGTCATCCGGTTGACATTTCTTTTATTTTCGTCAGACGAGACGACGCTTGCCAGCGGAATCGCTCACAGTCATCCGGTTGACATTTCTTTTATTTTCGTCAGACGAGACGGCGCTTGCCAGCGGAATCGCTGCCACAGTCATCCGGTTGACATTTCTTTTATTTCTGTCGAACGAGAAGGCGCTGGTCGGCGGGTTCGCCGCCGTAGTCATCCGGTTGACGTTTTATCTTGTTATGTTCGGACTTTGGTACATGCCTGTGGATATGTTTATTTACTGCTGAAATTATTATGTGGTTGTCGTGTGTTACTTTGTTAATGTTGATGTCTGTAACCAAACAAAATGACTAAGAAAATAATCACCTCCCTCGACTAGATTGAGTCACATAGTGCCACTCACCAAACACCACCAGCACAACCATGCGTCGTTCATATGGGCGGACCATGGCCGGGTATTCTATCAGCCTCCTTTGACGCCACCCTTTTTGGCAAGTCTAGTCGGTTACCAGAGTTGGTCGGGGCTAGTCTTGCGAAGGTTCCGGAGCTAGGCGTCGCTCATGGGTTGGGGACGTGCCGGATTCACTTCTGCATAAGGCATAGAGTTATGTCGGTGGCTATACAGGGAGTGTCTTGGTAGAGTAAACGACCGTGGAAGTATGGGTTTGTACTGTCCGCCATGGTTGGTTCTAGTACTTCGGTACCGGCGGTACAAGCCTAGACCTCAGCGTGTGGATAAACGTGCAACCTCTCGAGAGTGTAAATCTAGATTCTAGCCTTGTCCCTAGGTTATGGGACGATGTTTGGGTCAAGTCACACTTTGTGTCAGTCCGGTCGAACTTGGAGAAATAATTAAGATGAGACCTACGAACACGGAAAATCTGAGAGTCTAGCCAGAGTTGGCTAAGGACTTGAGAGTTGTGAATTAAGCCAGAGTTGGCTAGAGGCTTGGTAGCCTAGTTTTGGTTATGAGTTGTTGAGTGAGAAACGTGATCTCACTTGATAACACGAAACATCCCTACTAAGGTAAGTAGGTAAGTTAAGTCCAACCGTTAAGCTTGGACTCGCACTTAAATACCGAACAAATGCCATGCTACATTCTGAACTTATGCCATGCCATATAGATAGGCCTTGTTTGATTTTAGGCTAATGTCTTGCGAGTACATTCAATGTACTCACCTGGCTTTTCATGTGGCCAGACACCGACGCACCCGTCGCCGAGTACCCGCTATACGGGAACTAGGAACCCGTATCCCAGGCAGGACCCTGTGGAATAAGGCCCGCTGTCGCCACGCTACCATCTACGTTTCCGCTACGACTTCCGCTAGAGGCTTGATGTTAGAAAAATAATGTACATACTGTTGTGTGCGCCTGTTGCGCAAGAGCTGGAGCCTCACCCGTGTTGTAATATTGTATCTGTCCGAACTCGATGCCATATGTATATATTTGGTTATGTCTTTGTTTACCAAGTTGTCATATATCCAGTGTTTCTGGGACTGGTATATGGGGTAGCTCGATCATCTGGATCGGGGTGCCACAGAGCTTGGTATCAGAGCCTAACTGCCTGTAGGATACCCTAGTTCTTGGACGACGTAGGATAGAACCTGTTGTGTTGCCAACCTCTTTGCTGTTTCTCTGTCTGTTTGTGCTTTTGGAACTTAACGCTTACTTTATTTGAAATCTGTCTCTGTCACAGATGGCAGAGTTGTTCGCCGAGACTACCGCCGTGCACATCCCCGGCTTTCCGCAGTTTCTCCGTGAGATCTGGGACCACCTCTACCCAGGCGCACCTCCCCCGACCTACCGCGTGCTCTACAACCGCCTCGACAGGGCCACCTCGGAGTTCACCGCCACCGTTCACTTGCGTCCGGAGCCAGCAGCCGCTGGGATCTCCCACGCCCTCACTTCCGGTGTCTCTACTCAGGCGACTCGAGCCATACAGGAGGCTGCAGGAGATGCCATCCTCTTCCTTCGCACCTTCGATCCCGTCATGAAGGTGCACCCGCTACGCCTACTTTCCGAGGTTAGACTTAGACAGCGGGGACATTCTCTTTCCCAACCCCGGTGACCCAGCTCACCCCTTTCCGCCCTCCTTCAGTACACCACCCTCCTCCACCAGTATCTCCACGTCACTCTTCTCCAGCTTGCCTCGCTTCGCGCCAACGTCGCATTAGCCGATATGACGCGAGCCTCTGGAGCTGGTACTTCTCGCCTCCCGCCTCGTCTCCCCACCTTTACCCACAGCTCCTCGAGCAGATCAGGAGGGGAATCGCCCGTTTCTCCGCACCCCACGTTCCGTCGGCACCTCCCCGTACCCGTCGCAGCGCCGCTCCCTACTACCCGCGCTCCACCCCGTCCGGTCTCAGCGTCGCCGTGTTCGAGCCGACCCACCCTCCTACTCCGGAGACTCCCGTGACGGCCGCGCTTCACCCGACTACAGCCCCACGGAGGAGAGCATCGACCTCATCCCACCGGCGACACCCCTCGAGATGGAGTTCTAGACGCCGGAGGCGACATCGTTTAGTGTATCATACCGCCCGATGTATCGCGTGCTTGAATAATGTAGTGGTAGAGTTGTATCCTGCAACTTGTACCGGATGCCTTGTATCTTGTATCTTGCGCTTGTATCTTGTATCATGTACGAGTAGCTTGTATCTTTACCTTGCATCTTTGTAAAATAGCGAGTGCTTGTATCTTGTAACTCCACCATCCATTGTATAACATCATGCTTGTTGTTGTTTTTGCAAACCGTGTTACCATTTGGTTTTTCTTGGATGTTACACTTTTCCCCCATATGGATGCTCATGATACGCGCCACCACGTTCAACTATTCAGGATGAGGCCCAATAACGGTGCGAGTGGCAGCCAAGAAACCCGGTTCGTCGTTCCGCACGACAAGCGGGCGAGGATCCCGTGCCCCCGCAACCACCTCCTCCCCACCAGCTCAGGAACCAAGCCTAAGTCAGTTCATGATGATGATGGATGAGCGTCACAACCAGCATCTGACTCAGGTCATGAGAGAGTTTGGCACGTACATGCAAGCCCAAGGTGCCCCGCACGCTGGCCGTTCAAAGCTGCAAGACTTCCAGCGTACTCAGCCTCCCAAGTTCTCGTATGCCGACGACCCACTTGAGGCTGATGATTGGCTCCGTACTATGGGAAAGAAACTGGAGCTCGCTCGCGTGGACGAGCAGGACAAGGTGCCCTTCGCCACCCACTACCTTGAGGGCCCCGCCAGCGTTTGGTGGGACAATCAGAAGGACGCTAGGGGCGATGGACCCGCTATCACTTGGACAGAGTTTCAGGAAGCCTACCGCAGAGCTTACATTCCCTCAAGTCTCATCAAGATGAAGCAACAGGAATTTCTGGCACTCACGCAGGGCAGCAAATCCATCAGCGAATACCTGACCAAGTTCAACAACCTTGCTCGCTATGCACCTGAGGACACCAACACAGAGGAAAAGAAGAAAGACAGATTCCTTCATGGGATGCATCAGGCCATAAAGACTCAGCTCAGCGTTTTACAGTTTCCGGATTTTCAGGCCATGATCAACACGGCACTAATCTCAGAAAAAGAGCACCGCACGATCTATGACTCACAAGCGGAAGTTCGAGCCACGTAAGAACCAGCATGAAGGAGCCACTTCCAAGCCACGCCCATGGCAGCCCAACAACCGTTCCTCAACGCCACAGAATACTTGGAATCAACCCAGGAAGGAGGGATATCCCCGTGAAGGGTTCTACCACAAGTGCCCCCTAGTAGATGATTGCAAGAGGGAGAACTCCTGCTTCAAGTGTGGCAAGACAGGACACTACATCAAGGATTGCCCCCTTCACAACGGCAACAACAACAACTCCAACAACAATCACCCTGCTGGTGCGGCCCAGCCGCCTCAAGTCGCCCGTGTCCACCACATGTCTGCGGAGGAAGCATATGAAGCCTCAGATGTAGTGCTTGGTACGTGTACTATCAACACTAAACCCGCGCTGATTTTATTCGATTCTGGAGCTTCCCACTCTTTCATCTCGAAGGATTTTGTTGCCAAACACCGTTTTTCCGTTTCCCCTTTGGGCCATCTTTTGGTGATACAAACCCCTGCCTCTGAGATGAAAACAAACACCATGTGCCAAGATCTGACAATCAGCATCAACCAAGTGAAATTCCCGGCTCATCTCAACACTCTCAATGTGCCCGGCCTCGACGCCATCCTAGGTATGGATTGGTTGGTCCAGCATGCAGCTCAGATTGACTGTGCAACTAGAGCAGTTACTCTCACCAACCCAGAAGGCATACGTACCACCTACCTGCCAAATAAACCCCACCAGATAAATGCAAAGATGTTTCTTGCTCAAGCCCCGGAGATAGGGGAAGTGTATGTGGTCAGTGAATACCCAGATGTGTTTCCAGATGAACTACCCGGGATGCCCCCTGACCGTGACATCGAGTTTGCCATTGAAGTTGTACCAGGAACAAACCCAATATTCAAGAAACATTACCGTATGACAAGTCCCGAGTTAGTGGAATTAAAGAAGCAGCTTGACGAGTTAATCCGAAAGAAGTTCATTCGCCCGAGCATTTCACCTTGGGGATCACCAGTTTTATTCGCAAAGAAGAGCGATGGTACACTCCGATTATGCATCGACTACCGTGCTCTCAACGATGTCACCATCAAGAACAAGTACCCACTCCCAAGGATCAATGATCTATTTGACCAACTCCGTGGTGCCCGAGTATTCTCCAAGATTGATCTCCGTACGGGTTACTACCAGCTGAAGATTCGAGAGAGTGATATTCCCAAGACCGCCTTTACCACCAGATATGGACTGTATGAGTGCACTGTTATGTCCTTCGGCCTAACAAATGCCCCTGCCTACTTCATGGGCATGATGAACAAGGTATTCATGGAGTACCTCGACAAGTTTGTTGTGGTGTTCATCGACGACATCCTCATCTACTCCAAGAATGAAGAGGAGCACGCCGAGCACCTCAGGTTGGTTCTCGGAAGACTACGGGAACAACAACTTTATGCCAAGTACAGCAAGTGTCAGTTCTGGTTAAAGGAAGTGGAATTCCTAGGACATGTATTGTCTGGAGCCGGTGTGGCCGTAAACCCCAACAAAATCTCCGATGTGTTAAACTGGAAAACACCCACCAATGTGTCCGAAATCAGGAGCTTCCTAGGATTGGCTGGTTACTACCGCAGATTCATTGAGAACTTTTCCAGGATAGCCAAGCCTATGACGGAGTTGTTAAAGAAGAATCGCAAGTATACCTGGACAGACGAGTGTGAAGGAAGCTTCATCGAGTTGAAGACTCGGCTAACCACAGCCCCAATTCTGGTGTTGCCGGATGATGCCAAAGATTTTACCGTATACTGTGATGCAAGCAGAAATGGACTAGGGGCCGTACTCATGCAAGAAGGGAAGGTCATCGCGTATGTGTCAAGGCAACTCAAGACCCACGAGCTCAACTACCCCACCCACGAACTGGAGTTAGCCGCCGTCATACTCGCCCTGAAGACTTGGCGACATCATCTTATAGGTCGAAGATGCGAGATCTACACTGATCACAAAAGCTTGAAGTACATCTTCACCCAGCCTGACCTCAACCTAAGGCTAAGGAGATGGCTAGAGGTGATCAAGGACTACGACCTCGGAATTCATTACCATCCGGGGAAGGCCAACGTGGTTGCTGATGCCCTAAGCAGGAAACCCCCAAAGGTGCGACCAAGCTTTGAGAGGGAGTTCGCAAAGCTGAATTTGTGCGTGGGAAGTAGGGCCTATTTAAGCACCTTGGAAGTAAAACCAGACCTGGAGGAAGAAATAAAAACCGAGCAGGCCAACGACCCCAGCCTAGGCAAGATCAAGGCCAAGATACCACTGGGCCAGGCCAAGGAATTTTCCCTGGACAGCCAAGGAATACTCCGCTTCGGTAACCGCCTTTGTGTCCCCTACAAGGCCACGCTAATACGGCAGATCCTCAGGGAAGCCCACGAGTCAGCCTATTCTATTCACCCGGGAAGCACCAAGATGTACCAAGACTTGAAACAAACATTCTGGTGGTCCGGTATGAAGAAGGATATCGCCTACTATGTCGCATGCTGCATCATATGCAACCTGGTAAAGGCCGAGCATCAAAAAGTATGGATTTCATTGTCGGACTTCCCAAGTCCAGCTGGGGGAATGACTCTATTTGGGTCATTGTCGACCGTTTGACAAAGGTATCTCACTTTATCCCCGTCAAGACAACATACAGCTCGGACCAGCTGGCACAACTCTATGTAAACAGGATTGTCAAACTCCATGGAGTCCCGAAGACCATTGTGTCGGATAGAGGTACCCAATTTACCTCCAAATTTTGGACGAGCCTGCATCATGCCATGGGGACAAAGTTATCCTTCAGCACAGCTTATCACCCCCAGATAGACGGTCAAACCGAGCGAGTTAATCAAATATTGGAAGACATGCTCCGCTCGTGTGTGCTCGCCTACGGAGCAGGTTGGGAAGATAGCTTACCATATGCGGAGTTCTCGTACAACAACAGCTACCAGGGCAGCTTAAAAATGTCACCCTTTTAAGCACTGTATGGTAGGAAATGTCGAACCCCACTCAACTGGTCAGAAGTTGGGGACCGCAAGATCTTTAGGCCCGATGATTTATTGGAGACAGAAAAGCAAGTTCGTCTGATTCGAGACCGGCTCAAGGCAGCGCAGTCCCGCCAGAAAAGTAACTATGACCGGCGACACCGTCAGATCCACTTCGAAGAAAACGACTATGTCTATCTTCGGGTAACACCTCTCAAGGGCCTGAAAAGATTTCACATGAAAGGAAAGCTGGCCCCGAGATTTATTGGACCCTTCAAAATCTTGGCAAGAAAAGGGTCAGTAGCCTACCAGCTAGAACTACCAGAGGAATTGACTGGAGTACACGACGTCTTCCACGTGTCCCAGCTAAGGAAGTGTATTTCACCCTCAACCAAGCAGGCTGACTTTAAGGAACTGGAATTGAGCAGCGAACTGACTTACGAGGAACACCCCATCAGAATCTTGGACGAGTCAGAACGCCGCACTCGCAGCAAGGTCACAAAGTTCTACAAGGTACAATGGGACAAGCACACTGAGGAAGAAGCTACTTGGGAACGAGAAGATTTGCTAAGGACAGAGTATCCGTATCTATTCAGCGAGCAACAGGAATCTCGAGGACGAGATTCATCTTAAGGGGGGAAGGTCTGTAACACCCTGAATTTTGGCCTTTTAAAAAATTTCCAAACATGCATTGTTTCTATTTATTTCAACTACATTTGGAATTAAACCTCAGGAAAATCATTTTAAATCTTGAACCTTTACAAATCTGATAAATCAAGTGGGATCTTGTGCTTTCCATTTCCCTCCCACTTGGTATTTGGATCTGTGATTTTTCCTTGGATAAATATTAATTTGGGAAATTCTTTTCTCCCTTTTAAAAATTACCCTTTTAATTGGCCTTCCAAAGGAACCCCTATTTTTGTGTCTCCAAAAATTCTGCAAAAAATTAGGGAATCATCCCTAATGGATGTGGACCTCATTTATAAAAAAATATGGTACCATGACTTAGGAAAATTTCCCTCCACAATTCTTTTTCCTTTCTGCCTGTTTTCTCAAAACATTTTTAAACATATCCAAATTATTTTTCCTGGATGAATCCAAGGCATGGATAGACTCCCCTTGATCACTCCTACCTCGGGACAAAAGGGCATGTCCATCTAACACCATCTACCACTCCAAAACATTAAAACCCTTTTTGACCAGTATTGTATTTCTCAAAAACTAGTCGGACCAACTTTCAAATTTGAAGAAACTTTAGGATTTTGAATTTGGCGCACAGTGGTTCAAACCTCATCTCATTTGGATCACGGAGTTGAGAGAAACGTGCTGATGCCACTGCTGACATGAATAGCACGGTGATCACCGTCGACGTGGCCGTGACAGGCGGCGCCGCCCGTTCTGGGTCGACGCCGTTCTGCCCCTCCCCTCTCCGGCCCTTGCCCAACGGATCCCCCTCTCCCCTCTCCGCCGTCCAGAGGCCACGCGTCGCCGGAGAAGGCCGTCCACCCCTCGCCACCGACGAGTCCCGACGCACCGTCCAAGCCCTGTGCTTGCCGGGCCCTCTGGTCAGCGACCCTCCGCCGCACGAGCTTAGCCGGGCGTCGAGGAGTTATCCTCGTGCTTCTCCTGTGCCACCGCTCGCGCGACACGCCGTCCACCACAGCTCCACGCCATGCTCGACACCTCGCTGTGGCATTAATGGAGGCCGCCGTGCGGGAACCATTTAAAACCACCACCCCGCGACCTCCATAGCACCGCATCCACCTCCCAGCCTCTCCACTACCCTCCCCTGCTCCAATCGAAGCTCGATGAGCACCGCAACTCCGGCGACGACCTTGCCCTAGCCATCACGGCCGTGGACAAAATCTTCGCCAGAGGGGCACCGTTCGTCGATTAAACCTACCCGTAGCCTCCCTAGAACACCACGATGACGATGCCGTGCTCGCCAGGGTGAACGGTGGCCGGAAACCTCGAATCCATCATCGACAGCAAGCTCCCGCCGCCGGAGAAGACGCACTGGTGCCGCCCGAGCTCCCCATCAAGCTCGAGTGCACCGACGAGCTGCGCCACCTCCCCCTGATCCGCGCTGCTTCCTCTCCCTCCCCTCTCCCTTGCCCCAGCCACCGCAGGACGCCGCCGGTGAGTCGCCGGAGCATCGCCGTGTTTTCCTCTCCTTCCCGCGTTTTAAAAAGAAAACATTTCAGCCCCCCTCTGTCACTGACCAGTGGGTCCCACTGGTCAGATTTTTAAACATTTTCGAACCGTTTTTCTGTTTGGTTTTCTGTTTTATTTTTCTATTGAAAAAGGGCAGAATTTGGAGCCAAGTTTGAAATGCAATATCTCACTCAAAAATCCTCAGAAAAATATGAAAACAATTTTGTTGGCTTAGTTTGATTTTTCTCTTTCCAATGGAACCAGAAAAGATTCATTTGGAATTTATTTTTTTGGCATTTATTCAAATGACCTAGGAGGGATTTTTGATGCATGTTCATCCTGTTTTATTAGATTCAAACCTCTCCGACGGAGTAGGAGTTGATCCCGAACCCGAAGGCAAGCCATTAAACCGATCTCAATCTCGGTCAAACTTTAGGAAACTTGCTTGACTGTCTAAATTGATATCTGTTGCATCTCATATGCCATGTTGCATTTTAATATTGCCGCCCTTATATATCTATGGATCATCGCAACACCTTTATTTTCGTCAGACGAGACGGCGCTTGCCAGCGGAATCGCTGCCATAGTCATCCGGTTGACATTTCTTTTATTTTCGTCAGACGAGACGGCGCTTGCCAGCGGAATCGCTGCCATAGTCTTCCGGTTGACATTTCTTTTATTTTCGTCAGACGAGACGGCGCTTGCCAGCGGAATCGCTACCATAGTCATCCGGTTGACATTTCTTTTATTTTCGTTAGACGAGACGGCGCTTGCCAGCGGAATCGCTGCCATAGTCATTCGGTTGACATTTCTTTTATTTTCGTCAGACGAGACAGCGCTTGCCAGCGGAATCGCTGCCATAGTCATCCGGTTGACATATCTTTTATTTTCGTCAGACGAGACGGCGCTTGCCAGCGGAATCGCTGCCATATTCATCCGGTTGACATTACTTTTATTTTCGTCAGACGAGACGACGCTTGCCAGCGGAATCGCTGCCACAGTCATCCGGTTGACATTTCTTTTATTTTCGTCAGACGAGACGGCGCTTGCCAGCGGAATCGCTGCCACAGTCATCCGGTTGACATTTCTTTTATTTCTGTCGAACGAGAAGGCGCTGGTCGGCGGGTTCGCCGCCGTAGTCATCCGGTTGACGTTTTATCTTGTTATGTTCGGACATTGGTACATGCCTGTGGATATGTTTATTTACTGCTGAAATTATTATGTGGTTGTCGTGTGTTACTTTGTTAATGTTGATGTCTGTAACCAAACAAAATGACTAAGAAAATAATCACCTCCCTCGAGATTGAGTCACATAGTGCCACTCACCAAACACCACCAGCACAACCATGCGTCGTTCATATGGGCGGACCATGGCTGGGTATTCTATCAGCCTCCTTTGACGCCACCCTTTTTGGCAAGTCTAGTCGGTTACCAGAGTTGGTCGGGGCTAGTCTTGCGAAGGTTCCGGAGCTAGGCGTCGCTCATGGGTTGGGGACGTGCCGGATTCACTTCTGCATAAGGCATAGAGTTATGTCGGTGGCTATACAGGGAGTGTCTTGGTAGAGTAAACGACCGTGGAAGTATGGGTTTGTACTGTCCGCCATGGTTGGTTCTAGTACTTCGGTACCGGCGGTACAAGCCTAGACCTCAGCGTGTGGATAAACGTGCAACCTCTCGAGAGCGTAAATCTAGATTCTAGCCTTGTCCCTAGGTCATGGGACGATGTTTGGGTCAAGTCACACTTTGTGTCAGTCCGGTCGAACTTGGAGAAATAATTAAGATGAGACCTACGAACACGGAAAATCCGAGAGTCTAGCCAGAGTTGGCTAAGGACTTGAGAGTTGTGAATTAAGCCAGAGTTGGCTAGAGGCTTGGTAGCCTAGTTTTGGTTATGAGTTGGTGAGTGAGAAACGTGATCTCACTTGATAACACGAAACATCCCTACTAAGGTAAGTAGGTAAGTTTAGTCCAACCGTTAAGCTTGGACTCGCACTTAAATACCGAACAAATGCCATGCTACATTCTGAACTTATGCCATGCCATATAGATAGGCCTTGTTTGATTTTAGGCTAATGTCTTGCGAGTACATTCACTGTACTCACCTGGCTTTTCATGTGGCCAGACACCGACGCACCCGTCGCCGAGTACCCGCTATACGGGAACTAGGAACCCGTATCCCAGGCAGGACCCTGTGGAATAAGGCCCGCTGTCGCCACGCTACCATCTACGTTTCCGCTACGACTTCTGCTAGAGGCTTGATGTTAGAAAAATAATGTACATATTGTTGTGTGCGCCTGTTGCGCAAGAGCTGGAGCCTCACCCGTGTTGTAATATTGTATCTGTCCGAACTCGATGCCATATGTATATATTTGGTTATGTCTTTGTTTACCAAGTTGTCATATATCCAGTGTTTCTGGACTGGTATATGGGGTAGTTCGATCATCTGGATAGTGGGTTCATGCCTCTATTGTCTGAGCTCGAGTTGACAAAAACGATTAAGGCTTGAGATGTGATGTTGCTACTAGGGGTAAAACAGCGGTGTTTATTGCTATATGTTGTAACCATTGCTTACATTACGCACCATGCTTATTGCAATTATCTGTTGCTTGCAACTTAATACTTTCGGGTGACATGCTGGATAGCGATCCCGGGTGGATTATTAGTCATAGATGTAGTTGGATCACGGTCTATGTATTTTGACGTAATGCCCATATATATTAAATTAAACGGTGAACTTTGTGTCATGATAGTATTGTGTTGCGCCCATATGTTTTTCAATTGCCTCGTTGTAATTTGTTACCCAACATGTTTATCTTTTGGAGAGACACCACCAGTGAACTGTGGACCCCGGTCCTATTTTCCTATATTGTTTAAAACCGTTCTGGTAGCTTTTCCTAGTCATTTGCTCGCTGGTCATTTTTGCTCTTTTATTATTTTACACATATACGTTTAATCCTTTGTGTTCAGCAAGCCGGAGAGATTGACAACCTCTCTATTTCGTTTGGGCAAAATAGTTTGTTCGTGTGTGCGCGGGTCTAGGTCAACAGCTCTTTTCGGCGCCATTGCCGTTGGCACCAAGCCGAAGCCTTCTCCAAGTCCAACTGGTTCGATAAACCTTGGTTTTATATCAAGGGAAAATTGCCGCTATGCTGCATCATACCTTCCTCTTGGGGTTTCTAGCGAACATGTGATCCACGCCATCAAGCTCTTTTCTGGCACCGTTTCCAGGGATTTAAAGAAGCCTTCTCGAACTACCAAGTCTCCCGTCAACGACTCTTTTCTGGCGTCATTGCCGAGGACTTGGAAGCTTCAGCGAGGGGAGTTTCGCACGTCCTTACACTCTATTTTTTATTTTCTTGCTTAGTATATTTTTGTTAGTCTTGTTTTGCTTTTTGTTTGCCTTAAAACTCAAAAACACAACAACAACAACAACAACAACAACAACAACAACAACAACAACAACAACAACAACAACAACAATCCAGCAAGTAGTTTCTTTTTGTTTTGCTTAGTATCCTGTTTTTATTTTGCTAAAATGGGTTCAGCTGAGAACACTAAGTTGTGTGATTTCACTAGCACAAAGAACAATGATTTTATATGCACACCAATTGCTCCACCGGCTTCTCAAGCCGAGTTCTATGAGATAAAACCCGCTTTATTAAATCTTGTCATGAAAGAGCAATTTTCTAGTGCTAGTTCTGATGATGCCGCCTCTCATTTAAATAACTTTGTTGAGTTATGTGAAATGTAAAAATATAAAGAAGTAGAGGGTGACATTATAAAACTGAAACTTTTTTCCTTTCTCCTTGAGAGGACGTGCTAATGAATGGTTATTGTCTTTGCCTAGAAATAGTATTGATTCTTGGACTAAATGCAAAGATGTTTTTATTGAGAAGTATTATCCACCTGCAAAAATTATACAATTGAGGAGTAACATTATGAATTTTAAACAATTTGATAATGAACATGTTTCTCAAGCTTGGGAAAGAATGAAATCTATGGTTAAAAATTATCCCACTCATGGACTGGCTACTTGGATGGTCATCCAAACCTTTTATGCAGGATTAAAATTTTCTTCGAGGAATTTGTTGGATTCGGCCGCTCGAGGTACCTTCATGTCCACCACATTGGGTGCAGCAACAAAGCTCTTGGATGATATGATGGCAAATTATTCGCAATGGCACACCGAGAGAGCTCCTAGTGGTAAGAAGGTAAATTCTGTTGAAAAAATCTCCTCTTTGAGTAATAAGGTTGATATTATTATGTCTATGCTCGCAAGTAAACAAGTTCATATTGATCCTAATAATGTTCCCTTAGCTTCTTTGGTTGCTCAAGAAGAACAAGTTGATGTGAATTTCATTAGAAATAATTTCAACAACAATGCTTATAGGAATAGCTTTGGTAATAATAATTATAAGCCATATCCTCCAAGTGGTAGTAATTCTTATGGTAATTCCTACAACAACAATAAAAATGTGTCTTCTGATCTTGAAAGCATGCTTAAAGATTTATTATTTCACAAAAAGCTTTTAATAAAACTGTTGAGGAAAAGCTAGAAAAGTTGGATATTCTTAGTGTTAAAGTTGATAATCTTGTTCACGATGTTGAGATGCTTAAAATAAAAGTTTTGCCTATTGATATTAAGGAACATAACTCTTTGAATGCTATACAAATTAAAATTGGTAACAACATAAGGATGTTGGTCGAATTACATGCTAGGTGGGAAAGAGAGGAAAAAGAAGCTGAAATTGCTGAAACTAGTAAGGTTGCAAATGTTTGCACTATTTTTACTGATGATGATATTAAAATTTCAAGTGCTCATGAGTCATCTACAGTACCTAAATATTCTAATGGTAAAAATATCGGAGTAGGAAAAATTTCTAATGCACCTATTAAAAATGAAAAGCTCTCCAATAGTGCTAAAACTGCCTCTAAGAGAAGTGCTAAAATTAATCCTAATAATAATGATTCTTTTAGAGATAATGCTCCTCTTATTTTTTATGAAAATGATCTTGATTTTGATAATTTTAATCTTACTGGAGTCATTAAGTTTTTACAAAAGCTTGCAAAAAATCCTAATGCTAGTAAGTTAATCCTTGCTTTTACCCAACATATCACAAATGCTTTTATTAAAGTTAGGGAAGAAAAGATCAAGTGTGAATTTTCTATCCCTAGAAAATTAAGACATGCTTGGGAACCATCTATTAAGATGAAAGTTAATGATTTTGAGTGCAATGCTATGTGTGATTTTGGTGCTAGTGTTTCAATTATGCCCAAAAAGTTGTATGACATTATTGATTTGGAACCACTAGAAGAGTGTCCTTTGAATGTTTATTATTTTGATTCTACTTTGAATAAACCCGTGGGAAAAATAGATGATGTTCTTATTATGGTTAATGGTAATTATGTCCCTGTTGATTTTATTGTCATGGATATTGAATGCAAATTTTCTTGTCCTATTGTGTTAGGAAGACCTTTTCTTAGAACCGTTAGTGCTATCATTGATATGAAAGAAGGAAATATTAAATTTCATTTTCCACTTAAGAAAGGGATGGAACATTTCCCTAGAAAAAGAACGAGGCCATATTTTGAGTCTTTTGTTAAATCAAGTGATGATTTGAATGCCAATATTGATAATACTTGATCTTTTGCCATTGTGCCTAGCTAAAAGGCATTAAAGAGAAAGCGCTTATGGGAGGCAACCCATTATTTTTTACTTTCAGTTTGATTTTTGTTTTCTTAGTTTTTTGGGTGTTTTTGCCTCTGTAGCAACTCCCTTGTGTCCTTTTATTTTTGTTTTTGTGCCAAGAATAGACTCTAATGAGAGGAAAGTAAAAAAAATTGAGTTGCTGTCCAGAAACAGATTTCTGTCCGTCACCGTACGAAATACAAAAAAATCACAGAACGTGATTTGGAGCTGAAACTTTTTGACAGTAAGCTCCAGGGTTTTTTATAACTTTCGTTAGTTTTACGAGCAAAGTGGAGTTCTTTTGATCTTAGAACATCACTTAGATCTTTGTGGCAGTAGCCAATATTTAGGAACAAGTTTATGCAATGTGCCAAATGAGAACTGAAGGTGGATTATTTTGTTTGAGAACTAACCCCTCTAATGAGTTTGTGAGAAGTTTTGTGTGAAGGAAGTTTTCATGTGTTGAGAGAACGAGGTGATGAAAGAAGATCAAGAAGGGATTAAAGCTCAAGCTTGGGGAGGCTCCCCTGGACCTCCACTAAATATTCAAGAAGTCTCAAGCGTCTAAGCTTGGGGATGCCCAAGGCATCCCCTTCTTCATCGACAATAAATCAGGTCGATCCGGGCATCCCCTTCTTCATCGACAATTAATCAGGTTGATCCCATGAAACTATATTTTTATTCCTTTACATAAGATGTGTTGTTCATGGAGTGTCATTTATGTTTTGCTTTAAGTTTTGTTTTATTTTGTTTGCTGGTCATTTGCAATAATGGATCCTTGCATTCTTGTGTGGGAGAGAGACACGCTCCGTTTTTTCATAAAACACTCATCTTCTTCACTTATATGCGTAGAGTGTTTAGCCTTTTATTATTTTAGCTTCTAGCTCTTGTTTTTCATGTATCTCTTGTTCAGAGCTATTAGTTTCTTATAGTTAGGAAGTACTCTCTTGTGTTTCATGCGTACTTGCTTAGAGAGTTTTGTTCAAATAAGTTGATTGGTGTTTGGTTAAAAGGGAAACTATCATGTAGGAAGTGGTAAAAGAAATTTACATAATCTTTTAGGTCATTGTCTTGAATAATTTGATACTTGTCAATTGTTTTGAGAGATGAATTAGATCAAATGTTTAAACTTGTGGATCATTTACTTAAGAATGGAGTAGTGGAGAAATACATTAAAGCTTAAATTATGACACTTGTTTTGATTGGTATTTTCTCAAAGTCTAGATATTCTTTTTGTAAAAGCATGTTTGGTTGACAAGGAAGACAGTATGAGGTCTAATGGTTATGCTTAATGTATATCTTGTGGTCATTCGTGTATTGGGTTGATGATATGTGTTCGCTTGATACCTTGCTAAGCCTAAAAACTCTGTACTGAGAGGGAATGCTTCTCGTGCATCCAAATCCTTGAGCCAAATATCCTTGCCATTTGTGTCCACCATACCTACCTACATGTGGTATTTTCTTGCCACTCCAAGTAAATTTTTCGTGTGCTACCTTTAAATATTCAAAATGTTATTACTCTTGTTTTGTGCCATTGCTTCCAAGCTCATGAGGAAGTAGTAGTTGGGTTTGTTATCTTCCATGCCAAATAAGTTTTCCAAGGACTTGTATGCTTAGTCTACTTGTCCATTAATTTTACAAAAAGAGCTGGCAGTGGGGTTCCCAGTTCCATAAAAGATAAATTACAACTTTCATCAAAAAACTCTCCTCGCATTTTGTTCCTGGGAATTCTGTAAAACATCTGCATGTGTAAACAAAGGAGATAGAGGAATGATCTGCTTGCTGCAGAAATAACGTTCCTCATGGGAGTCGTTCATAAAATTTATTTGGTATGGAAGATATCAAGAACTCTATTACCATTCGTTGACCATAGTATGCATCACTCTAAAGAAATATTTTTAGGCCTCTATATGCTTTCAAAAACTAAATAGCTCTAGCACATGATTAATCTTTGCTTCCCTCTGCGAAGGGACTTTCTTTTACTTTTATGTTGAGTCGGTTTTCCTTTTCAATCTATATCTCTCAAGCAAACACATAGTATCAATTTTGGTGCAAGTTTACTACATTTTATCTTTATGTTTAATTGTGAAAACTTTGTATTGACATTATCCAATGATAAGTATGTTACAAGTTGAAGCTTTTGCTGAAAACTTAAATCTTCCTCTTTGTTGGTTGAACACCTTTTTCGAAAGAGTATTGCTTTGTGAGCTATCAAGTATGACGAGTTTTATAATTTTCAAGTCTCCAAAGTACTATTCATGAAAGATTCTTATTTAGATGTTACACATGATTAATCATTGTTTACTTTATTTCAACTATAGACCATTCTCTTGGATCACTTTCATTCAGTTCATGTGCTTTACATTATTATTTGATCAAGATTGTGTTAGAAGCATGTCACTACAAAAATTATTTTGTTATCATTTACCTACTCGAGGACGAGCAGGAATTAAGCTTGGGGATGCTGATACGTCTCAACCATATCTATAATTTTTGATTGTTTCATGCTTATTATATATCATTGCCACATGTTTTTATAATGTTTTTATATCATTTTGGCATATTTTATGGAACTAACCTATTGACAAGATGCCTAGTGACAGTTCCTGTTTTCTGCTGTCTTTTTTTTCCAGAAAAGCTAGTCGGGGAAGTTTCTCCGAATCGCCTGAAAAATTACGGGAATTATTTTTACATGAAAACAAAGCCAGAGCCGGGAGGGGACCTGCAGGGGGGCCCCAGACGGCACCCAGCCGTGGCTCAGGGTGGGCATATTTCCCGATCCCGAATCCCGAAATCCGAATTTCCCGATCCCGAATTTCCCGAACCCGACACTCCCGAACGTTTTCTCGGGAGTCTGTTTTAATCGGGATTGCATCGCTCAAACCCGAACATCCCGTTCATCCCAAAAAATTTTAAAGCCCAGGTGGCCACTAGCCAGGCCCAACAAGGAATTTATTTTCTCCTCTAGCCATCTAGCCCAGCAAGGCAGCAAGCTATCAGCCTCTAGCGATCGTTCTCTGGAACCTTAGTCGTAGCAAGCCAAAGCAGGCTCGAGGCGAGTAGCCGCCACCACACCACGCGCTGGTGCCCCACCACGCACAGATCCACCGGCCGCCGGCCCACCGCCGCCGTGCCCTCACCCCGGCGCACCGCCACCTGCCCGCCCTCACCCACTGCCCGTCGCCCAGCCACAGCCCCAGCTCTCAGCGGCCAGCACACCATCTCTAATTCTCAATCAGGCATCCATCTCCAGTTCTCCATCTGCCCCGAGCCGGATGGAGTTGTCTTCTGTTCGCTTGAAGTGCATAAATAGTTTAGAATTGCTGTAAAAACTCTGCCGAAACCTGAAATTTTTGTTGTCAATTTGGCTCTTTGTTCTGCAATTCGAGTAATCCGGGATTTCCCGAACCCGATCCCGAATTGTTGGGAATCAAAAAAATTCATGTAAAATCGGGAATCACTTTGTGAATCCCGAATTTTTATTTTCTCGAATTTCCCGTCCTGAAATTTCGGGAAATCCCGAACACCCAACCTGAGCCAGGGCCCAGGCCTTGGTCGCGACTGGGGCCCACCTGGCCGCCTTCGGCGTCTCCTCGAGTTGCCCTTTCGCCTATAAATTGCCTTCGTCCCGAAAACCCTCGAGACCCGATCATATTTTCCGGAAAACATCCAAGGCCGCCACCGTCGCCAACCCTAGATCGGGAGGGTTCTGAATCTCTTCCCGGCACCCTGCCAGAGGGGGAGATCATCACCTTAGGCCCACCATGCCTGCCTCCGGAGTGATGCACGAGTAGTCCACCACGGGACTACGGGTCTATGGCAGTAGCTAGATGGTTGTCTCTCTCTTGTACTCCATTGTTTAGATCTTGTGAGCTGCCTAACATGATCAAGATCATCTATTTGTAATGCTACATGTTGTGTTTGCGGGGATCCAGTGAATTATGGAGTCTTGACATTATGTTTTATTTATGATCTTGCATGCTCTCCGATACTTGTGTATGCTTTGGCCGAATTAATTACTTGTGTCATTAGAGAGGGTATTTATGCTAGATAGTGGGTTCATGCCTCTCTTGTTCGAGCTCGAGTTGACAGAAACGATTAGAACTTGAGATGTGATGTTGCTAGTAGGGATAAAACAGAGGTGTTTATTGCTATATGTTGTAACCATTGCTTACATTATGCACCATGCTTATTGCAATTATCTGTTGCTTACAGCTTAATACTTTCGGGTGACATGCTGGATAGCGATCCCGGGGTGGATTATTAATCATAAATGCAGTTAGATAACGGTTTATGTATTTTGACGTAATGCCCATATATATTAATTGAAACGGTGAGCACTGTGTCATGATAGTATTGTGTTGCGCCCATGTTTGTCAATTGACTCATTGTAATTTGTTTATCCAACATGTTTATCTTTTGAAGAGACACCACTAGTGAACTGTGGACCTCGGTCCTATTTTCCTATATTGTTTAAAACCATTCGGATAGCTTTTCCTAGTCATTTGCTCGCTGGTCATTTTTGCTCTTTTATTATTATACACATATACGTTTAATCCTTTGTGTTCAGCAAGCCGGAGAGATTGACAACCTCTCTGTTTCGTTTGGGCAAAGTAGTTTGTTCGTGTGTGCGCAGGTCCAGGTCAACAGCTCTTTTCGGCGCCATTGCTGTTGGCACCAAGCCGAAGCCTTCTCCAAGTCCTACTGGTTCGATAAACCTCAGTTTTGCATCAAGGGAAAATTGCCGCTACGCTGCATCATACCTTTCTCTTGGGGTTCTCAGCGAATGTGTGATCTACGCCATCATTAAGCTTGCAAGTGCCTGCCGGTGGAGCAATCCACCGTGAAGGCGACGACACACGGGTTGTGCCCACCGCCCCTCTTGCTCGCGCCGGTTGACCCATCCCTAGGTCGTGTAGGAGTGATTCAACGAACATATGGGTTGCCATGGGGCTCTGGAAGATTTCTTCGTGTATTACCTTCCGACGTGCGTGCCAGATTGCCCATAACGTCACCGTCATGCGCGTGAACTCCTCATGATCCATGGATTGCATCATAGAAAAGAGCCATTGCCGAGCAGAAGGCTCAGTCGTGAGACTGATATGCTCGACGATGATCGGATCCGCAAGCGCCCACACACACCTGGACATGGCACACTCAATTAAACAGTGCCGCCATGAATCTTCTTTCCCGCAGATCGTGCAAGTGCTCGTCTCCGCCATGTGTCTGTGATGGCGTACATCCCCCGTCGGGAGAGAGCAGAGAGCCAACCTCCAAAGAAATATCCGTATCTTCGAGGGTACCCTGCTCTTCCACAACTTAGACCATAGGTTGAATTCATCAGCTGAGCTCGAGGACGCCGCCCGTCCCTCGAGCAAGTCTTCCCTTGTCCTCTTCGTAGCAACCAATGCTCGGTACGCTGACCTGACGGAGAAAACTCCTGTTTTCTCAAAGTGCTAGGCCCAAAAATCCCCTTGATTTCTTGTGCTCAAGGGTATCCCTTTGATTATGTCGATATCCATGGAAGAAAAAATTGAAGGGAATCGTAGGCAGAAAACAAAAAATTTCCTAGCGATGATAACCGTAAACTAGCCAAGATCTATTCTATGCAGATATACTATACGGAAGGAGATCAGAATACATACCCTTGCAGACCGGAAGCGGGATTACGTTCCCGCACAAACGTTGTCGATGGAGACGACGAAGCCGACCTCAGGGTCGTGTAGAGGAAGTAGACAGCTCCCAGCGCCAAACGATGGCGCCTCGTGGTTCCACACACGTACGGTGTGGATGACGACCTCCGGGCTCCAGATCCAGCAGAGCAGCGGAAGTGGAAGAGTGGATCTAGCAGCACGGCGGTGTGCAAACTATAGAGAGACTTCTCTCCTCGTACGAAGCTCCAGAATCGGAACCCCGTTCAAGGTAGGAGAGAAGAAGAAGGAGATGGGCAATTTTCAAGGCATGGGGCACTCCTATATAAAGGAGAGGGAGGGAGGCCAACCTCCTTGGCTCCCCCATGTGGGACTATTCCCACATGGGGGGTGCGCCGGCCATGGGGGGGTGCGGCTGCCCTAGTGGGCCCCATGTGGCCCACTAGGGTGGCAGCCCCCCTTTTTCCTTTTTCCCTTTTATTTTCTTTTTCCTCTAAGGCCCATTTAACTTTTAATGCCTTTTAAATTCGAAATTAATTAAATAAAAATGTATTTAATCATTAATAACACTTATTAATATTAGATACATATTATTTAATTCATTCGGACCCGAAACATATTTCGTGGCCTCCGATCAATCATCGGACAATTACCGGAACACTTCCGGAGTTCCTGTTTCTTATTCTCTCTAAATCCAATCTAATCGTCACCCACCCTTAAGTGTGTTACCCCACGGTTCGGGATCACTCCAGACATGATCGAGACTCTCTCTCCGATCAATCGACTAACAGCGGAATCTGGATATCCATGATAGCCCCTGTGTGTCCACGAATGTCTCTTTATTCGTTTGAACCTGTAGACGTCCAGTTTCAATCTCTTGCCTGGTGATACTTAGATTGTCGAGTGTCGTTCTCCGGTATCACATTTTACCGAGCTTGACCTCATCCTTGACAATCTATCTTTCTCGTCTGTGATGTTACATCCCCGTGACCTAGTCACATGCTTGCAAGCTCATTAGATGTAATCTCACCGAGTGGGCCCAGAGTATCTATCCTGCTATGCGGATTGGCAATTCCCGCTATTGATTACTCGCCCCGACTACTTCCTTCCAATACCCGAAGGTGTCACCCTTATTGTCGTGCGTATGAGACATGACGTTAGGTGCGATCAGCCGTATCTTTCAGAAGCAGCGACTTGATATAATCTCACGGTCCAAGATCTGAAACTACGTTTCTATATTTTGGGTATGTCCATCAAATCATTCACCCAATGATATGACTCCGTCGTTAACCGGTTAATGCCCATGATCAGGAAACCTTGATCATCTGTTACACAACGACTAGTCAAGTAGAGGCTACTAGGGACCTGGTTGTTTCTATACCACACGTGTATTATGTTTCCGAGTAATACAGTTATAGCATGGTATTAAAACGTATTATGAACAATAAGAGATATGACAATAAAATCACTTTATTAATTGCCTCTAGGGCATATCTCCAACAGTCTCCCACTTGCACTAGAGTACAAATTAATCTAGTTTACAACTTGGTAAAAGCTTGACACCAATAGCATTACGGTGTTCTTCATGCTTGTCTCGTGGAAGAGGTTTCGTCAACGGATCTGCAACATTCAGGTCCGTGTGTATTTTGCAAATCTTCACATCGCCTCCCTTGACGTACTGCCGTATGACATGGAAGCGTCGGAGAATATGTTTGGCGGTGGAGTGAGACCTTGGTTCCTTCACGTTGGCAATGACCCCTGTGTTGTCGCAGAAGATAATCACAGGGTCTCGCGCACTGGGGAACACTCCAAGTTCGATGATGAACTTCCTGAGCCAAACAGCTTCATTTGCAGCATCCGTTGCAGCAATATACTCCGATTCCATTGTAGATTGGGCGACTATGGGTTGCTTCCCACTTCTCCAGCTCACAGCGCCTCCGTTCACCTTAAACACATAGCCTGTTTGCGATTTCGAGTCATCGGGATCTGTGCAGAAACTTGCATCAACGTAACCTGTTACGCCAAGTTCCTCTTCACAGCCTCCATAAACAAGAAACATGTCCTTGGTATACTTCAGTATGTTCTTAACAGCTATCCAATGATCCTTGCCAGGATTACTCTGGAATCGACTCGTCAGACTAAGAGCCAATGCCACATCGGGTCGAGTACTTAACATGGCATACATGATCGATCCTATAGCCGAAGCATATCGAGTGCCATCCACCTCAGCTTTTTCAAGAGCCGTCCGTGGACACTGAGCCATGCTCAATGTTTTTCCCTTGACAACTGGCACAAGACCTTCTTTGCCAAATGCATATTGAACTTCTTCAATATCTTATCAAGGTAAGTACTTTGACATAACGCTAGTAGGCGCCTGGGTCTATCACGATAGATCTTAATGCCTAATACGTATGCAGCTTCTCCTAAGTCCTTCATTGAAAATTTACTGTTTAAATATTCCTTCACGCTTTTCAGAAGTTCCACATCATTCCCAATTAGTAATATATCATCCACATATAGAACTAGGAATGCAACTGAGCTCCCACTCATTTTCTTATAAATGCAGGTCTCTTCCATTTTGGACAAATCCAAAACCTTTGATCACCTCATCAAAGCGAAGATTCCAGCTCCGAGATGCCTGCTTCAGTCCATAAATGGAACGCTGAAGTTTGCATACCTTGCCAACATTTCCTGGACTGACAAAACCTTCAGGTTGTACCATATACAACTCTTCCTCAATGTTGCCATTTAGGAACGCTGTTTTGACATCCATCTGCCATATCTCATAATCATGATATGCAGCTGTTGCTAGCAAAACCCGAATAGACTTTAGCATCGCTACCGGTGAAAACGTTTCATCGTAGTCAATTCCATGAACTTGTCGGAAACCTTTTGCGACAAGCCGAGCCTTATAGACGGTCACATTACCGTCAGCATCAGTCTTCTTCTTAAAGATCCATTTATTCTCGACAGCCTTGCGCCCTTCGGGAATCTCCACCAAAGTCCATACTTTGTTGTCATACATGGATTCTATTTCGGATTTCATGGCCTCAAGCCATTTCTCGGACTCGGGTCCTTCCATCGCCTCTTTGTAATTTGTAGGTTCGTCTTGTTCAATTAACATGACGGTGCAAACAAGATTACCGTACCACTCAGGAGAAGTACGGGTTCTTCCAGACCTACGAGGTACAATAGCCTCCTCGACATTTTCTCCCACTTCATCTGTTATGAAGGACGGTTCAGGAACTGTTTCCGTTGCGCCACTCGGTATTTCGAGTTCAGGATCAACTATCTCGTCGAGGTCTATTTTCCTCCCACTTACTCCTTTAGCGAGAAACTCCTTCTCGAGAAAGGTGCCGTTTCTAGCGACAAACGTTTTGCCCTCGGCTTGGTGGTAGAAGGTGTACCCTATGGTTTCCCGTGGATACCCTACAAAGACGACCTTTTCCGATTTTGGTTCTAGTTTGTCAGGCTGCAATTTCTTGACATAAGCCTCACAACCCCAAACTTTCAGGAACGACAGCTTAGGTTTCGCACCATGCCATACCTCATACGGTGTCGTTTCCACGGATTTAGATGGAGCCCTATTTAAAATGAATGCGGCTGTTTCTAACGCATATCCCCAAAACGATACGGGCAAATCGGTAAGAGACATCATAGACCGTACGCTATCTAATAAAGTACGATTACGTCGCTCGGACACGCCGTTGCGTTGTGGTGTTCCGGCAGGCGTAAGCTGTGGCACAATTCCACAGGCCTTCAGATGTGTGCCAAACTCAAAACTCAAATATTCGCCACCACGATCGGATCGGAGGTGCTTTATTTTCTTGTTAAGTTGATTTTCAACCTCACTTTGAAATTCTTTGAACTTTTCAAAAGTTTCTGACTTGTGTTTCATTAAGTAGATATACCCGTATCTACTCAAGTCATCAGTGAAGGTTACAAAGTAACGATAACCATTGCGCGTTGATACGCTCATTGGGCCGCACACATCTGTATGTATAACTCCCAATAATTCCGACGCACGTTCAACGAAACCATTGAACGGTGACCTAGTCATCTTGCCCATGAGGCATGGTTCGCAAGTGTCAAGAGATCCAAAATCTAATGACTCCAAAAGTCCAGCTGAGTGGAGTTTCTTCATGCGCTTTACACCAATATGACCAAGTCGGCAATGCCACATATACATGGCGGTATCATCACTAAGTCTAATCCTTTTGGCATCTATGTTATGGATATGTGTACTACGATCGAGATTCAACAAGAATAAACCATTATTCACAGGAGCATCAACATAAAAGATATCATTCATCGAAATAGCACAACCATTTGATACTGAATTGAATGAATATCCGTCTTGCAACAAGCAAGAACCACTTATAATGTTTACACTCAGAGATGGCACAAAATAACACTTATTTAAAACCAAAACTAATCCCGAAGGTAGATGTAGAGGGAGCGTGCCGACGGCCACACGTCAACTCTTGATCCATTGCCGACGCGCATCGTCACCTCGTCCTTTGCCAGGCGCCGACTATTCCGCAACTCCACCTGTGAGTTACAAATATGAGCAACAGAGCCGGTATCAAATACCCAGGTATTACTACGGGCGCATGTAAGGTACACATCAATAACATGTATATCAAATATACCTTTATCTCTCCCGACAATCTTGCCGGCCTTCTTGTCTTCCAGGTACTTGGGGCAGTTGCGCTTCCAGTGACCATCTCCCTTGCAGTAGAAGCATTCCACGCCAGGTTTGGGACCAGGTTTGTTAGCCTTGGATTTGGCAACGTGTTTGCCATCCTTCCTAGACTTCCAGTTCTTCCTTCCCTTGCCGCCAGATTTCTTAAAATCGACGGTCTTGTTGACCATCAACAGCGTGTGCTCCTTCTTGATTTCCACCTCAGCAGTCTTGAGCATCACGAACACCTCAGACAGGGACTTAGCCATGCCCTGCATGTTATAGTTCATGACGAAGCCTTTGTAGCTAGGAGGCAACGATTGCAGCACCCTATCAATCGCCAGCTCATCAGGAATCTTGCATTCCAGAGCGTTCAGGCGTTGAACGTAGCCAGACATTTTGACCACGTGCTCGCTCACACTGCTATGCTCTTCCATCTTGGCTGAGAAGAAAAGCTCAGAAGCTTCATACCTCTCAGCCTTAGCCTGCGGCGCAAAGACAGCCTTGAGATCAGAAATTATCTCAAAGCACTCATCTTCTCAAAGCGCTTTTGCAGGTCGGCTTCCATGGCGTAGAGCATGCCACTCTGGACGAAGGAGGAATCCTCCGACTTGGTCTGATAGACCTTCTTCTCGTCATCGGAGGCGTCGTCTGCAGGAGGGTCACCTAGGGCGGCTTCAATGACGTAAGCCACCTTGTGGGGAGTGAGGAGGATCCTCAGGTTGCGGAACCAGGACATGAAGTTCGACCCATTGGTCTTAAGCTTTTCTTTCTCAAGGAACAGGCCAAGGTTAAAGGTGGGGCGAGACATCTACAATGGAATTTGCAAAACATAAGACGTTTGTTCATAATAAAATATGGGTTCAAGTTTTAGTAAAATTAAAACTACCAGAACTCCCACTCAAGACGAGTATCCCTCTCATCGTCTTAGTGATTACACAATCCCCATCCATTACGCTACCCCCATCGATCAGGCGAATAGCATAACTTCAAAGGTAGACATCGTATATCAATCACATCACCGTATGTGACTCGTGCTTAACCTTTCGGTACTTGTGTTCCGAGGCCATATACTGTATATGCTAGGCTCGCCATAACACCCTTTGCCGTATTGCGTGTGCAACGTGGCTTACACCCACTGTATGCGAACGAAGAGACGAGTGTAACCGCAAACGACGTACCCCGTAACGTAGAACTTTATTGGTGGTGCACGACAGAGGGAGAACACTATTATCGGAATTTTGGGAGGGATCATCTTATATTACTACCGCCGTGTAACTAATATATAGACATATATATATACACAATATAAGATGCACACAACCTACATAACATCTAATATGAAATGTAATGCGACATGATATGGTCTTCTCCGCGCCGATGGTCTCCTTCGCGCCAACAGTTTATAAACAATTTAATAAACCTACCTTGACCATATCACATTGCCCCTGCAAAATAAAGTTAGACGCTTCTACTTTATCTTTTGCATATTTTACGTGGCTGCTAGGGCTTCCGCACAAGAACCGTTTCTTACCTACGAAAACAACCACAACAGCGATAAGACAATTGTCTCTATTACACCCCTTTCGGGGCCCTCCATTGTAAATGCGATATCAACTATTGTAGGAGATACAGACACCCGCCAGCCACATATACGGTACAAGCCATATGTCAGGTGTGGAACCAGTCTCGCGTAAGAGTACGCGTAAAGTCGGTCCGGGCCGCTTCATCCCACAATGCCGCGATATAAACAAGTACACGCGAGAGGGTAACAAATGTAGAATCGATGCCCACATTCAACATGTGTTCTAACCGTACAGAATATCTACGCATAGATCGGCTCTGATACCACTGTTGGGAATCGTAGGCAGAAAACAAAAAATTTCCTAGCAACGATAACCGTAAACTAGCCAAGATCTATTCTATGCAGATATACTATACGGAAGGAGATCAGAATACATACCCTTGTAGACCGAAGCGGGATTACGTTCCCGCACAAACGTTGTCGATGGAGACGACGAAGCCGACCTCAGGGTCGTGTAGAGGAAGTAGACAGCTCCCAGCGCCAAACGATGGCGCCTCGCGGTTCCACACACGTACGGTGTGGATGACGACCTCCGGGCTCCAGATCCAGCAGAGCAGCGGAAGTGGAAGAGTGGATCTAGCAGCACGGCGGTGTGCAAACTATAGAGAGACTTCTCTCCTCGTACGAAGCTCCAGAATCGGAACCCCGTTCAAGGTAGGAGAGAAGAAGAAGGAGATGGGCAATTTTCAAGGCATGGGGCACTCCTATATAAAGGAGAGGGAGGGAGGCCAACCTCCTTGGCTCCCCCATGTGGGACTATTCCCACATGGGGGGTGCGCCGGCCATGGGGGGGTGCGGCTGCCCTAGTGGGCCCCATGTGGCCCACTAGGGTGGCAGCCCCCTTTTTCCTTTTTCCCTTTTATTTTCTTTTTCCCCGAATGGGCCTCTAAGGCCCATTTAACTTTTAATGCCTTTTAAATTCGAAATTAATTAAATAAAAATGTATTTAATCATTAATAACACTTATTAATATTAGATACATATTATTTAATTCATTCGGACCCCGAAACATATTTCGTGGCCTCCGATCAATCATCGGACAATTACCGGAACACTTCCGGAGCTCCAGAACACTTCCGGAGTTCCTGTTTCTTATTCTCTCTAAATCCAATCTAATCGTCACCCACCCTTAAGTGTGTTACCCCACGGTTCGGGATCACTCCAGACATGATCGAGACTCTCTCTCCGATCAATCGACTAACAGCGGAATCTGGATATCCATGATAGCCCCTGTGTGTCCACGAATGTCTCTTTATTCGTTTGAACCTGTAGACGTCCAGTTTCAATCTCTTGCCTGGTGATACTTAGATTGTCGAGTGTCGTTCTCCGGTATCACATTTTACCGAGCTTGACCTCATCCTTGACAATCTATCTTTCTCGTCTGTGATGTTACATCCCCGTGACCTAGTCACATGCTTGCAAGCTCATTAGATGTAATCTCACCGAGTGGGCCCAGAGTATCTATCCTGCTATGCGGATTGGCAATTCCCGCTATTGATTACTCGCCCCGACTACTTCCTTCCAATACCCGAAGGTGTCACCCTTATTGTCGTGCGTATGAGACATGACGTTAGGTGCGATCAGCCGTATCTTTCAGAAGCAGCGACTTGATATAATCTCACGGTCCAAGATCTGAAACTACGTTTCTATATTTTGGGTATGTCCATCAAATCATTCACCCAATGATATGACTCCGTCGTTAACCGGTTAATGCCCATGATCAGGAAACCTTGATCATCTGTTACACAACGGACTAGTCAAGTAGAGGCTACTAGGGACCTGGTTGTTTCTATACCACACGTGTATTATGTTTCCGAGTAATACAGTTATAGCATGGTATTAAAACGTATTATGAACAATAAGAGATATGACAATAAAATCACTTTATTAATTGCCTCTAGGGCATATCTCCAACAAAAATTCCTCCTGTTTGGGCAGCTGCCAGGAAGCTATAGTGGCATCTATGTACTCGCTTACCAGCCGTGGAGCGCCCTGTTTCCGAGGGGCCACAGGTAGCCGACGCTCATCACGGGGTAACCAGCCCTGCGTCCAAGCATCCGTAGATCGCCCATCTTATAAGAACATGAACATTTATGTTATATAAATGATTTTTCTTATAAGAATATTTATGTTATTTAACCATTTTCTCAAAAAAATGAACATATATGTTATTTGAATGATTTCTTAGTATGAACATTTATGTTATTTGAAGCAAAAAAATGATACAACTAAAAACATTGGTTGCCCTACCGCCTGAAGGGAGCCACCTAAAGGTGTCAAAAAAATTCGGCCCATTAACATGTGAGATTTTTTGTATTTTATAAGAAATATCAGAAAAGTATTAGGTTTATAGTAAATTTTATAATTAGTTTGTTGATAAAAATATTTCAAATCCAAGAACAATTTCAGAATCTTGTGAACATTTTTTCGGTGAATATTTTTTGAAACCGGTGAACATATATTTGAATTAGGAATATTTTTTGAACAATATGAACATTTTTTCAAACACCCGGTGAACATTTTTCCGCACTCGTGAATATTTATTCAAATAGTTGTCTTAAAAAGTCTACACAATTTAAATCAAGATTTTATTTTGAATATCTGACTATTGTTTAAATGTAAACTTTTTTAACTAATGAAATAAATACAAAAATAAAAGAGAAATGAAAGAAAAAAAAGGTGAAATAGCAATAGAAGAAACAGAAAATTAAACAGATAAAAATGGAAGCTGAAAGAAATAAGAAGAAACGAGAATAATAAAAAACAAAAACGAGCCTCAGATTGGGCTGACCCATTAGGGGGGCGCCTCAGGGGGGCGCGAGCCGCCCAAGCCGCAGCGGGCCGCATAGGGAGGTCCTTTATGCCGCATGTTTGCAGCATAAGACGCTCGCACCGCCTGAAGAAAACCCGAGACGGGCCGACCCATTACTTGAGTGAACTGCTGATGTACTGCTTCGTGTCTTGGATCGTTACGTGATGCTACAGTTTTTCCTATTACCTAGCTCGCTCTCACGCGCGCTGATGCATGTAATATGCATACATGAACTTTACATTTTATTACATGTTATTCCATGTTATTTGCATCATATAAGGGTTATATTCATGATTTATATTGAGTGTTGGAGATAATTAACAACTCCCCATTTTTCTGGAATTAACCCTGCGCTGTCAGAAAACCCCTTTTTCTATATTTTGATGTTTCAGGGACCCAAACGACGTCCAAATGACCTGAAACTTTACGGGGATCATTTTTTTCGAAGGAACGAAACGTAGTCGCAAAGGAATCGAAGAAACGGAGACCAGAAGGCCAAAAGGGTGGACCCACGCGGCCAGATTCCTTGGCCGCGTGGGGTCCCCCATCCTGGCCCTCGGGCCTCCGCTGTCGTCGATCTTTCTTCCCGAAGCTTCGTCTTGACCTAAAAACGACTATATATAGACCCCCCAGGGCTTTCGCGAAAGGGAGCGCCGCAGAAACACGGAAACCACGAAACAGAGATCTGGAGCTGAAGATTGGAGGGGGAAAACTCCGGCGGGGCGCTGCCGGTGTGGTCTCTTTCCCCTCCAACAACATCTTCACCGACACCATGATGAAGAGGGAGTAGTCCACCCCTGGACTATGGGTTTGTGAAAGTAACTTATGTATCTCTCCTCTCTATGAGCTTCACTAATTAGTACCGTATGAGCTGCTGAACATGATTACGGTCATCTATGTAATTCCTTTGTGGTGGATCTTTATTATGAGTTAATACATGTTTGAGATTGCAATGGTTTTGTTTCAGTTATGAAAGTAGATGCATATTATGTACCCCGTTCTTATTTACTTGTCATGATCAAGCATGTTTATGAGAGCGTGTGAGGGGGAACGTGTGCATTAGTTGGAGTAACGGGGGGTGGCTAGTGCAGTGAACGTGACAGATAGTTCTGCGATCCACTTGGGTTTTCTACCTTACTTTGTTGCCTCACTAGGGATAAACAAAAAATACCATGCTACCGGAGAGTGGATGTGACCTTGGCCACTATCTCCATGACTAGATCTAGCATGTTCTTATTTTAACTTCATGTCATTGAACTTATTGCTATGCTCTGATTTATCTTAATTACTAAGGTGTTATGATTTAGTTCGCATCTTGGTGGAGCATAAGAGAGAGAGAACAACTTATACTTGAGATCTCTATGTTAGGACGTGATGCCCATATTATTAATAACTTGTCAAACCATGTCTTGCCATCTTTCATGTTAATTTTAATATTCCATTGTCTACCACGTTATCAAGAGAGAGTGCATTTGTGAAACCATGAACCCCGGTCCATTTTTAATCATAAGAAACACCTTTCCAACACTTTTATCATCACTTTTGTTTGCTGCCATTATTAAATCCGAAAATACAAAAACATTTTTACGTCTTGCATTCATCATAAAAAACCCAAAAATATCATTTATCATTACTACCATCATCCTTGCATATTTATTTTACCATCATTGCATATTTACTTATTGTTTGCGTTGCATATTATTTTATTATCATTCTCACACCTTGTGCTTGACAACCACTTGGTGAGGTTGAGGGCATAAAACAATTTATTTGTTGCAGGTTCTCAAGAGAAGGATAAGGAGATAACACCTGAAATACTGGTTCCCCGAGAGTTCGATATTAAACTCTCGAGTCACCCCTCGTGGGGAAAACTGTCTTCCACTACTACATACACTCTGCACTTGGAGTCTCAACCTAACCCATTTACTTTTCACGCAGGTACCACGCGAAGGGGCTAGCAACTATTTTCTGGCGCCATTGTGGGGGAACTACGTGAAGGGCCATCAAGACGTTTTCTGGCGCCGTTGCCGGGGAGCGAAGAAGCAACACTGCAACAAGATTCCCTCGTCAACTACGCGCCTGTCATAGTAGCATCATTGGGTATCACGCGCTCGTGCCAGGAGACGCTCTGCTAGCTCGTGCAGGAGACGTTCAGCGCGAGCATATTTCTCGTACGTTCGACATGTAATCAGACAAAATGTATTAAAAATAATTTTCAGTACAGACAAATCGGGAATACATGTACACTGAAACCGAAAATACAAAAAATATTAAACCCGAAGTAAAAAATATTCAGTACAGATTACAAAAATCTGAAAGAACAAAATTTCTCTCGAACCATTTGGACTTTCAATTTTGGAACCATTTTCAAAATTGGAACAATTTTAAATTCGGAACTATTTTCAAAATGAAAACATTTTAAAATTTGGAACCATTTTAAGAAATGAACAATTTTTTTAATTAGGAACCATTTTTTAATGTGGAACCATTTTCAAAATAGAACCATTTTCAAATTTGGAACTATTTTTAATTCGGAACCATTTTCAAAAATGGAACCATTTTTTAATTGGGAGCCATTTTCAAATTTGGAACCATTTTTGAAATGGAACCATTTTTTGATTGGGAACCATTTTCAAAATGGAACCATTTTTTATTGGGAACCATTTTTAAATTTTGAACCATTTTTAATTTGGAACCATTTTCAAAATTTAGAACCATTTTAAATTCGGAACCATTTTATATTTGGAACCATTTTCAAAAATGGAACCGATTTTCAAATTTGGAACAATTTTCATATTTGGAACCATTTTAAATTTGGAACCATTTTCAAAAATGGAACCGATTTTTAAATTTGGAACCATTTTTAAATTCGAAACCATTTTAAATTTGGAACTATTTTAAATTTGTGACCATTTTTAAATTTGGAACCATTTTCAAAAATTAAACAATTTTCAAAAAACAAATTTAAAGAAGAACAAAAAACAATAAGAAAAGAAAAAAGAAAACAAAACATAAAAAGAAACGAAAAAGAAAACAGAATCAGAAAAGAAACGAAAAACGAAACGAAAAAAGAAAAAAGAAAAAAGAAAAACGAAACGAAAAAAGAAACAGAAAAGAAAAGAAAATAGAAACGAAAAGAAACAGAAAAAAAAAACAGTCGCCGAACTATAGGCCGGCCCATTAGGTCGCACCCGTTAGCGGCGCTAGGGTTATGCGCCGCTAACGGGCGGCAAATAGGTTTTGCCAATTTGGACTGCCTAACCAGAGTCCTACAGCTTACGTCCAGGCCGGCCCGCGGCTAGATCTGTTTGTCGGTCCAACTCCAAACCCAGGAATCGCAGGACTGCGAGCTGAACTGTGTCGAGTTAATTTCAGAAAAAACAAAGTGCGTCGAGTTAAGCTACACTCAGCTCGGCAAATCTTAAGAACAACAACACCCAGGTATATGCCTTCTACTCAGCATCTGCATAAATAAAGCAGCATACAGACCCACATTTTTTTGCAAGAAACAGCATCCAGACCTATTTCTGCGTAGCAAACGATCACCCAAAGTGGTACCGAACCTAAACACCGGGAGCCCAGAACAAGCTGCCGTGCCCACATAAGCGAATGCCACGGTCAACAACGAGCAGCAAGTCTGGCCGCGAGCTGAGACAAAGACGAGTAGAGAGCTCCGGCCGCACACATCGTCGTCCTCGCGTATCTGCACCGGAATCCCGATCGCTGGAGCTACGCACTCACGCCGGACAGCGATCCGGCGAGCAGGCCACGCCCGCACGCGGGGAACCGAATGAATCCCTGCATCTTTGAACCGAGCAACCTGAACGGCCCAGCGTCAATGGCCGAACCGCGAATTTCCTGTACAATTATGGCATGAAACCAACGGTGGTCATCAGGTTCCCTAGTGACATCGGTCGATCTTTGTCAGATATAGAAATATTACAGTGGGAAGGCAGAACTACCGTAGTAGAGGCAGTAAACTAGTCCACACGAGCACCCAAGTCGCTGCTGGCTTTACTGCCGCAGGTGTACTGCCACCTGCAGCGTTGACGGGATTTACGGCGACGATGCCATGAGTTTCTGCCATTGACAGAGACGGCTCAGATACAGAGCTCAGTTTTCATTTCCTTTTTTCTTCCATGCCTAGACACGCAACGTCCAGAAGCGAGGCGTCGATCAGTCGCGAGCTACTGATGCTTGATTTGTCAGCGAGCTCTGCGCGGCAGCGGCAGGGCAGGTGGACGGAGGACGTTGATGTGGCCTTGCCTGCCGAAACTCTGAGCCAAAACTGACCAGACGAAGACGAGGAATCCCGCCGGTCGTCCCTTCCGTTGGGCCGTGCATGCAAGTGGGCAACAGTCGGCACCGCCCTCCGGGTCCGGGCAAGAGCACCGCCATTGCCGGTAGCGACAAGCGAGAGCATGTGCGCGCGATCCCAATCATGTCCACTCGAGACACACACACGGCCGCCATGGCGCCATCGCGCGATCAGAAACGGCCAAGGACCAGGAGAGTACAGCGAGGCGGTGGGAAAGTAGCAAATCCACATGGTTAGCACTCACTCGGTCTAATCTTACTTTCGACCGCGGAAAGCGAATAATAAGCCATCGGGGATCAGTCGGAGAGATCCCGGCGACGATGATCGACCTCCTCTGATCTTGCAGGCAGTATCCAAAGAAGCACATGGAATCGAGTGAGAAGGAGAAAAATAATTGCAGAGGATGGCACGGAAAGAACATGCGTAGATTCTGATTCGAAGACGCCGGTCGATCGTTGGCCTGGTCAATGCTCGTTATTGTCTTATTGACACTGATTTGGTTCCAATTAATCCGTCGCTAGCGTGTTGTTAACTCTTGGTTTGGGCTCTAAATTAAGCGAAAGATCTGCACTGCACTGTCTTTTACATGCCCGACGACAAAAAATAAACAGATATCCGTGCAAGCACAAACGCAAGCAACGAAACAAAATACAGCCGTGTCTGTCTAGTCAATTGTTATGGAGACAGACTACAGAGCACATGACCCAACTCCAGATGAACTGATTAGTATAGTCTTGGGACAGCAAGGGCCGAGTCATTTTCTCCAAACGCTGAGCTGGAGCCCCCAATGGCTGCCGCAGATATCCTTGGATACGGGTATCCGAAGAACACATATCCAATCGAGGAAGAAGACATAGATTAATCGAGCAGAGACGGTACACAAAACAGCAACTCTGCTGACCAAGTATGTAGGATATCATTTTCGACAGGTAAGTATGTCTTACCAATTGCACACGGCGATCCCATGCATACAGACGCATGACAAAGAACTAGAGAACGGAGAGCACAGAGGGAACTCTACTAGCACTAAAATAGCGGCTACCAATAAACTCAAGCTAATTTACAACTACTCCCTCCGTTCTAAAATAGATGACTTTCATTTGTCATGATACGGATGTATCTACACTTGTTACACATCTAGATACATCCGCATGTAAACAAATGAAAAAATCATCTAATTTGGAACGGAGGGAGTACATTACAATGAAATATATGATCGCATCATACCGGCACAATTAAGTCTTAGTAAAAGACTTTCTTGTCAAGGCTATAGTTCAAGAAAGAACATCCTACTTGCTACTAAAAACATGGAGAATATGGAGAAATAGAAAGAAGAAACAGGGATTTTTCAGAAAGATATTTTCCTTGCATTGCAATCTCCAGCGAAAAGGGGTGCAGGATAGTGTGACCAAACAGGAAAATTTTGAACATTTCGCTTTCCCTCTCTCTGTCCCCCTCACCAGGGCGATTGGCTTGGCTTGGCTTGGCTTGCTCAATGCTCAGTCAGTCTCACTCACAGCTGTTTCTTGGCATCCGTCTCCTCGTCCTGTCCGTCCTCGCAGCTGTCCTTGCCGGCGGCCTGCTCCTTCCCTTCCTTGGGGCTACCCAGCGCCCTCTTCTCCTCCTCTTCCGCCTCACCGTCGCCGGCATCCATTTTCGACGCCACCGTGCCACGGCGCATCTCGGCGCGGGCCTTGATGACATCAAGCAGCTCCCCCATCGCCTGTTTCTTCCCGTTCCTACGGTTCTTGATCAGCACCTCGCTCACGTCCGCCGGCGTGATCTCCGCCGCGTCGATCCATTCCTCCAGCCCCCTCATGACCTCGGCGCAGTCGTCGGCGTCGTCCTGGAAGCAGAGGTAGTTCTTGAGGAGGATCTTGAGCGCCGGAAACGAGCAGTAGCTCATGAAGACGTGCATGTCCATGCGGCCGGACCGGAGCAGCGCCGGGTCCAGCTTCTCGATGTGGTTGGTGGTGAACACAAAGATGCGCTCCGAGCCGCAGCACGACCACAGCCCGTCGGTGAAGTTGAGCAGGCCGGAGAGGGTGATCGACCGGCCCGACGCCGCGCCCGCGTCCTGATCGATCGACCCGTCGATGCTCGGCCGCGGCTTCGGAGCCGGCGGCAGGGCCGCCCGGTTGGTGAGGTCGACGGAGCAGTCGATGTCCTCGATCACGATGATGGACTTTGACGTGGTCTTCATGAGCAGCTTCCGCAGCTCGGCGTTGCTGCTGACCTCCGTGAGCTCGAGGTCGTACACGTCGTAGCCGAGGAAGTTCGCCATGGCGGCGATCATGCTTGACTTGCCCGTCCCGGGCGGGCCGTACAGGAGGTAGCCCCGCTTCCACGCGCGGCCAGTGCGCTCGTAGAACGCGCTGCCGTCGGCGAAGTCGCGGAGGTCGGCCATGATGGACGCCTTGCGCTCGGGGTCCATGGCCAGCGTGTCGAACGTGCTGGGGTGCTTGAACGGGACAGGGTCCCACGGCAGGCCGCGCCCGTCCATGGACCCGCCGCGCGCGTTGGTGTACAGCAGCCGGTCCTGGTTCCGGCGCCGGATGTCCTGTGCCGTGGCGAGGATGTGGTCGAGGTACGCGGGGAGCAGCTTCTCCCTGTCGCCGCGGCGGATGCGGAGCGTGAACCGGCGCTTCTCCTCGGGGAGCGGGCGCCACGAGAAGCCGGGGGACTGGCGCGGCGCCACCACGTGCTCCCACGTGACGGCGGCGCCGCGGAAGGCGTCCACGACGCGGTCGCTGGCGGCGAGACCGAAGGTGAAGGACGTGGCGTTGTGGGGCCGCGTGAGGCTGAGCCGGGCGCCCGACGACGGCGCCGCCGTGCTGCTGAGGTAGAGCTGCACGGCGTCGTAGATCTCGTTGTTGCTCATGCCGTCCGTCTCCGTCACGTCGAAGTAGCAGTAGGGGGAGAAGCCCCGCGTGAGTCGCCCGAGCAGCCGCGCCACCGCCGCCCGCAGCTCCGCCGGGAAGAACGCGTGGAGCATCCCCTGCAGGAACGCCATGGCGCCCATGAGCGACGCCAGCGCCGTCCAGTACTCCCTCATCGTCACACCGCCTCGGTATGCGCGCCGCCGGCCGGGCTGGTTTGGAGAAAGAAACGCGAGGGTGTGGAACAGAAAACGACTGGAACGAGGCAGATGGCCTCAGGTTTTTCTACGAAAGGTCAGTGAGCGAGGCGATGGTTTTATAGCTGGAGGAGCCGAGGTTGAGACGGCGAAGAAAATTTTGAACGGGAAATAAAGAAGAAGCGTGGTGGCAGTGCCATGGGGCAGGGCAGGCCGTAGAGGAGAAATTTGACTTTTTGTTGTTAAGTTGCCGTGACTTTGATTATGTGTACAGAGTTGATCCGGCTGTGATTAAATCTCCAGCGGGGACTGGTTTGTGAAAAAAAGAATTACAAGGTCCTTGGGGAATACCCACACACGTTCCAGACTCCTAGACAGTTACAGCCAGATTGATCGTGCGATCGGTAGTCTCTTCGCCCCTGTCTGTCGTGCTAGCTGCGTCCAGTAGACGACCTCTTCCGCCCATCCCCTTCGTCAGAGGAGGGAGGGAGGAAGCATTAAAAAATTAAAATGCTTGGGGAATATAGGCAGGCAATACAGTAGCGATGGCTCGACCCGCCTCGGCAGGCATGCATACTCAATGAGAGATCTTCACTTGGACCGGGAGCAGATATGTGCAGAGCGTCACGATACTTGGACCGGGAATACATCGAATCCTATTGGGTCTTGGCAAACGGCCGGTTGACACCATGGGGTTGGTTTGACTTTGGTAGGAGCATCTCCGGTCGCGGCGTCCAAATGGCCGCTCAAACGCCTTCCGGACAGGCCGTTTGGTCGCCGTCTGGACTAGTCGCTAGCTTTGGGCGTCGTCGCTCCCCACTCGCGACGCCCAAATATTATTCAAATACGAAATTTTGATACGAAAGTGCATACATTTCATTGAAATTTCGTTAAAAACTAACATAATTCATTCAAATTAAAATCTAGACCTAGATCTAGTACGTAGGGTGGCACGCTGGGCACCGGCAGTTGGGGCAGGAGCCGGCCCTTGCGGCGACGAGCACAGGACCCCAGCGGCAGCCGGAGCAGACGCAGTAGAGGTAGCCGGTGGTCGGCGCAGGAGGCTGGGCGGTGGCGGTGGCGGTGGCGGCGGAGGTTATGTCTGCCTCAATGACGAGCTGCATGTGGCCGGGATCCCACCCCGGCGTCGGCGGCCAGTCCTCGAAGCCGTCATCATCACCATCAACCTTCTACGCCTCTTGTTGAGGTTGCGACGGAGGAGGTTGCACGCGGCCTTGTTCTGATCTTGCGCGACGAGCCTGCTCCGCTGTCTCGTAGCGAACCCTCTCCCTTTTCATGCCCGCCGCGAAGTCCTCGTCGGAGGTGTTGGTGAGGACGTCGTCGTCGGAGTCGAACCAATCCGCAGGCGGCTCGCGGGCGATGAAGGAGTGGAGGCGGTAGGCGTGCTCTAACTCGATTTGCTTGTCCCAGTACGCCGAGTTCGGCTCGAACCTGACGTCGTCGATCAGCTCCGGCGGCATGATCTGCATGCACGAGGCGATGTAGTCGAGACGCGCCTGGCCGGCGAGCCTTGGTGCAACTGGGACGTGCACTGGGTATGTCTCCCATCCCTCGGGGAGCCGGTTGTTCGCCGGTACCGGCGTGTTGGTGCGGACGAGCTCGCGTGCCTCGGCTTCCGTGAGTACGTTCGCCGGTGGCGGAGGAGGTGGCGGAACGCTGGCAGACGAGCCCGCCTCGTGGTCGCGGCGAGCGTCACGCAGCGCCGTCAGCATAGCCTGATTGTCGCGGCGGCGCGGCGTGTCGCCGTCGCCGCCCAGACCTCTTCCTCCGTGGAGCGCCGGGGAGGGGCATGGCTAGGTGGTGGAGTGCAGGTGTTTGTGGTGGACACGGCGAGGAACCCGCTCTGTATAGCGGCCGGGGAGGCGAACGGATGAGATCGCCTTAACTCCGGCCGGCCAACGGCTCGCCTGCCACACCATTAACGCCGACGCTTCAAAAGGCGCGCTCGCCTGCCGTGGCGCAGACGCTTCCTTGCCACGGAGAGGTGAAGCGACGCGTCGCTGCGCCCGGCTTGGAAACCGAGACGCCGCCCGTCATTAATTTAGCTGACCAGGTCGCTCAGCCTCATGTCTCACTGACAAGCGAGGGCCGCGCGTCGGAGGCAGACGTGGCGTCACGGTTCGTTCCGTCCGAGGCCGCCCCAAGCCTTCCCAAGTTGAGGGCGTGGGTTGGGCGTGCCGGACACAAAACTGGGCCGCGCCTGATCGAAAACGCGTTCGGGCGGTGCGAGTGGGAGAGAAAATATGTCCGGCACGCCCCAAAGGGTTTTGGGCGGCCGTTTGGGAGCCGTGAGTGGAGATGCTCTAAGACTAGCCAGAGTGAGTAACTTCCAGTAGTACTTGTCTATGTCACTAACCTAGTGCAAAGTGACATAGGTAGTGTCATAGTCTCATTTATTAATTTATAAACTTATTTTATGTTAAAAAGTGTGATGTGACGGTAACTACATGTCACGTCAGATTTTTTGCTTAGGTGACACCTATGTTACTAGCTAAGTTACCCACTGAGAGTATCCTACGCCTGTCGTGCTACATTTATCTAGACAAAAATAACTTTTTTTCTTCCAAAATTTCAGCATAAAGAGCCTTATCTTAATAATAATCCGTTTTTCATGATGTTGTGTTCTATAGCATGGATCCGTAGTCTGGAGAGTCATGACCTTGACTCATTTGGCTAAGGAGACATGCTACTGACGATGACTCTTTGGCTAGGGTGTCATACTAAACAGGAGTGGGAGTCATGTAAAAGGGTTATTTTAGAACTTATTTTCGAGACGGGTTTTTTGTGAGTTTTTTAGAAAATGTCATTTGTATCTAAAAGACCCACTCGTGCAATGGATCCCGTGTTGGAAGCTGCCATTGGAGCCACGGACCTAGCGTTGCAGTGGCAGCCGGTGGTGCTTCATACCTCATCGCGCGTGAGTACACCGGTGAAGATGGATTGTTTTGTGCATGGTCCTATTAATGAAGAAGACCAATAGGATGATAGTCCAACCGAGGTTGAGCTTAATAAGGTAATTAAGCCCAGGAGAAAATATGATTGATCTTATCTTGCTAATCAGAGGGAGTACGGCTTGTCGGTTCCACAAGAGTGTAAGGGTGTGTTTGGTTACTCGCATCGATTTTGATCCTCCCGTATTGTGTCCCAACTCAGCCTGGCACTGGAAAAACATGGCCTGAACCATGTTGTGCAGCCCGTTTGGTTCCCAACAATGTTCTACCCAGACTCGTTTGGCTGGGTGCAAATTTTTAAACACTCGTTGTTTGGTTGATGTTTGTGTTTCGCAGAGCAAATTTCAAAGTGTTTGGACACTTGCAAATGCAAAAATGTTGTCGTGGTGGTATCACGGCAGATGCCATAGGATGGCTTAAGTTGGGGCCGATGGACGCTGGTGGAACCGGGGAGGGATAGCGCGCTAAGGAGCGCACACAGAAGACACAAAGCACACCTCGATCTACCCAGTTTCAGGGCCCTCGTGAGGAGGTAAAACCCTACTCCTGCCTGTCTGTCTCAATATATCAAGATATGGGAATACACAGATGCTCCTCGAGCTGTATTCCTAGTGTGGCTGGACTAAATCCGTGGAACGTGTTGCTCCAATGTCTAAGGCAGAGAAGAAAACTCACAGGGAGCAAGGGGAGGAAAAGAGCCCACCGGGGCCTAAATGATCCTGCGCGGGGCTCTCGTAGAGCATTCCCCTGGTGCTCCTTAAATAGGCAGCCCAGGGGACATAGGATGCCCCACACAGGACACTGTACAAACACTATGCATGATTTGACTGCTGGGGTCTTGTCAGCACTGTAGACGCGTCACGCCGGTACTGTACCACGCTCTGTAGCCATGCTCAGTCACGTCCAGGATGGACATGGCCTGTCTTATCTCTGTCTTCCGTTTGTCCTCTTGCGCCTGTCTTCTGGATCTTATGGTAGAGCATCTGGTACTCGTCGAGGAAGTGCTTGATAGGAGATGCCAGTCGATGAAGTATGTCGGTCGATGGAGTGGCCTGGTGGTCTCGGTCGAAGTAGACTCGGGTCGATGAAGCGCTCGAGGGGAGATGCCGGTGGCGGGAGCCACCGAGACAGCGATCTCGGTCAATGTGGCGATCCCGGTCGAGGCGCTGGAGATCTCGGTCGAGGCGCGGAGCGCTACTGGTTGAAGCCGAGGCGAAGCCTCGGCCCGCTCCAAGGCTGGCGATGATTCGGTGAAGCTGCGATCGAAAGGACTCGGCCCGTCCAGAGGCGCAGCCACCTCGGCTCACTCCGAGGCTGGAGGCGAGGTTGGCCCATCTGAGACAAGGAGGAGGCGGCCTGCTCCGAGGCGCTGAAGACTCGGCCCGTCCGAGGTCTGGAGGGCCCATCCGAGGCTGGCATCTCGGCCCAGCCGAGGCAAGGCCATCTCGGTCCGCCCGGGGGCGGCGGACAACATGGCCCAACCGAGGTAGAAGCATCCCGGCCCAGCCGAGGCATATGAGACCTCGGACGCCCGTCGCGGTGGTTAACTCGGCCTACCGAGGCTTAAATATGCCGGTAAAGGCCTGTCTCGGCCCAGTACAGGGTATGTCGGCCTGGGCAATGCCAATGTCGGCCCAGGCTGCTTTTTTCTGCCTTTCCCTTTATTTCCTTTTATCTTTTTACTGTCTCTTCTACAAACTCAACAAAACCATTAAATCTGGGGTACCCGGGGTTACATCCCCGACAAATGTGGTTACCTTCTTGCCTTAGTGGTGAACATACCAAAGTTACCAACAATGTTCATAGGCTTGAACTAAACATGTCCTTACTCGTTACCAAAATAGATGGTGCATCAGAAATTCAGCACAAGAACTGATGGTGATGCACCACAAGTTCATCATCTGAGGAGGGGTTACCATACCGCCTCGCACCAAAAATGCATCATCTGAGGGGTTTAGTATACCGCCTCGCAAAATATATAAATCTGACATCAGTTTTAGGAAGTTCTACATACTAGGGAACATCATAGAGGGCATGACTTCAAGCACATCGGCAGCAACAACATCATCACCCCATCGACCGGAAGAGCACGCGATAGTAGGAGTAGTACCACCTCTTCATGTCTGCGTCATTCCCGGCAAGATAGGTGACGCGCTCCTCTTCTTGATCCATGAGGTAGCTAAGAGCAAGCTGGAGCATGTTGACCGCCAGAGGATTCTGCACACGCGCTGGGCCGAAGATGATCTTCATCTGGTCATAGTTCTCAATTGGCGTGTTGATGAAGCACTCGTCCTTGGGGTGAACCTGAAATGATGGAACTGTTATCCCGGGACACATCAAGTAGAGAGTAGGACGAACTGAATAAGCTGAATTGCGGAAGCTTACAGTCACAAGCTTGAGGAATGTCGTATCGTCCATGTAGAAAGTGGTGGACTCCTCACGCCATTCCACTCCTTCAGATTGTGCCAAATTGCGGAGATGTGTCCACCGGTACCTCCACTTCCTGAGATGATTGTACAACTGGGTGGTGGTCACCATTGCGCCTCAGAAAAGGAGAACATCTTTGCAAATCTTCTCCAAACTCTTGTCTTTGATGCCCCTGTCAATATCGAGCCCATCCTTGACGAGCTCGGCAATCCTAGTGAGGACGAAGGTGGACAAAGCAGTTGGCCACTGCATTGGTGCCCCGTTCTTAGCCCTTTGCAGTGCTAGGAACCCATCAGGTGCCTTTGCCCTCTGTTGTGCGATGAACACATCAGGCGCCGGAATGTATCACAACGGCTTCACGGGCAAAGGCAGCACAGACGTGGAGGAAAGATCATGGTCCTACAAGATCGAAGAACACATATGAAGCGCATCAGTAGCTACGTATGAACTGCAAGATCAATGAAGTACCGCAACAAGAGCTAAGCATGTGACCACTACATCAAAGAACTACCGCATCAGTAGCTAAGTATGGACTGCAAGATAAAAACTACCACATACTACTCAGATCTACCAGATACTTCCACATACTACTCCGATCTACCAGATACCATCACATAGTACCACATACTACCAGATCTAGGGTACCAACGGAGGAGGAGACTTACACTGAAGTTGCGTCCAGCCGGGGAAGCAACGGAGGAGGAGGAGCTGGAGGAGGACATCTAGGAGTCGAGGACGAAGACGGTTTGCCGCCGATGACCAGCTCCGACCGCTGGACGAGTAGCCGCTGCTCCTTTGTCAAAACCTGCAAAAGGGAGAGCTCGATAGAGGGAAATGGTGGCGCGAGTTCCGGCGGGGAGCCGGAGGGGGTAAATAGGCGAGCGAAATTGAAGGGCGGTGACCGAAATTTGTCCCACCGCTTTTTTGCATGCGCGCACGAGCTCGCGCCATCTCTGAGGTTGGACGAACTCGGCTCCACGTTCCCCTTTCCTGCACGAGGAACATGGCAGTCGAGGGTGGCTCAGCGGAAACGTACGAATCAGCCGTTTCTATCGGGCCTGGCCCGAGGCTGCTTTAAGGTTCGTGCGGTGCAGGAACGCGAGCCGAACCAGGCTCACCACCACCTTCCCGACGACGCCAGAGCGGGAGTAGACGCCACCACCGACAGGGCCACCGCCACCACTGGCGAAGGATGTCCATGGCCGCATAATGTCTTCATCCTCTCCCACGACGAATACGACGACGAGTAGGCTGCAGCGGCGGCCACCCTAGCTAGATCTAGGGTTATTTAGTTTTTATGTTTTTAATTAATGTAAGATCCTTTTGACATAAAATTTGTAAATTCGTGGATTTACTTCCAAATTTTTCGAGTTGAAATGATCGTAAATTTCTATTAAATTTTAGCAAATTTAAAAGTTGGCATTCCATTCCATTTAAAATTGTTAACGGCACTGGTGGCATGTCTACCACACGCCAAAGCCACCAGAGTACCATTGGCGTGTCCACTAGATGTCACTTGAAATACTTACCAGTGGCGTGACGCCAGTGCATGCCCAATGCACAACGCGAACGGCTCAATCGCCACGCCACTACTAGGCTATTTTCTACTAGTGCCGTCTGTTTCATAATAGTTGTCACTGATCTAGTACAAACTAGGGAATAGTAGTTTTTCCCGCTTACTACATTTAGCCAAAATTGTGCTAGTTTTTACCCTTGTTTTGTGAGGTATAACTCAGTTACCACGTCTACGGTGGTGTGTCGCAATACAGCTGTGATCTTGCCGCATACTTGAGGCGACCTCATAGCTGACAGATTTCCTTCCTAGACATCAAGAATAGGGTAAATAGGGTAATTACCATAAAATGTCAAACTTAGGGGTAAAAAATAGAATTCACTCTAATTCAAATATACTTAAGAATGTGGAGTATTAATGTTATTCGAAAAAGAGTATAACTATATTATAGAATAAAAAATTATAATGTTTACCTGCTCTAGGTCGGGCTCGGGTGAGGCATTTTTATGTGGCGCCTCGCAAAGCTTTTCCCAAAGGCATGATCGTTTTTGTTTCTCGGTCTATTACTTAATTGTAAATGTACGACATAATATGTGACGAGTAAGAGCAAATGTAAAAAGTCATAAATTTACATGCACATTAAAACCATAGAGTGTTTTTTTAAGAAACCCGAGTATAACATAGATTCAAATACACCATATCTCTAGGGATTCTATCGCTCTCTATCTTGGCTAATTTTTTTAAAATAATACGCAAAATTTATTTAATTAGGAAAATAATACATTTTTTTTTTCAAAAATATTACCCAGTCGTCCTGGGCGAAGACGATTAGTACTACTAGTCGTCCTAGGCGAAGACGATTGGCCCTTGCACATGCATGCACATGCATACTACATGCAGAAGAAGACAAAACTCCAAGAGGACATGTCGTCTTTGGCCAAGACGAGTAGTCCTAATCGTCTTCGGCCAGGACGATTAGTCCAGTCGGCTTAGGCCAAGACGACTGAGTAATATTTTTGAAAATAAATAAATATGCATATTATTTTCCTAATAAAATAAATTTCGCGTATTATTTAAAAAAAATTAGCTCTATCTTGACTGTTCACCTTGTTTAATGTTGATCTTCTTAGCTGAAATAATGCTCACGTGTGCTCAATGGTCCCTGCTTATACGTCCTTTTCGCTATGTGTTGTCGAATAAAGCTAGGTTAATTCTTTATGATTGGATATATCCAAGGCGTGCAAAGGACGTGCATGTAAAAAATTGTAGAGATTTTCACGTGACCAACACTTACTGTCATCCGGACGATCTTGGAAAAAATGGTCCACCTCCCGCCATCCGAGCTTGGTAAAACATGAAATCTTGTCCGTCTGATTCATACAACATATCCTCACCCGCGCGGCAACTTTTTTACTATTCCAGCAACGTCTCGTGGTGGGTAAAAATGTATTAAATTTATATTGTAACGTTTTGAAACACCCGATGCAACAAAAAATATGAGTATATATGCTGCAAATTCCTGATACATCGAAAACGTATCGACGAACTTTGTAGTTTATTCTAGTATTTTCCTTATTATTTGTCATCTTTAGTTTATTTATTTGAACTAACTTATTAATAGTTGTAAAAGTGCACAAATTTTTGTTTTACATTTTGATATGCAGAATTTACTTGGATATTGCTAAAAACGCAAAAGGTGCCTTCGTTGCGGTGTACTCTTAAATTTACCAAAAATTGTCCCCACTAGAAAGATTTTAGAGATCGTTACGGGGCGGCCCGAAGACAACGTTAAACATAATAAGTTTCTCAAGGAAGTTGTACGAAATTTTCCGGGAATGTGGGTTGATACAAAATTCGTCTAAAACTGAGTCCAGACGCGACATGTGGCCCCGCCCTATCGAAGGACCAGATCTAATTACGGTGATCCAAAAGTGGATGACGGGACTGAGTCTAACTCTTACCATACTTGATGGATTCGACCAAGACTCGGCCCTATGGACACATGGACAGTGGCGTTGCTTTGTTTATGTCCAGGGGGCCACAGCCGCCCCCTTCCCCCTTTCAAGATGATATAAGTGAGTAGTCTCGGCTCGGGTTTTTATTTTTTTAGTTTGTTGGTATGATATCTGAGTTTAGCCATGTTGATGTGCCTTGAATTGCATGGGCTTGTTGTCCCGTGAAGGTGATTGTTACATTGGTGACCGTTAATGATGAAAATAAAATTAATGGATTGTACATGTTGCAATGGATGGTGACAATTATGGATCTGAGCGCCTTCATGGATCTTTCTTCTTTACATATGTAGATAGAATATGTTTCCATGGCCATGTCCTTTACTGAGGTCTTGGGTGGGTTGGTTGTGTTATAATTTTTCCGTTGTTTCCATATTTGGTAGGAAACAATATATCTGGGAAGACGAAGACTTATATATCGACTTTTCTAACACATAAGGGTTCTTTCTTGCGGTTGATGTTGCACGCAAGAAGACAAATTATAATGAATCGGGAAAAAGTGAGGCAAACGGATGTAATGTTTTCTAGATGGGGTGATTGAGTTTTGTTGTTGTATCTACATTCGACTGTTCTACACAATCAATAATTCTTACATATCAAGGATAATTGAAATAAATTAGCAAATCTGAAATAAAGTACACACATGTCTGCAAGAAAATCCCAAAGTCTTCCATTTGTAGGCATGGTTGCGTGCATAGCCAGCACCATCAAGAAGTGGTGCTCTCGGAAGTCTCTCTATGAGATTATCCCAAGTTTTAGGCCCCTTTTCTTCTCTCATGAGTGTCTAGGTTGCAGGCGGTCAATCACTTATATAACCCACGATAAATGTACAATTACATAAAAATTGTAAAAACAATAATTAGTCACCCCCAAGATAAATGCAATTGCATAATAATTTTTTCAATGAAAATATAAACAAAAAAGAACAAAATAAAAGAATGGCTAAAACTTCACAAAAATTAATAAAACTTTATAAATCGGCTAAAACTCCAATAGGAGTAACTGAAATACCATTGAAAAATGTGACTAAAACGGTGGCATCATCGCCCGAAGCTTAAAAGGATAGATCGAATACTCATAATAACAAATGTATCTCCTTTTTTCGAAGTTCATCTCTAAGAAGCACTCGGATAAACATGACGGATGAGAGTTTTGGGATGGGTGATGATTACGAAATTTCCGCGATGCGCACAAGTGAGGTCAAAATGTGCTAGAAAGATTTGTGTCGGACCGTGAGGTTATTCTAGAGCCTGAGAGCTTTAAGTAGTAACTACTGCCTACCAAAAGTGCTTGAGGTGTTATCTCCACTACTTATAAAAGAGAGAACTTAATCTTTCCTACATCCACCAAAACAATCGTACACAGAACAACCAGCGCGCTTGGATCATGCCCACTCAATGAAATCGAACGATACAGACAGATTTAATCATGACGCGCGAGGACCGACGGCCCAGATCAATACTGTCGACCGGCAGAACATTTTCCTGCCGAACTGTGCAGCGCTACGCGTACCCCCATATTCGCACGGTGCCCTTCCCTCGCGATGTTGTTTAGGAAACTCAGTTAATTCCTCGCGCAATCTTCGCTCATAGCAAAATCTCAACCCAACGCGGTCTCTGATCTCGATCCCCCTGATTAAGCCCCGATCCAAAAATCAAACACCAATCTCCTAATAGAGCGGGGGCCGACATGGCCAATAACCTCGGAGCACGGAGGGTCGGAGGGTCATGGCGAAGGGGCGAGTGAGAGCGGCGGTGTGGCGGTGAGAGCGACCACGGAGGGGCAAGCGGTGGCGACTCCATGACCGTGGTGGAGGCTTCAATTCCTCCGACGAGGACGACATGGTGGCGCGTGCATATGGCCACTCCAATCAAGAAACCGCTGCCCACGCTGCTGATGCGTGCCGCTCTCGATTTGCATCGTTGTCAGATTCGAATTGGCCTCTCCGTGTGCTCCTCCCGCACCCGGCTGCCACTCAGGTCAAGGGAGGATGGGAAGGTATTCAATTAGGCATGCATGTAGATTTTTATGTAACTCGATTAAATGGTGCATCGCTGAAGCACTCCCACACCTTGATGCCTGTAGCAACGGCCTACATCGGGATTCCTTTGTTTGATAAGGTAAAAAATGGATGCTTGTACTTTGGATGGTTTTATTTGGCATAGTCTGATGATTATGACATGACGTTGATTGGTTATATATACAATTGCCCAGTGTCTTTCCTTCCATAAGCTCTTAAATCATTTTTGTAGTGTAAGTAATTGTGCTTCTCCAATTCTGATGGGTTATCCATGTTACATGCCTACTTGTGTTTGTTAACTTTTCATTACATAAGTTGGCTGCGTACACTTGGTTTGGTTCAAATTTGCTCGCCTTTGCACCTTCTGGCAGTACAGAAACATTTGCAGCAAAGCATACATATTCTACACACAAGTGACAGTAAAATTCGTAGCAGTAAAAGTGTTCAGATCATACTGTTATGGAATATCATGTAACTGCTATTAGCCTATTACTGCATAGGTCATATATCCATAGATTTACTGCTAGCTGTTAATCCAAATTTTGTCGTGCTTAGTAGTGATCTGTTATATAATTTATGGGAATGTCTATGATATCTGAAGTAGTAATGTTTAAGTAAAATAATGCTTGTTTCACTTGAACCTATTGGCTATGGGAATGGCTATAGATTCTAACAATATAGTAGTCTTTTACAGGAATAGCTATAAATTTCAAACAACATATGTTTTCTACGGTCAATACACGATTTACCTAGCTTTGGAAGGATTGGTGGATGGGACACAAATGATTCGTTTGTTTAACCGTGTTGCATCCAGCAGGTACTTCCTATAGCACAAAATAACCCTCAAGTTCTCGGGTTATTCGATACAGCCATATGGAACAGCCTAGGTGTCCGGGTGCAATGGTGGCGTGCGACGCTTGTAGGCCGGCATGGCGGTGCACGTAGCACTAGACGGTGCTATGAGTGGGGATGAGGCGAATGGTAAGGTACCCATGGCCAACAGCCATTCTCTCTTTTTTTTTCCGATGCCCAGCCCACCTCCATCGGCACCGCCCTCACATCCTCACCAGCGACTTACGTCGGCATCACCATCGCTTTGGCTCCAGAGACGAGCAGAATGTGGTGTGGTATAGTAAGCATAAGATGCACCAAGGTGCAGAGCGATTTCATGCGGGAGCCGGTTGCTGCGTGCAAATGAAGTGGCCATTCAAGCAGGTTATCTCCTCAGTCTCACTTCTTCCTATTCTATTTATTTCGTTGGTTAATTATGACTGTCTTTGTTTTATTTGAATCCTGAAACTATTTAATTTGTTTTTGCAGATCTGCAGCAAGCCTGGCTACTATATCACGCCTTATTTGAATCCTGAAACTATTTAATTTGTCTTTGTTTTATTTCCGTTTTATAAATTGATCCATGGTTTGTTTGATTATGTGTTACTTAGATCCCGGTAAGTTGGTAATCAAGGAGAATAACAAGTTTGGTGTTTCTCTCTTCTCCGGCTGTGGTGTGTTGGGCCTGCGATGCTCTCGGTGTTCTGCTGTTGTTCTTGGCTTTGTTGTGTGCGTGTGTTCTTGTTTGTGCTTTGATCTTTGAGTGAACACATGTACCTCTCAAAAAAAAAAAAAGGAGAATAGCAAGCATGGTGGTCTCTTGCTTTATTATCTGCCGTCCGGAAAACCAAAGAGTAACATGTTTTGTGTGTGTCCCCATTGCGTATTGTAAGTGTTTGTTGTTCGCTGTTTTTTTCTGGATGATTAGTTCTAAAACTCATCATCATAGCGTGGATATGTGATCTTTCATGTAGTTGATTAATCCAGGAGGATGTAAAATTGCAATGAAATATACTACTAATAGAACAATAGTAAAGCCTTTGTGCTTTAGTTTTGACAAATTACAACAAATGTACATACACAATAATTGTTCCAGCTTCTATGTTGAACAACATCACTGAATTTCAGGCTTTGTGTATTCTTCCATGGACCTGTAGTCTCTGCTATAATTACTGGGTGTATCATGCCTATTGCATTGATCAAAATAACAATCTATTTACCCCCTATGCAGAACAATGTTGAAAAGCTCGAGATGTCCCGAAAGCAACAATTCACCTGGACGCTGGAACCGTCGGGACGTTTCTCCGTCAAGTCCCTCTACCTAAAATTGTGCCAAGGAACCTCGCTGCCTCACTTTTATGTTATCTGGCAGATCCGGGTTCCTATGAAGATTAGAATCTTCCTATGGCAATTGACCCGAATGCAGTGCTTTTCACTTAAATACAATCATACTTGATTTCTTCAATCGCTCAGTGTGACATTTCATATGAATGCAGTGCTCTCTCTGCGTATTTAGTTTTTAATCAAATGTACTCATGGTACAATGAAGCGTCCTTTTCTCTGGTACCCATGGTGAATATTTCAAGTGCATTCTCATTTCTACACTTTAAACATGACCTTGTATGACAATGTTGTATATCATGCATATGTAGGATGATTTGGAGTTAAAAGGCAATTTTTAATCCATATTCTGAAATATGCAGACAATGAGGCGATAAACAATATTCCTGCCTTGAAACGAGGAATTATTGATCGCATAAAGAGACGGATCTTCATGAAACGAAATAAAGGATGATGTTATGTTATTTAGAATTTGGTTTTTAATTATCACTTTCAACTTCTGTTGATTTGTAATATTTATGCACATTAAAACTATTATTTTGTGCTTTGTGGATTTAAAATGATGCAACGTGTATGCATTCTATGTTATCATCGTTATACGTTTGAAATTATCGATCCGGTAACAAAAGTCACTAAACAAGAAATGACATTTATATTTTAAAGACGTGTGTTGCACGTGCACGGCTACTAGTAATCTTATAATTGGAATCAGAGCTAATCTCGAGGTTCAAATTCTTATGGGGTGAAGTGCGTGGACATCTGGGACATGTGCGTGTACTTGTTGCTGGCTCAGCTAACATAGTAAATCGGAGACCCGACAACACGAAGATGCATTCCTTGACAAAGATTACGACGAGTCACTGATGGCGAACGTTTTCTAATCCGTAGTCGACATCGTCGTTCTTTGATTTGAGGCGCGTGCTCCCTTTCATTAGTGTACGAGATCCGTGGTTAGGAGTAATACACGAGACAAGCTCACAATACGGAATTGAACACTCATGGAAGAGATCGTGGAGCAATAGCAGTGCTCGATAGTTTAAGTTTATGGCCAATGTTAGACGGCCTGGCATGTGACTACCGAATCTCTAAAATTCAATTGACGCGTTCATGATCAATCCACGGAAATTAAGCCCACCTAATGATCCAACAACCGGTTTAAAGCTTGCTGCTAAGGGCATCTCCACTCATGCCCCCAGGAGCCCCCCAGGCCACTTTTTGGGCTAAATAGCGCCAAATAGCATCAAAATCTCCCAGTCAGCCCCCAGGCCTCAAATAGCGCCGTTTAGCGCCGTTTTAGCCCCGGCGCACCCGGCAAAACCCAAGGCGTTGGGTTGCGCCTGGGGGGCGATCTGAAGCGATTGCCCAATTACTTCGTGCCACGCGCCCACTTTCCTCTCTCCTCCCACTTTTCTCTCTCCTCTCTCCACTTTCCCCACGCATGCACGGTTCTCTCTTTCCTCCCTCTCTTCCCCACCACACACGGGAGGGCAGCACGGGCAGCATGCCGCCGCCGCCCAGCTCCTCCCTCCGCCGCCGCCCAGCTTCTTGCGCCGCCGCCCGACACGCCTGGCTCGCGGCCGGGGCGGAGCTCGCGCTCGCGGCCGGGACAGGGGCTCGCGCTCGCTTCCGGGGCGGAGCTCGCGCTTGGCCGGTGCCCGTGGACCAGACGGGATGCCGCCGGCGTAGGAGATGGCGGGGACGACGCCGGCCGGCTCGCCGTTTTCCTCGGTCCATGGCCGACGCCGCCAAGCCCAAGACCAAGGCCAAACCCAGCCCCGCCGCGCCGGCAGCTCCGTCCCCGCAACCACCTTCTTGCTCCGTGGCTTCCGATGCCGGCGTGCATGGAAGGAGGCCGGCGCGGTGCTTGGCTCTGCCTTTGCCTCCGTGGCCGGAGTTGGCGCCGATTTCTTCATCTTCCTGTGTTGGGTGGGTGTGCGGCTGGGAAAATCCCCTCCCAGAATCCTGTTTTCAGCCGACGCAAAAATTTTGGCCCCGAAAACGCGTCTTTTTTCAGCCCGGGGAGGGCCAACGAGTGGAGATGCCCTAAGTGGTACTGAAACGGCCACGCCGCCACGTAGACGTAGTTTAATTTGCCTTTTACCTAAGCAATTTTGTTTTGAGATATACTCCCTCCGTTCCAAATTAGATGACTTCCATTTGTCAAAAAGTGGATGTATCTAAACTCGTAATATGTCTAGATACATCCACTTTTGGACAAATACAAGTCATCTAATTTGGAATGGAGGGAGTATTTACCTAAGCAATTGACGGTCAGTGAGCGGGGCTCCGTACGGACCGATCGAGCCGACATGTAAAGCTGGCGCACACTCATCGGCCACGTACGCCAGGGCCACGGTCGTACGGTACAGCGACCGACCGATCTCTGCCCACAAGCCAAGCCGGAATACATACGCCCACGGCCCACGGGCGCCCCGCAAGTACAGGTTCAGTACAATTGCAGCGGTTATGCATGGTGCATGGGGAGAACAATGAACCGTAGTGTCCATGTGGTCCCGGAATCATGGGTCCGTCGCCGGCGTGCCGCGCCGTCGTGGATTTGCGTTTGCCACGGTCTGTCAGTGTTGTGACTTGTGAATGCCAGCATTTTGGTCAAGCTGTGTATACAGTCACGGTGGATTAGGGCAACTCCAACGCGCCACGCATTTGATCTATTTCTGTCCGATTTTGTCCGTTTTGAGGAAAACCACGGCTTAACGTGCGGACGCATTTGAAAATCGGTCCGTTTTTCTGTCCGCGTATACCCAATTTCGGCACAATTTTGAGCCCGTTTTGCGTAGGCGCGGACAGACACAGACGACCACGCAGTCTTCCCCTTGTCCCCCTCGCCCGTCGGCCAGTGACAAAAACCACCACTCCTGCCTTTTCCTCTCTCGCCTCCCACCCAGCTTCCACCCGCGAAAACCCTATGGCCGACGAAGCAGCCGCCGCCACAACCGCCGCAAGTAGGAAGGGTCGGGTAGACACCGGCTTGTTGAAGCCGAAGAAGGAGCTCACTGTGGAGCAGAAGGCGCTGGAGGCGCAGAAGCGCAAGAATTGGAGGTACAACATGAGGAACAAGGCCGTAGCCGCGCAGCTCGAGGCCACCCTGGCCGAGGAGGTCGCCGCCGCAGCGGATGCCGCTGCCGACACAGAAGCCATCGCCGCCAAAGCCACCACGGCCGCCCTCCTCATGCTTGGGCTTGGCCTGCCCAGTCCATTGTACCCTCGGCCGCGGCTGCTAGCTCGGTTTCATCGGCCAAACCACGCAGGAGGCCGTCGCCGGCCATCTCCACGACGCCCTCGCCCACGTACGGGTTCCTGCCCGTCGCCTCGCCCGGCACTGCCCGACGGGTAAGTCTTGCCTTTCCGCATGTGTGAAATGTGGTTGTATGAGAAAAAAAGGCCAGTGCGGACCAAATGGGTCGCCCGTTGGGCGTACTGGCCAGAAAAGGCCAGATATGGACCGGACGCTGTCCGTTTGGGTCGGTGTGTTGGAGTTGCCCTTAACATCTCAATCACTTCATCCCACTCTTGGTCGCAAAAAAATATAAGGAAATGTGTTCCAACTACAATAAGTGTAATTGGTTCAGTTTACACTCTACAATTTTCTATAAAATGCTTAATTGAACGCTAGAAACTTCTATCAAACATTTGTTAAATTACACTCTTTATAAATCTTGATCATAAATAGTTATAAATTATATTGTAAAAATAATAGCGCTAGAACAAACTTCGTTTTAAAATACAACTTAGTAGGTCTCAATAAATTCACTATAGAAAAACACCAACTTATAATTAGTAATATTGCAGATTATGTGGTTAAACTATGAGAACACACATACAATTATACTTGTAATATTATAACATAGCAAAAATAAGACCAAAAAGGTATAAAAGTTATGTATAAATTAGGGTTGTTTTACGGTGTAATTTACTAGTCCTATAAATGGGTAGTATTGTGTCATCTCCACTCCACCCATGTTTGTATTGGTTTTTGGGTAAATACTCCTAGCATTTTTTGGTACCTGTGGTTTAGTTTTATTTTAAGAATCAGGTTAGAGATTTGATTTTATTTGTTGATGCCGAAGTGCAACAGTGGCCTTCACGATAAGAGATTCCAGTTAATTAGATTTACCATGTAAATGGTTTGATCGTTACTTCATTCGAATGTGAGTTCAAAATCATGACCAAAAAGAAACTATGTAGTTACCGTGAAAGTGAACTTGTTAAGTATGTTCACGTAAGAAAAAATGTCAGTAGTGATGTATGTACGTTCTTTAAAAAAGAGGTATGTACGCATTGGTTTGCTACCGTAAATCTATCGTACACTTTTTGTCTCGCAAAAAGAAAAGTGGGTAGAAATTGGGATTCATTCTTTTTTTCTCTATTAATATTCATAAAGTTTTGATCAGATTTGTTAGCAATGCATAAATTGTTTGTACGGCATGTGAAGATTACGGTACGAAAACTAGTATAGAGATATGGAAACTAGTAGAAGGAATATTCTTTGGATAGATGGCTGCATGCGTTGCCCATATTGCAGCAAATCAAGTCCGCCGATTGTGTAGGATTTTTTTTGTGCAGCTACGAAATTTATATCCATTGGCGGAAAAAATACTACTCCTGTAGTGAATAAGTACTGACAAATTTAGACTGTCGGATCTCTTTGGTTCGACGGTTTTTTTTTTTTTTTTGAAAGGATCCACACTGCGTGTACAACAGAATTACAAAGGAAGAAATAGAACACGCAGAAGAACAAGCCCTCGAAGCTCCGCACAACAGCAGCGCGAAGGATGCAAACCGCTGAACCGCCACCACGCCTGACGCCGAACTCCGTCGCCGCAACGCCGGAGAGGAAGACACCAGGCCGCCGCCAACGCCGGGAAAGGGAGCACCCCACTCATGTAGAAGACCGCAGAAGCCGCCCGCCGCAAGCGACGGAACCGAAGCTTGTTGAAACCGTACGGCCATGGCGCCTCCTCCCCGGAACCACCCATCATCCCAAGAAACCTGCACAGAGCACGAACAAAGCTTGCCGGAGTCACCGCCAGAAGCACGCCATGACCACACCACCTCCCCTCGCCACCACGGCCGGCCGGAGATGGAAGAGACCAAAGCACGTTGAAGCAGAACGCAGAGCCAGAAGCAATCCGCCCCACACCACCATGGCCGGCAGAAGAAGTCCGGGCACCGCGCCAAAGGCCAGCGAAGAACTCCGAGATCCCAGAAGATCTCCTCCTGTACAGGCGGAGGAGAGAACCAGCGCCAAGCACCAGCACCCCGCCGCACCACCCCCAGCACCCCCATGGCATGTCCAGGAGGAGCCACGCCAAGACGAAGAAGAGGGCGAGGGACAAAAGCTCCACAAGCCGGCCATCACCTCCGTCGCGACGACCGCCCTTCGAGCACCCTTCTCCTGCACACCCCTCACAAGCCTCCCACCGACGCCGAAGAGAGCATCGGCAGAGCGGAGTCAAGGCCGGAGGACAAAAGCCCACACCATGGCCGGCACATCCGCCTCGCCCGCCATGGCAAAGACACCCAAACTCAGCAGACCCGTCGATCTGCGAGCACACAGCACCAGCAGCTTTCCGACTTCGCCGAAGACGACGCCGAGATGGAGGGCAAGCTGCAGCGCACCTTATTCGCCTCGACGCCGACCCCTCCACCACGGCGGCGCCGCCCCCGAACCTACTTCTACCTCTATCTACAAGCCGAACGAGAACCGGGGTTTCCCCACCCGCCACCCGTCGCCGGAGCGGCGAGCGAAGGGTGAGGAAACCGGCAGCCTCGCCGGCAGAGAGAGAAGAAACCTCGGTCGCCTCCCTTGCGCCTTATCCTTTTACTGTAGCAGGAGGGGAGGGGAAAGGAGAGCCTCGCTCTGTTTGACGGTTGCTTTTTGTTTGTCACTACCGTAAAAAGCCTCATAAATTATATTCATTTTTATTCACACCAGGTTCAAAGTTTAATGGGACCGGCCCACCAAGTAGTCGTGGATGGAGAGAATCGCATGAGGCCATGAGTTTGGACTGCTATGGGTGGTTATGGTTTAAATCTTGACTACGATGAGAAACAAACAGATCGCACATAGCACCTTGACATCGACACTTGAACATTCCATATTAACACGACTCCTTAGAAGAAAGAATTAACCAAACAACGTACTAAATAGGGTCTCTAGCAATGGTAGCAGGGGTGTCCAACAAGTGGCTTGAGCCGAAGAACCTGCCTCTACACTCGGCTGCTGCAGCCCAAAGCGAGCCAAGATTACCGCAACGAACTGCGGTGGTCCATGTGTAGAGGGGAAGAATGACAACACGACAAGATGAAAAGGCGGCGGGACGAGCTGAGGCACCGGCTGCAGGACGAGCTGAGGCGTCGATGGAGGGCCCTCCAGTGGCTCCGACACACGCGTCCTATTCGACCGCTGACCCATCTCATTGATGTGGCGCCAGCGACAGCTATAGGAAGGAGGTGGAAGTTTGGGGGCGATTTTGGAGGCTTTACCACTTTGATTTGGCGTGCAAGAAGCTATTAGGGCGAGGGAGGAGAGGAATTGGCGCGATGGTGGAGTGAAAGGCGAGGGAAACACACTGGTCCAGAGCGTCGGCGCTAGCGCTTGCATCGAGCTGCAAGTGGGCAATTGTGCATCGTATCATACACGGAGCGCCGGTCCATTCTCTTTCCTCTTTTCTCTCACCTCCGCTGGTATTTCGATGACATGGAATTCCTTGTAACCTGCTGTGTAGCGAAAAAATTTGTAAATCGACATTTTTAAGTTTCGAAAAATCGTGATTTTTTTTCGGATGTAGATATTGTCAAGATCGACAGTCGTGTAAATTTTCAACTCCAAATTCATTGTATTTTGAACTGCACAAAAAAGATAAACGGGTGGATCCGGGTGTTGAATAATACGCAGTTTCAAAATTTTGATTTCCCCCGACTTGTCTTTTTTGTACAGGCCAAAATATAACGAATTTGGAGTTATAAATTTGCACGATTCTAGACCTCAACAATATCTACATAGAAACATAAAAGGTAGATTTCGAATTTTCAAAAAATGAGCTCCATGTGGCTCGGGTTTCAAAAATCCGCTCTCGCTGTGTAGGCTCAGGCTCTATTGTATTTGCTCTTACTGTAGAAATGTGTGAACGAAAGACCTAGGCAAGGTGATCGATCGAGCTAGCCGTCAAAGATCTCACGAGCAATCTCCCGGCCAGGCCAGCTATCAACTCCCCTGGATCTTCTGCCTTCTGGCACATGATCCACACTGATCGGTTCTGGTAAAAAGAGAGAGAAAAGTCTACTGGTGCTACTAGTAGCTAGCAGCAGCAGTAGCTTCAAGTGTTTTCAAGACCATGACCAGGGAATCAAAATGCTGAACTAGATTTCAGTTGGCATGCAGTAGGCCGGCCGCTAGCTAATGATCGTTCGACTCAAAAAGGGAGGTACATCTACAAAACAAAATAAAACAAAACAGCGTTTAAACCAACAACCAAGCTAGTTGCACTGCACGCAGAGTAGATGTTGCTGCCGCTGGGTCCAGTCCGGATGATCGAATCTATCAAGAGCAGAGGTCGATGTGAAGCTGCTGAATCCATCACTCATCCAGCCGGATCGATCAGATTCAGTTCGTGCTCATCATGAAAACCTCTGAAGCGGCACACATGGATCATGGATGCTCCTTGAATTGAACCTACACCGCTTGAGGCCAAGAGAATCATCACCCTGACCTGACGAGTGATATATGACTCCATCCAGAAAGGAAAGTAGAAGAATCATCAAACTGGAACCCGAGTGCACGGCGCTCGTCCTCGTTCGAAAAAGGCCCGGCCTATGATTGGCCCGGTTTGGTTCGATTGCCATCCGCCTGCACCGTTTTGTTCGCATCTGCACATGCACAGTTCAGAATCTCTACTCCTATAAAAACCACAGTTGGTGATGATGGTGTGTCTGTCATCTTTCATCCACGATCGTTCGATTTATATCTAACGGAGAGGAAACAATCTAGGCAAATTTGCAAATAACCCCTTGTCTTTTTATCTCTCCTCCCACCTCATCCAACCATTTGAATATTATTTTGCAGCAAGGAGAAAGCTAATCCAAGTTCCAACTATTCTCTGTGTATAACCTAATGGCTAACAAATGTAGTTATGTTCACTACAACTTCACAATTCTTTCGTGTGAAAATTGCACAATTTTGGTTATGCAAATTTTAAGCACTTTGGGGTTGCCTCATTGCCTGTACTTACAGTAAGTACACAATATTCCATTTAGAGCTACTCTATTGGTAATTGTAAAACAGCCCACTAATGTCGTATGTTTTTTAGAGATGTTCTACGGATTCTGAATTAGAAATTAGAAAGACGGACATGTATTTCTTTGGTTCTTGGAACTTATATTAATAATTTTTTCTCCCTATTGTCTTGTAATTCATCTTCAAAACACAATTAACTAAGAACAAAGTGCATTACGACATGGTAATTAATTTTGCTTATCAAATAGCTTGCCAAGTTTGTATTCTCACACGCTTCCATTACAATATGTATGTCACGACACACATGCATTTCGGGTATAGTAGGATATTAATTTTTTAAATTATGTGTTTATCTCTTCGTATACATGTGAATATTAAATATTATGTGTACTATATTTATATGTCCGGCAAGAAAAATATTAGTGGACCGTAGCAACTCACGGGCGTGTGTTTATCTCTTCGTATACATGTGAATATTAAATATTATGTGTACTATATTTATATGTCCGGCAAGAAAAATATTAGTGGACCGTAGCAACTCACGGGCGTTCGACTAGTCCTACTTGAAACGCTGATGCTCCATCGAGGCAGAGATTTCCTGGCCTGCGTCGCAATGATCGCCTGCTCCTGCGGCGGCCTTCAGTCAGTTCAGGCTTGCAGCCCGCATCGCGGCTTGCTAAATATTCCTTCCCTCCATGTGTGTATCCGTGAATATTCGGTCTTCCTCTGCCGGATGCAGTCATGCTTCATCTCGTCTCGTCAGGTCAGGAGGATGATTAGTTCTCACGGTGGGATATGGCATCTACTCTAGCAGCTGTTCTTGTGTGTCATGATTCAGACATGAGGAGTCGCACAGGCTTTTCATCCGAAGCCCGGATACAATGACATCGGGACAGTGTAATTTTTTGTCCGAAACTAGCCAGAATTTCCCAAGTTAGTAACATTGTATTTATCTGAAACTTGCCAGTTGAAAAGTGGAAATATCTAAATTTCCCAAAGGAAGCCATGCAATTGATGGAGTAATTTGTTTTTGGTTTTTCGAGCGGAGTCATTTTCTTTTGGAGGCGCTTCTGTCTGCTGGCCTGTTCCTCAATTTCGGGCCCGCAGTTGGCCCAACTGTTGAAATATGAAATGGGCTGGGCTGCTTGGCATGGACCGGACTCAGAACATTACCTATAGGCCCTAGGTTGTCAGCAAATATAGGTCCCCCTAAAATTTAAATTTAGATACCTTCGGGCTCTCGAAGAAAAAACAATCCGGCCAACATTTATGCTGCCATTTGATGGGAGTTTATTTAATTATAATGTGACTAACTATTTCTTATTTAATTGAGAAATGACTGTTTTTTAGTCGATTAGAAATAATGTTTTTTATCAGTTGATACTTTTAGGCATACAATAAAGATCGTTCTCTTTGTTATTTTTGTGTCAAATATGTGTATAGGCTACAGTTGGCCTTGGATTAAGCATTTAAGCGGTTAGGTTAGGTGTTGGAGTCGAGCACTTGTAACCTGGGCCTGTTATATAAAGGCACCGGTAGTAGCCAAAAGAGATTAGACGAAAAGCTAGGTTAGACATAAGATCTACGAGGACGGACGGCGCCCGTGGCAGGGGCGGCCGGACCGGCGTGGCGAGTGTGATCTGATGTGTCTGTATACCGTTGCGGGCTTGTCGTCGACGGTACTATGTGATTAGTACATGGGGAGGAGCGCCCGTAAGCATGCCCCACAGATGTAGGCGTTTTCACCGAAATGCATTACCAAACGTCGTCTGTCTCTACTTTCTACAATGATCTACTGTGTTTATTTACAACACTCTTTGTTCTTACACAAATCTCAGTTATCTGATCGGATGGTTCCTGGTGCCGACCTACTCTAGCTATTTTTTAGTACTACCTCCATTCCAAAAAGTAAGGCATTTTCATTGTAAGGAGTGGGGGTCAGGCGTTATTTGTCAGAAACAACAATGGTGGGAAGTCGAAGAAGAAGAAGCCGCAGTGTTTTCATTGTAAGGAGTGGGGTCATATCAGGAGGTTTTGTCCAACGTGGAAGAAGGCTAATGAATCCGCAAATATTGTTGTTGTTCATGAGGATAGCGATACTCTTGTCTTGGAAAGCGAATTATTCGATGAAGTATGGTTGTTGGATTCTGGAAGTTCTTTTCATGTGACGTCTAACAAGAAGTGGTTCTCTTCCTACAAGTCTGATGATTTTGGAGTGGTGTATCAAGCCGATGGTACGCCTCAACGTATCATGGGTATGGGAGATATCAAGATCAAGACTGAAGAGGGTGGTGAAGTGGTGCGGCAAGATGTTAGATATATGCTGAGAGCTCGAATGAATCTAATTTCACTTGGGGAACTTCATGGTAAGGATTATCTCTATTATGGTGAGAGGGACAAGTCAACCATGAGGGTCAAGGCGAACAAGAAGCTGGTGATGAAGGGCAGGAGGACCAGCAACAACTTGTACAAGGTGCACGTGAGCATTGTTCAAGGTGGAGCTGGAGAGAGGCAATACGCGGAGACATGTACGGTCGAGGCAGCCGAGTCTATTGAGGATTCGGATGCTGGCTCATGCGAGTGAGCAAAGAAGAAAGCCAAGTTCAACATACACAGGTGTTTGCATGAAGTTGACATATTTGCTAAGGTGGAGTGTTATTTTTGTGTCAAATATGTGTATAGGCTACCGTTGGACTTGGATTACGCGGTTAGGTTAGGTGTTGGAGTCGAACACTTTTAACCTAGGCCTGTTATATAAAGGCACCGGTAGTAGCCAAAAGAGACTAGACGAAAAGCTAGGTTAGACATAAGATCTACGAGGACGGGCGGCGCCCGTGGCAGGGGCGGCCGGACCGGCGTGGCGAGTGTGATCTGATGTGTCTGTATACCGTTGCGGGCTTGTCGTCGACGGTACTATGTGATTAGTACATGGGGAGGAGCGCCCGTAAGCATGCCCCGCAGATGTAGGCGTTTTCGCCGAACTGCGTTACCAAACGGCGTCTGTCTCTACTTTCTGCAATGATCTACTGCGTTTATTTACAACACTCTTTGTTCTTACACAAATCTCAGTTATCTGATCGGATGGTTCCTGGTGCCGACCTACTCTAGCTATTTTTTAGTACTACCTCCATTCCAAAAAGTAAGGCATTTTTTTCTGAAAAGGCAAACGGTTTAAAGTTTGATCAAGCTTTTACAAAAAAAATATTAACATCTACAAGACCAAGTTGATACCGTTAGATAGATCATGAAATATATTTTCATATGATATCCATATTATATTTTAGTTAATTTCTGTTTTTTCTAAATACTTGATCAAAATTTATGTTCTTTGACTTTTTAGAAAAAATATATGGCTTACTTTCAGAAACGGAGGGAGTATGTAAGAAAGTGCAAAATCAAATATCAGATTTATAAATATTGCATTTGACGAATGAGGCGTCTCGAGTAAGAAGAATAACACAATAAAAGATTTATGGGCAGCTTTTAACGTCATATTTAATCGGATTCTCGAAGGAGGTTTGATGCAGCAAGGAATGGATTGGCTTACTTAGGATTGACTGGAGTCAGACCGTAAGTACAATAGGTCCTATACAGTTTCTGCACATGTTGGCACCTTCTGACCGTGGTTTGATGGAATTTTTGTACAATCTCAACATGAGCCACCTTTTCTCAGTCATTTACCAATATTTTTTGGGTCGATAATTGTAGATGTTGAGTAATGATCTTCTCAGCTTGCCATACTAGCATGAATCTCAATGATCACCTAACAAATAGTAAAAAACGAATTTTAATTCAAGTGACTTGTGATTCTCTATAGGATTTATGAAGTCATGATATCACAGTTTTGTGTTCAAATTGATACCTTTTGAAAGCCACACAATTCTAAGGGGTCCTTTTTATGAGAAAAATACAGTGCGACCACCGGACCACATGTACCACAACATATCGCAATGCCCAATGCTAGGGGTGTAAACGGATAGGATAATTTCCGTACCGAATCCGCCGCCGAATCCGTTTTAAAGAATCCATATCCGGTTTCAAAGAATCCGACGGATAAGGATATCCAATTCCGAACTGAACACCCGGATACGGTATAGGATATGGTATGGAAATAGCATCCGAATATGAATTACCCAAAAATTAATTAGGATTATCCGATGGTTATAATCCGAATAATCCGATTTTCTACCGAAATGTCTAAACTAATAGAGCACAATTTGTAGTTAGTGAGTTGTGTAGTTCATCCGTTGAACAAAACTCACTTAAATGGTCATTGTACAGACTATGGAATACAACTTTGTTAGGTTATTAAGTTGTAGAGAAATTATTTTTAATTTTGTGGGTCGATAATGTACATTGCGCGTACCGATCCGATTAATTTTATTTCCGCCCCGAATCCGTTCCGTTTCCGTTCCGAATCCGTGACCATATATATCCGTCACCGAATTCGCAACCGTTCATTATCCGATCCGATCCGAATCCGAGAAAAAAATGTGGTAAAAAATATGGTAGAGACAAAATCCGATCCGATCCTTTTACATACTACCAATGCGATCCCACACCCAGCGTGATCACGTGTATATATGGCACTGGCAGGAGCAATCCAAGGGCACTGGGTATGGTCGTGCCACAAGACGATGTTCCGAACGTCCGTTGTGTAAACAGTACTCACCACCGTCAACATTGGTGGCACTATCATGAAACCTTATCCCTGCTCTGCACATGAAAAAACTCCATGATAAACCGTTGTGATGAGAAAACGAAAGGTTGGGATTTTTAGTTATAATCATGTTTAGTTGCGAGCTATAATTAGTACATTTCCTTAGCCCCTCTGTGCATTTGTGCCAGAGCAGCCGTCATCTCTGGTTCTTTCCCGTGTTTTTCGCATGCTTGTTATAATCTGTGTTTTGACTAATGGATTCTCGGTAAACGTTCTGTTAAATTTAATGGAGTGTGTAAACAGGAACGATCCAATTCACCTAGTACTGCCTGTCATCTTTAATAATTCAGAAGAGAATCTCCAGCTGCTGCTCAGCTGAGGTTCGTTGACGCTAGATCAATCAGGTGATCAATAGTATGAAATGGCACAAAAGAATGTGAACCGGGTACACTTCCGTGGCATAATCAACCACATCATGTTAAGACTATTTTAAAAAATTAAAATCAAATATGAACAATTAATCAGGGCAAGTGGTAGAGGTTGGAGGGCGTGATGCCGGCGGTGACGTTGAAGTACCGGAAGGTCTCGGCCCAGCGGCGGTTGTCCTTGACCATGTGCACGGCGATGGTGTCCGGCCGGAAGTTGTCCCTGAACCAGTTGAGGTCGTACATCCGCGGCTTGAGGTCGTAGCGGTTCTGTCCCCTCTTCCCGATGTTGAGCCACTTGCCGAAGAGGAGGTCCTCGGGTCCGTGGGTGTCGTTGTGGCTGAGGATGTCCTCGTTGGTTGACACCCAGGTGGCGAGGTCCCAGGACACGAGGTACCCCATGCCGTGCATGAACTGCATCGGGTCGTCGCCGACGGCGAAGCCGTAGCCGAGGTAGACGTCGTCGCGGGGTTTGGAGCGGAGCTCCTCGGCCATGGCGGCGACGCGCAGGTAGGTGTCGTCGTCGGTCTTCATGACGTAGTCGTAGGGCGCGTCGGCGAAGAGGCGCGGCACGGAGGAGAAGTACTCGTGCGTCTTGCCGTCGTTCATGTTCTCGGTGCAGTTGAGGAGGAGGATGTCGCCGTGGTGCGCGGCCTCGAGGGACAGCAGCGCCGCGTCCACCGGGTCGACGTCCACGCCGCAGATGACGAAGCGCACGTCCACCTGCGCGTACGCGGGCACCGCCGGCTGGAGCGCGTACGCCAGGCGCACGATGCCCCGCCGCTCGGACCTCTTGGGCATGGTCAGCACGCCCACGAGGAGGCGGAACTCCGGCTGCGTTGCCGTGGCGACGAGCTGCTTCTCGGCTCCCGAGGCGACGGGGTAGCCATCGGTGTCGAGGGTGGGGCAGAGCACGCCGAGGCCGTCGGAGCGGACGTGGGAGGAGCCGAGGCTGGGGAGGACGACGACGGCGGCGAGGAGGCCGAGGGGCACGAGGAGGAGGTACGGGGTGCAGAGCGAGGAGCTGGTGGGGAACAACGCCTGCGTCGATGAGCTGGTCTTCATGGCGCGCGCGTCTGTCCCGACTCCCGAGTGGAATGAATTCGAAAGAAGAAATGCACGTGTCCTTTATAAGTGGACACGAACAACACGTATGCGCGTCTCACGACTAATTCAGGCGTAAAAACGTTGGATGAGTCGTTCGCGCGTCTTCAAAAACCAAAATGGTGTTCGCGTGGACGTCGAGACCGCTCTTCAGATTCAAGGGCGACAAGGAATCGATAATTCGATATGCGTTGTTTATCGGATCTTTCTGAGGATATTAGCATTAGGAGATGTGTCGTCGTCGAGGGGCATGTTAGGTGGCAGATACGACGCCGGAAAACAGTATTCTAGTTATTCCCTCCGTTTTTTAATACTAGGTGGTACACATGTTGTCTAACATGCACACTAAAATAATTGAACATGCACACAAAAATATGTCTACATACATCTGTGTGAATGTACATGTGGACAAAAGATAAAACATCTTATATTAAAAAACAGAGAGAGAGTATGTTTGTAGACGGGCCACGAGCAACTAATCATGCGTAGTTTCATTCATAGGTGACATGCATTCGTCGGTTACCACTTACAACTTGATACATGACGTGCATGGCTTTGCCTTTCCTCGGCCAGCCGGCCTTGTGATCAAATATGAGATCTCGCCAGCTCAATGATTGTATTTTCTATACTCAGGGTTATTGGAAGTTAGCAGATTATTTTATTTATAAAACGGGTGAAAGCCTGTTTCGAGAAAGTTAGCTGATTGCTTGAAAAAAGTTAGGCAGATCAGAGTATGTTGTTTTCTTCGGAAAACATTGTTTATTGGGTGTGAGTTTGTGTTGCATACACAACAAAGATAGCAGTCTGAATTTTTTCCAATAATATGCCATTAGAATTTTTGAACTTTAGCTTGTATTATACTAAAGGTTATTGAACAATTAGCAGATTGCTTCTAGAAGATTAAGCAGATAAACAAGGTGTTGTCACAAGCTCAAGCTGCTCCAGGAACCTCACATTTTTTGCAATATTTGATGGGAGAGAATTTTGCACAATGGGGGAGAAAACTCTGTTTTAGGAAGAAACCTGGGTAAATAACTCACCTCTGGTTGTTCAATTCTCACGAATGTACAATATCACCTTCACTGGATTTGTTACCATAACTAAAGTGAAAAGTGAAGGCTTGGGTTGTATCAGATTCAAGAGGGACACTGTGGGGGAGAGACGGATGCACATTTTATTGAGATGAAAAATCTGGTAGATCAAATTCAGTTGAATGAAGATATTTAGGGCCCCTTTTATTTGGAAGAAACGTGGAGGCAAAGTAGAGGGTTAGATAACTTTCAAGAGATGGCACTATTCACTCGTTTGATTCACAGTAATGATGGAAGGGAAAATCATAGGAATTTTTCCTATGGATCCCGTTTTCCCAAAGATACTTTATTTCCATCTACATTCCTATTTGTGGATCAATTTTTCGATGCAAAACGTAGAGGAAAAAACAATCCACTCAGACCTCATGCTTTGGTTCATATGCACAAGGAATGACACAATGTTTTACACCTGCCTTTACTATTCCTAATCTTTCTTGTTCGTTTGATTTTCCTATCATGTGAATAAAAAATAAGCCATTATAGAGTAAAGTAGAAGATAGGTCCTTCATGTAAATTCCATGTGAAGGGCTTATATCTGAAACTGAGAGCTGCAAAGATTTTGCCTTATAAATTCTTATGCAAAATCAATATATTATTGAAATTTAAAAAATTCTTTGGCATATACTGAGAAACAACGTTCTTACCAAATACAACTTGCCAAAAAGGCGTTGGATGTGGAATGAGCAATGCAACTTTTGTAGTCAGAAAGAGATAGTTGATCATATTTTGTTTCATTGCAACCTTGCCAAGTTGGTCTTGTAATTTGTTTTGTACGTTTTTGGTCTGGTTAGGCCACGTGATGGGGCTCAGGACATGGCTGTAAACTGGATCGGTTCCTATTCAAACCTCAGAGAAAAATGGTTCTCAGTGGGGGGGGGGGGGGGGGGGGGGGGGGGGGGGGCATTATGTTGGGTAATGTTTAGGCTAGAAACGATGCTTGTTTTAATAAAAAAATCCTGAGGATCATGCATCTGTAGTGTTTAGGCTATGCAATATTTTAAATTTTTGGGTAATGTTGCAGAGAAGTCAAGATCGAGAAAAACTTCAAAATGGAGTGGCGATGCTGAAGAAGGTGATCAGAGATGCATTGTCCTGGGCTCATTGTTGGGCTCCTTCGACAGCAAGATTGATGATGTGATGACTTCTACTTCTCGTTCTCCATTTTGCTTGTGAATTGTGATGTTTATGTGATTTGCTTTGCTCTCCAATGAGGTGCGTATATGAGTTGGGCCGTCACCTGATATGTAGTTTGGTGTAGATTAATCCAGCCACGATGTCGCTTTTCTTTTATTTTAAGTTTCAAACTTTGGAAGTTGTAAATTGGGCGGTTTCTATATATGAAATCGACGGGGGATGCCCATTTGGTAAAAAAGAAAATAAATAAATAAGGAGAATTAGAGTATAGTCACGATTTCAGTTTTCATCACATTGTTTTCAATGGAGAACGTTGTTTCTTGGGTGAAAACCCGATGAGCTGGTGTTGCACGATACACAACCGAGGAAGCAGTCTACTAAGATTACTCGATGAGAACTCATTTCGGCTCCGGCATTCGTCTCACCTAGCCATGGTTTCAACGGGCGGATCTTGAACGCGTGTGAGTTGGTTCATGACTTTCGTATGATGTCGTCGACATGGCATTTTTCGTGCTATTACTAAGATTACCATAGGCAACAACAATACGCTTATATGGCATGACTCCTGGTTGTGTGGATCAACCCTTCGCAGCCACGCCTCTGAGATATTCAAGATAGCCACGAGGAAAATCGCACAGTCACCAAAGATCTTGACAACAACAACTAGAATTTGATGGCACCGATTCCGCCCTTGCTGACATCTCGCTGGATGCTACTTGCCGGATAATTCAATCTCCTGGCTTCGGACGTGACATGGGATTTTGTTCAACTCGTGTTCGATTGGCTTGTTCTCCACGAGAGAATCCTTGCCACCAACAAGCTGCCCTCTCATGTTTGGCCTCACGATTGAGTCTATCAGCTAGTCTTGGGGTTCCTGAGATGGTACACCGCGCTTGCAAAGATTAACCCTTCTCCGGACAAATGGAAGTTGGTCCACGGTTGCAAAGATATAACCACAGAAAATACAAGTAAAAAAACAACATAAATAAAATATCTAAGCAATGACTGAAACTTCAGAAAAGTGACATAAATTTATAGAAGTGACTGAAATCTCATATGAGATAATAAAAACTTAACAATGAGTGACTTAATTTTATAGAAAGTGGTGAAAACAACATTTAAAGTTGCCCAAACTTAAACAAAACCAGACACCTATGTCTTAGCATATTTAAACGAGACCAACAGAAAGGAAAACTTGTGGCTTGTTATTAAAAGGCGTGAGACACGTGAAAAGTCGAAAGAGAGCCCTATATTTAAAAAAAATTCAAATCTCCGTTTCAAAGTTTTAAATAAACTGGATTTTTTCCTAGATGCAGATAATGTAGAACTCCACGAATGTGCAAAAATTAAATACATAATAATTTGTATTCCATGCTACCAAAAAATCTGACAAAAAAGTGAAATTTCAAAATGTGCACACTATTCACTGCGTCCAGATTAACATTTTTTGTCATTTTTGCTCGGACTAGAATACTCACTCCGTTCCTTAAAGTAGGGCATATATTTTTAGTGAAAAGTGCAACATAGTGTAACTTTGATCGATTTTATTGATAAAAATATGAACGTTTCGAATATCAAATCAACATCAATGGACTCACCATAGTATATATTTTAATTATACCTTTATCAAATTTTATAAATATTCATATTTTTATCTATAAGATTGGTCAAAGTTAGACTGTTGACTTTTGACTAAAAATATACGCCTTACTTTACGGAACGGAGGTAGTAGTATTATTTCATTTTTTGCACACTACTAGAGTTCATGATTATCTACAACTAGGATTTTTTACTTAATTTCGAAACTTGCAAGTGATATTTTTGAAATTTTCAAATAAAGGGCCCAATAGATCCCGAGCCCCAAAACGACGCACTCGTGAGACACGCCACTAGTTAAATCTCGTCGACATCTTTGGCTGATTTTTGTCGCCTCTTTGGCTGACCCTTAAGTTGTAATAATGGATTGACACAAACCTGCTATTTGTTTATTTTAATGCAATGGCTGTGTGCATCATCACGATGCAGAGGCCGGGACTACCCATTTCAAAAAAAAAAGAAAAAAATCTCGTCGACATGACTCGAACCCGCATCACCACCACTAGGCCAAGAGCCCAATCCACATGTTTTAGCATATTTAAAAATAAAACTAACTGTAATTTCACAGGAGTGACTAATAAAACTTAGCAAAAATTGACCGAAATATCACTAGACAAGATGGTGGCTAAAACTTCAAAAAACTCAAATACCATGTTACTCAATTTTGAGAGGAATTTAAATTTACATTGCGGTCTTGTAAAAAACTGAGGTGGAATTAGGGAATCGAATAGAAGGAATGCAGGAGGCGTCGTGATGTCTCAGTCTCCTCATACTCCCAGCCATGTGTCCCTGTCTACGACTCGCGGATTTGGTAATACCCCCGATCTGGCAAGTGCGGAAGCCAGTAGGAGAATGCTAAAAACATGTACTAGTAATAATTCACTAGTGGCGATCCTCATAAAAGATTCAACAACCCTTAGATGACGCGATCATCAAGAATTAACTGCACGAGCCATCAGGTCCATTTCGGTCGTCACCAAGAAAGCAACATCTGAGCGCAACCAAGTCCCGGATAATTCGGCTTGCCCGGCGGCTTCGAGAGGGTCAGCACATGGCAAATGCGTGTGCGATCATCGGAATCTCGACTAAACAGACTAAACAATAGCGGGAGGAGTACATACAAGTGACGAACAGTACATATCACGAACCGAGGAAACAATTAAAGAAGAGAAGAACCGATGATGGATCAGGGCAAGTGGTACAGCTTGGACGGAAGCTCGATTCCCGCGGTGACGTTGAAGTACCGGAACGTTGTCGCCCACCGGCGGTTGTCCTTGAGCATGTGCACGGCGACGGTGTCCGGGCGCAGGTTGTCCATGTCCCAGTTGAGGTCGTACATCCGCGGCTTGAGGTCGTACCTGTTCCTCCCCTTGCCGGCGAGGTTGACCCACTTGCCGAGCATGAGGTCCTCGGGCCCGAAGGTGTCGTTCCTCGCCAGGATCTCCTCCGCCGTCGCCACCCAGCTCACCAGGTCCCAGGACATGACGTAGCCCATGCCGTGCATGAACAGCATCGGGTCCCCGCTCATGTTGTAGCCGAAGCCGAGGTAGACGTCGTCGCGCGGCCGGGTGCGGAGGTCCTCCGCCAGGGCGGGCACGCGGAGGTAGGTGTCGTCGTCGGTCTTCATCACGTAGTCGTAGGGCGTCTCGGCGAAGAGGCGGGGGACCGACGAAAGTAGGCGTACGTCTTGCCGTCGTTCATGTTCTCGGCGCAGTCGAGCACGAGGATGTCGCCGTGGTGCATGATCTCGAGGGCGACGAGCGCGGCGTCCACCGGGTCGGTGACGTTGCAGAAGACGAAACGCACGTCGACGCGCGCGTAGGAGGGGACGGGCGGCTGCAGCGCGTAGGCGAGACGCACGATGTCGCGCCGCTCGCGCAGCTTGGGCATCGTCAGGATGCCGACCAGCAGGCTGAACTCGGGCTGAGCCGCCGGCGCGGCGACGGTGTAGTGGTCGGCGCCGGTGTGGTGGGTGCAGAGGGCGACGAGGTCATCGGAGCCGGCGCCGGAGCTGTTGAGAGACGCGACTAGGATGACGAGGAGCAGGACCGAGACGGTGGCGGGGAGGAGGTAGGAGGTGGACCAATGCGCCTTGGCCGTCATGGTTGAGAACTTGAGATGATGGAATGGAAGCGTGGCGTGATGCAAAGAGGAGCCACGAGTTATACTAGTGCCCGAGCCTAAATGTTGGTTCGAGAAATACTACACAGTACAAGGGTTCTGCTACTCGAAATGCGACTAGTCAATCTGATCAAAGCAATCGTGGAACGGTTGGCGGGAAGAATCGATCGATTGGCCGATGATTGATGAGAAACTTTCGAAAAGCAATCAAACGGGTGACAACTCAGTGTAATTCTACAGTTAATTAGCTGAGGCTGCTTGAGCTTGATGCATGCTCGAGTCGAGATTCAAGTTCAGTTTCCCAGATCTGCAACAGCTGATCTTCGCCCCATGTGCAGTTCTCCATGGAGCGTTCAGCAGTCATATAGTAGGATCACTGTAATTAATACTCGCTGATGAACAATTTGTCAATTTCGACCCCTGTAAGAGCCCAGACAAATGCTGTATATGCGTGAGCGCACGTCTGTCCAGGCACTTGGAGAAGATGCCTGGGAAAATAAACTAAATTTCCCCAATCATCAGAGCAGCGTGCGTGTAGTGGCCTTCACGACAGCACGACGCGACAGCGAGCGCACGTATCCGGCCGTATGGGCGGCATCAACCAGAGAACACGCCAATTTCGCTAGGTAGATTCATCCGTCAATTTTGGGCCTCGACGTGCCGTGCTCTACTCACTGCTTCCCCCTGATGACTCCTGAAAAGCACAGCTCACCAGACTGGTTCCATCGATCGATCGATCGCATGCCAAGTCATCGATGTTCGGCACCAAGATGAGAAACGTCTCGCCATTTTCTCCCCCAAATTCAACCGGTGATGGAGCAAGGGCACTCGTTTTCCTCCTCTGGTCGTCGCCGGCAGCCGGCTGTAACCTAACCAGCCTGTGCTTCTAGGTTAAGTAACTTGGAGAGGACGGAGTCCCCGAGTAAATAAAGCAAAGACATGAGCAGGACGCTCCTAAACGAGATCGATCGCCTTGACGACCTGAACAAAGTTTACTTTAACAAGAACGCAGAATGTTCAAACCGGCGGGTCGCCGTCGCACGAGGGCCATGCAGGAGCAACTGAGCAAGTGCAGTCCACATCCATCCTCGCAGGCATCTGTCACAGTCCCTTGCGTCTTTGTCCCGTTTAGTTCGGATGCGTACGTGTTGTTATTGCTGTTAGAATGTCAAGATCAGTAGGGGCCATGGTGACATGGCCGTACGTGGGACGATCGAGTTGTGGGCTTGCGGCAATCAGTGATGTCCATGGCTGCGCATTGCATTAACAAATAAGGCTCGTGTATACATGATGAGCTTATTATCTTGTACTCCCTCCATTCCAAAATAGTCTACATCCTAGCAAACTTCTGACAAATTAGCCAAGCATTTATTAGTGCTACTTTGCCAAACACCAAGCATGCATTGTAGTAATTGATCACAGGAAACAAAGCATTATTCCAATTACCCATAGCTTAACTAATTAATGTTAGCCATGCAATTCACAAAACAAAGCATGTAGTTGGGCACGAGAACAAAGATGGGTGGAGATTGAGATGAGGTCGCCATGCGCATGCGTGATTGCTTAGCCTTTCTCTCTCTAGTCTTAATTAGGTATGTGGGACCCACCAAGATGTAGAGTATTTTGTAACTTAATATGGAGCCAGAATGTAGACTATTTTGGAATGGAGGGAGTACTCCCTTCGTTCAATTTAATTGACTTGCTATCCACTAATTATGGATGTATCTATACATGATACATCCACATGTGGTAAATAGCAAGTCAATTAAATTGGAACAGTGGGAGTACTTGTGTATCCTAATTCTAGGGGCGGCAAGTGCCATTGTGATGGCTTGAATACACACTGTTCCATGACGTGGGTTGTCAATAGAATCTTCTTGCTGCACAACAGCACGAATGCTCTCGTGTGTGGAAGACTTGTAATTTTCTTTTTCATTTGTTTCAGTTTTGCCAAATGAGACAAATTTTGTTTTCAGTCAACTACAAAATAAAAAACGTTCAAGTGGTCAGATATCCCTCTTTTGCTTCCGCGGAAAAGGGGGACGGATGACCAAATTCTGATATTTGCTCTCTTTGCTATCATGGACAAAAAAGGGGCGATTCACTTTCACTATATCGTATATGACCATGAAACATCACAGGTTCAAGATTGAGTCAACGGCACACGTACTTTATTAGAAGAGAAGTGACTTCACATTGCTTATCGGGTCAGATTATCATTGCAAACATGATCATGCATTTCTGCTCAGTTAGCAGGCTTAAAGGACAAGAGAGCAGCCGTCCGTTCAGAACCGCCTCGTACTTGGCATCCCTTCCATCGCGGTTGGTTGCGTCGATGAGGAGATATAGGATCACACCTGTTGGCGACTTCTCATCACTCTCAGCTCTCAGCACTTTGTTGAATTTGATCCCGTCGTGTGCCTGCAGGACGTGCACCGCCACCGCCCACCTGCCAAGCCATTGGACGTCTGGATTGTTGATATCTACTGGTGAACGTGCACCATGAACTGCCATGGCATAAATGGCTACAACGGCAACAGAAAATAGGATGATATTTCTCATGGTTTGGCTTGGGATCCATGACACCTTAGTGCTAAGAATTGCAAGTCTGTATCGGTAAAGTGCAAGATGTTTTTGCTGTGGCGATAAAGGACGATGAATAGGGGCATTTATATTGCTCTAAGCCTAGCTACTTTGCCAACAAATGGACAAAAATAGATATTGTTTTTTTGGAAAGGATTCATTAGTTGCGTATTAAATCTTCACCTTATCTACACAAGGTCTCCAAATTTAGAAAAAAAATTGACATGATTTTTGGGATCAATTTTGCTTAATAGGAGACATCTATTCCAAAATAAATATCGCTCACGATTTGGTGGGATTCATTGATGGTTAATGCTTCATTGAGGCAGCAATTAAAACAATATTTTCGTACCGCTGTGACAGTTTGTATTCCAACTAACATGCATGCTCGATCCAGACAGATAATGGTGGAGCTATATGTACGCTTGCATGGATGCGACCATCACAAATGTCGTTTCACACGGAACTTAGCACGTATGTAGATCATTTTGTCACCATTTTGATTTTGAAATGTTTTACTACTTTATCAATTTTTTATTCAGACAAAAGCATATGAGCTCGGGGGCCATTGTGGATTTCTTAAAATGTCAAGCCAATCAAATTATTTCCCTCTAATCTACTAGCTAGAAGGCGTTCAAAAAGCCCACATAGACTTGAATATGATCTAAATTGACATTTCATCAAAAGCCCACTCATATTTAAGCCACATTGGTCTTTATAGATCATTTGTTTACATGACTAACCCAAAGGCAGAATGAAATCATCACAATCACATTTTTAAAGCCCACGACTGAATTATCACCCACGATTTCAAGTAAAGCCCACTAGGCTGAATCCCATCTGTGTATATACACTGGGCAACCACAAAAGAATGCAAATAGGGTCAGTTATCCAACCAGCCTAAAGCTTGGGCAAGGGGAAATAACTCCACGCCATGAAACTTGTAGCTAAGGATAGAAGACACACAACCGCTACCACAAGATGACAAGAGTCACCATAATTTGTTGTCACACATCCATAATTTCTACATCCTTACACCACATTACAACCCATAAACCAAAGCCAAAAGGTTACAAGTGGGAAATTATATAGCTAGGACACTGTGGAGAGATAACTAGGAAAATAACATAGTATAAAACAAAAATAACGAACATGAGATGCAACGTCTCTTTTCACCTCTTACTACCCCTGCACTTATTTTTCTCCTCCTCATTGTTGCAGTCTCGGAACCCACGATGCCCAGCTTCTTATTTCTCTAAATACCTCCATCATTATCTTCTACAACACCTTAGGGCATCTCGAGGTCCCCCATAAACGGACATCGCGAGTTGGACGAAGCTTATGATGCTCTAAACCAGAGTGGGAAAGGGAGGCGGTACATAAGAGAGGGGTGAGCTGACGTGATGGCTCGGGGAGGAGGCCATGGGGTAGTTCTTAGTTTTCATGGAGCGGTTTCTCAACATTGACACAACGATGACTGTCGCGCCATGGGAACTAGACTGTGTTGCAAAGATAGTTCCTGGTTTTCGTGGAGGAGAGGGTTGAGCTGATGCGAGGGGGGAGGCCATGGGATAGTTCCTGATTTTCATGGACCAATTTCTTGACACCGAAACAACGACGACTACCGTGCCATGGGAGCTAGACCGTTTTGGAAAGATGCTTCCGCAAATGAATAGTGTGCATGCTTGGCTCAACGAGACTTTGAAACTGCCTCCTCCACCCACCGCCGCAGATGACGACAGTGAGAAGGCTACCTCCACCCACTGACACTTTAGCATGCAGTTTTCCGTTTCATGTGGATATTGCACTCTATATTTGTTGCATGATTGGAGTTAACACATTCCAATAACATGACTTTTTAGGCTAAGCGATGAATATTTGTGGAGATATCTCTGTAGTCTGTAGAAAGAACATTGTCCAACTCTTTTGTGGAAATTCCAAACATTGAATGCTCTGCACCTTTGACATATTAAACATATTAAACGCATTTTGGATTGCCCCCACTACCTAAATGACAAAACTGAGTACAAAAGATGGCGGAGTGGTAAAACTTAGTACATAATAGTAGTCGAGAGATGACGAAATGGCAAAACTGATGAGTACTATAACGGAACAGTGGCAAGCTTGAGATTTTTTATCAGTCAAATGGCGAAACTAAGATTATGCCCGGTCGTAGTGGCAGGAATGATAAAAAGAGTAGTGATTTTTTGCACCAGAGCTCTAGTGCTACTGCTACTTTAAAAAATAGAAAAATATATTTAAAAGTTTCAAATAATCTGAAAAAAAATGTTCTAGATGATGTGTCCTATGGACGTGAAAGATATCGATGCGATATACTTTATATTTCGACCAACACAAAAATGGAAAATTTACAGATCTTATTAAAGTTAACAATGCATAGTTTCAAATCTCCCCATTTTGTCATTTTCCTGTAGATTATAGTATAGATAATTTCCATTGAGATTTTACACGCTTGTCATATAAATCATTGAGAGCATGGATGATTTCCTTTCGATTTTTGTAAAACTTTTGAATATATTTTTTGAATTTTGTAATTAGCAGGAGCACTAGAGTTCGGGGTGAAAAAACCACTTTCCGCCCAATATTATATATTTTGAAGATTTAAAAGTGTGTACTCAGATCCACATATTTGTCTTTTTATGCAAATATGAATATAAAGTACTTCTAATTAATATTTTACACGTTTGTGACATACACACCGGACAATATGCAGGATTTTTTTAACTTGTAAATATAATTATATATTTTTTCTTTTTTTAGAACAGTTATATATTTTTTCAAATAGAGAGAGCACTAGAGCTATATCCGCTCCGTTGTGCAAACCTCGGCAAGGCCCAAGCTTCTGGTCGAGCCCATCCTAGCCAGCTCGCCAGCCCAAACACAAACTTCCATCTCCCTGCCAGAAACCCCAGAAAGTTCCCACCCAAATTCCCGTTCCCCGCGCGCTCCATCCCAAAATCCCACCCCACGATCCGCGCTCCCACCCTCCACCAATAGCAGCGCACCTTCCCACATCCAACGGTCCACACCATCGCTCACACCCCTCCCACAGATCGCACCCAAATCCAACGCCTCCCACCCCACCACTCCCACCCAGCCAACGCTATATAAACTCCCTCCACCAACCTCCCACCACACCAATCCAATCACCTCCGCATCCACAAAAAAAATCCCCAATTCCATTCTCCTACCTCGAGAGCTCGCAGCAATGTCGGGGAGAGGCAAGGGCGGCAAGGGGCTGGGCAAGGGCGGCGCGAAGCGGCACAGGAAGGTGCTGCGCGACAACATCCAGGGGATCACAAGCCGGCCATCCGGCGCTGGCGCGGAGGGGTGGCGTGAAGCGCATCTCGGGGCTCATCTACGAGGAGACCGCGGCGTGCTCAAGATTTTCCTCGAGAACGTCATCCGCGACGCGTCACCTACACCGAGCACGCGCCGCAAGACCGTCACTGCTATGGATGTTGTGTACGCGCTCAAGCGCCAGGGACGCACCCTCTACGGCTTCGGCGGCTAGGAGATAGTAGGAGATTGGCTTCTGTAGTGCTTGGATCTGAGAGTGTTTGTGCTTCAGTGCGTGTGGGTTATGTAATTCTTGTACGAAGAAGTGCTTGTTGTTTATGTAATTCTTGCTATGAAAAATGCTACTGAGATTGGTTCTATTCCTTTTATTTGCAGCTTCCTGTCTATTTTCAGATTCTAACATGGAACTGAAACTCGGTTGTTGAATGATGAATGATTGTTTCGTTTCTATTTGGAACACTTTCTGCTAGCTGTCAATGTCTTTGTTAAATGCCTCGCAAAAAGTGTGGCAAGGAAATCAAATCAAACATCTTACCTTCACGTTGCTTAGCGATCTCAGCTTGTTCTTGCACGAGCACCAAGTCAATTTGTAAATTTCAGCCATCTATGACTCGACATCAGTGCCATATTGGAATATGTAATGCTTGCTATGAAGAAATGCTACCGAGATTGCCTCTGTTCAGTATCATCAATCCAATGACGGCTCCTACTTTGATATCGTTTCGATTTCTGAATTTTATTCCCGTTCTTATCTGTCTGTCATTTTGGCTATCATCCTTTTACTTGCAGCTTCCTGTCTATTTTAACTGTTTTAGAATTTTACATGAAACTGAATCTGAAACTAGGTTGTTGAACGATCAGTGATTGTTTCGTTGATATTCGGAACACTTTCTGCTAGCTAGTAATCTCCTGGTAAAAATGTCTTGCAGAAACCGTGGCAAGGAAATCAAACCAAACATCTTACCTTCGGTTGCTTCGAGATCCAGCTTGTTCTGGGCTTCTGGCACCAATTCAATTGTAAATTCCAGCCATCGATGACTGGGCACGATCCAGTCACTGCTTCTAATTATCGGCGTTTGTATCTGTCAGTCATTTTGGCTCTTGTCCTTTTACTTGCAGCTTCCTGTCTATTTTTCTTAACTGTGTTTCTTCTCTTTCAGACTGTAACAAGAAACTGAAAATAGGTTCTTGAATGATGAATGATACTTTCAATTGCTATTCGGAACACTTTCTGCTGGAGTAGTGTGCTCTTGTAAAATGTCTTGCAAAAAGTGTGGCAGGGTACACATTTTACATTCAGGCTGCTTAGAGATCTCAGCTTGTTCTAGCACCAATTCAGTTTGTAAATTTCAGCCATCTATGACTGGACATCACTTAGCCAGATTGGAATATTAGAGGCGTGCAATTTTAGCATTAGCAGCTAAAGCAAGTTTTCAGGTTCTGCAGGTCGTGGCATGCTTGCAAGGAAGAAATGTTGTTGACATTGGCCTTGTTCAGTTATCATAATCCAGTTGTTGTATCTAATTTGCTATCGTCTGATTTTTTTTAAATATTTCCTTTCGTCCCTGCCTCTCCTTTTGGTCGTTGACTTGTTGTTTCTGTCTTTTTTGTGCTGTCAATAGGTTGTTCGTAGCTATTCGGAACAATGCTAACAAATTAAACTTTTGCTGGTAAGCAGTAAACACCTGGTTTGACAACGAGAATATTTTTTAGTTCACGTCGCTCATCAACTTGTTCTGGCAGCAATAGCTGTGCATTGCTCAAAGATAAAGCGCCAGTTTTGCTGAACTTTTAAATTTCAGCCACCTATGACTGCACACGATCTAGCCAAATCAGTATATAAGCGCGCAGTTTAGCATTATCAACTCAAGTTATGGTAATGAGTTCTCGAAGGATTTTTTTTTAGTATTTAGGAAAATAAAATTGAGAGACGAATGGTTAAATATTAATCCATTCTACACTTTTTAAAATCTCAGGCTGTGTCAAAAAATCGGTTCTCCTGATCAAACCTTTCTCATAACCCATCTAGCGCCATCGAGCATTTGGTACGGAGATCATTTCGTGGTGTTTTCTGCTTGCAAGGGCAGCAGAGCGCATACAGTCACTCCTATAACGATTTAAACACTTTGTTTCCTGCAATAACAATTCTCATTACTAACTCCAGTTCTTAGCCTGGGACTTCGAAATCATAACGATCGATAAACTGTCGTAATGTTAGGCGTCAAAGATCACTTCCAACAAGTCGAATGCATCATAAGTCTCAGGCGGCAAGGGCGAACATGCATACTTCCTTAATCATCATAGCACGGTTCACAAATCATAACCCTAAAACCATAAAGCAGCAAATGCCGAACATTCGGTACCAAAATCAGACCAACAACACAGCGATTCAGCAGCAACACAACTAGGCAATGAGTAAAACAAGACGAGCATTGTTCACTGCTGACGCATCACTCACAGGCCACAGCGGGTCGGTGACCATAGGAGCACGAATTCAGACTCGAACGTGGACCGGTTAAAAATCACCTGCCCGAGACCATACCCTTTGTCCACGAGCAGCCGCATGAGCTTGCCGACGGCGTCGTAGTAGCATACGCACGCCTCCTCGGTGGCGGCCTTGACGGCCACCTGCATCATCGCCTGGTCACGGCCTGCAGCGCCGGCCCGACAGGCGAGAGGTCGGCGCAGACGAACAGCTCCTGTTCGGGGAACCGGGAGGTTGCCGAGAAGGGCGGATTCATCGGTGCTCTGCTGCATCGTCGACGTCGGAGAAGAACGTGCTGTGCAGCGCCCGTGTGAGCAGCGGCATGCGGAGCGCGAGGTCGTCGTGGGACGCTCCCAGGAGGCCCCGGACGGTGGACACCGCGGCGGCGTAGGGAACCCAGCGGAGTGCGGACGCCCTGGCCACGGCGGTGGCTGAGGATGACATGTAGTGTCCGCGAGAGGGAGTATGGGAGGTATCCATGGAACCATGGTGGCGACGCGCAACGGGGTGCTTGAACGTCAACCCCAGGAATGTGGTAGCACTACTAGGGTCCATGGAAATGGAAATGGAAATGTCAAATGTGGTTGTATGTTTGCGATGGGGCTGGCCAATTTAGCTTGTACGACGAAAATGAGAGTGGGGGTGGGGGTGGGGGTGGGGTAGACTTTGAACATGTCTAAAAAAAAGAATACAGCTTTACTCTACCTTTGACTTTGAACATGTCTATACAATTTTTTAAACATCATACTAGAAAGTTGTCACATGAGATGTTTGACGGTGTGGTGGTAGTACTCGAACTCTTACAATTTTCTTTTTGCCAGCGGAGTCAATAGGCCTCTCCACTCTGTTGGTTCCTCTTGTGTCGCTCGCAAGCGAGAAAACTGCAAAAAAAAAAAAAAAATCAGAGCATTGGGCAAAAAATATCATTCTTTTGGAAAATAGCCACCACCCAAAATGACATCGTGACAGAAAGCACTGATACCACAGTTTAATCATACTAATGGTATTTCTGACAGATAGGACCCACCGTGAGGCATGACACAAATATTTAACGCCGGTTGTGCGGCGGTTGTTTGACGTGCCGTGAAAATAGACACGTAGACTTCACGGGAGTGCCACATGTCAGTCTCCCCTTTCTCCTCTCTTCTCATTCCGCCTTAAGCTTTTTTTTAATCATATTATGAAATGAATAAACAACAACATCCACCGGTGAGCAACTTATTAGGGCCTCTTTGGTTCAAAGGATTTTCAAAATAATTTCGTAGGATTACAATCCATAGGAAATTTTCCTATGCAGTCCATTTGGTTCAAAGAAATGAATCCTCCAAAATTCCTATGGAATCCCTTTTTACACTACAATCTCATATGAATTCTAGCAAGAGGTTGTACCTCATGGAAAATTCCTATGACTCTATGACAACTATGATTTGTACCCGTCCACAGAAAATTCTTGCGTTTTTCCTATGCTGTAACCAAACAACTACTATGACTGATTCCTGTGTTTTCAATTCTTGTAGGATGCCACATGTCATGACAATATATTCCTATATTTTTCCTATTCCTATGGTTTTCAATTCCTTTGAACCAAAGAGGCCCATAGCGAAAGAAGAGTGTAGCCGCTCTTAATCTGTAGCGAAAAAGTTGAATAGGAGCACACAAGAAATTAATAAATAATAGCTTCGTGAATCAGTCCATATAGGTGATATACATATCTTGATACTCTACCAAGACTAGTAGAAACAAATCGTGTAGCCGTTATTCGATCTATAGCGAAAAAGTTGAATAAGATCCCACAAGATTCGATCAAATCCATGGATAAATACGTACGTGAAATTGATAAAGCCAAGAAGATTATAACAATTTTTTGTGTGAGCTCGTACAATTCAGATCATGTTAATTACCGTTATAATATTTTGGTAGAGAACTTTCCGTCCAAACTTTATTTGCTTGATGAATTCGAATGTTATTTTAATTAGATTGGCATTATGTAATAATTAACCGAGCTTTCAAAAATTAATTTAGCCAACCCACCTGCCTAATATTTTGCACCACCGATAAACAATTTAGCTAATTAGTGGGCTGTATAATAAGCTTCCTGAATGGGCCTAAACATGACAACAAATGACCACAACAAATATACGGCAACTGAAGTCCCACCTACCAACTTGATGGGCGGGCGTGCCTAATTAAATAGCCCGGCTTGCTTAATCTAAATGGTTTTCTGTTGGGCCGACATGGCTAAACTTTATGGGTTTTTAATGGGGCCGTCATCTGCCACGGACCAGGTTCCTGTGGAATAACTGACAAGTGTCAGACAAAAAACATGCTTACATGGACGCACACATCCTATGTGACACCGCGTCACACCTGTTCTGTCTCTACGATGTAACATCATTAACAACATGACGTAAGAGTTAACGATGTTATCCATTTGATAGTTAAGATTTGTTAATCTGTTTGGGATTTTCATTATATATATGTACCAAGACACTTTCATTACGTGGTTGATGTGCAAACCTTTTAGCACAGATTATGTGAATCATGGTAGATTGTTCAGAAGCACGACTACTACCATGGTTCACCTTACATGGTAAAAACTGTTTTAGCCACAAGAAAAGGCCCTTCTATCACAAAAATCATGCGTGGTAAAAGCACTTTTTTCTAGTGACCGTTGTAGAAAATGTTGTGGCTGGCTTGAAAGGTTTTGTATGTTTGCATCAGTGTTGAACACTCTTGGATTGAAAGTGGTGAGGAGATCATCTTCTGCCGAAAGAGGCTCCTGATAGTCATCTTCTTGTACAAAATCATCGGTCCACACTTGATATTGTTCACTTTTCCCCATCATTCCATCTTACATATCATCATCAGCATTCTTCTCATCTGCACTATCTTCTTCATCATCATGGGATCTTCCTCTCCTTCAAATTCATAATCAATGTCTATTTTTTCAGAATCTCTACTTTCTTAGCTTCTTAACCAGGCTTCTTCTTCCTGTTAAGCTTCATTGCCATCAACTAATCTGCTTCTCAAATCATTTTTAATTGGAGAAACAATCACACTAGGTAGATCAGGAATGCTTGGGGAAGCTAAGTCATCTGGCAGGTCTTGTGATCTCAACAAAAAAAACATGATCAACATAAAGATATGTTGCAGCAATTTTCTTACCATCCTTTTCATAAATCATTGTTCTCAAACCATCTGCCAAACCATAGACTAGCTCAAGCCAATAAACATACTCTAGCCAGAAAGCCGGATAACCCAATTATCTCAAAAGGTAGCCAATATATAGCATGCTCACACCATGTCTCATGATCAAATTCATCGTAAAAATGTCTAAGTTTCCATCAATGTGTAGGTTCCATTCGATCCTACACCTTAGAAATTCACCGAATTTGCTAGGCTCTGGTCCTAAATTATAAGGGAAAACAAAACTTAGCCAAAACCCTAGTTCCTACTGGAACAAACCAATTCAGCCGAAGTCAAACCTAAATTACCCTAATCAAGCCAAACAAATCTGTGTTACAGACAAAGAAGCAACATGCAGTCGGTTCGTACATCGAATTATATACCTAAGCGACCTAAACGGTTCCACGATACTAACGGTCTAGAGATTCAAGAGCCCCAAGCTCTCTTCGACACGGAGAGACCACTTGGAGGCCATCTGGAGAGACCATCACCCTTGTCTACAACCGTCGGGCTCTGCCGCAAAGATTTTGCCGCAACTCCTTCAACGCACGGTTAAAATCGTTATGGCGGCGCCTCTAACTTTCTACTCTGCTGGTTAGTGACGTGGAAATGATACGGACACTACTCACAAGGGGTATTCTGCAAAAAAAAAAAAATCAGCTACCCGTCAGCCCTACGTGCTCTGTAATGGTGCCACGTCATCGACTTAACACTGTCATGGCAATTGACTAACACTAGTAATCATGTACGTGCAATGCACGTTTCAACAAATATACACTTAAAAACCCAATTATACTGACACTCACAAGCATACCTTCCTATTCATGTCTGTTTTCAGCTAGCCATGTGTTGGCCTTACAGACACATTTATTTGTAACAACACCTTCAAAAGGTCGATTTGTTTCCATCACGCCTAAGTAGGATTTCAAGTTCAAAGCCAAGCACATGCTCTTCCTCTCTATGGCCAGTCACAGAACAATTAGATCTGCCAAGAAATAGGAAGCACAAATGATGTGCATACCATAGTGAGCTTCAACCATCTCGACCACTTGATGTTGTAAACATGGCTAGAACTCTGTAGCACGTGGCAAGCAGCCATATCACTATATTTTGACCTCTTTGCAAATTATCCAATTCTTAGCAAACTCTCCCTCATTATCCACTTACACAAACAAAACGAATGCATACATGAAATTTAACCTGCTAGGCCTGCAGTCTTCATTTAACTTTTGTCTTTGCTAATTGCTGGGAATGAAAAATACAATGTAGAACAAAAGTACTTCAGAGTTAGACAAGTGTGCGCTGTAGTAAAGATGGTACAATGTAGCAAACTTTTTTTTTACAAATTATTAGCACTAAACAGAATCCTAAAACGAATTTGTTATTTATCCATTTTCTCTCATCTATGAGAAAAAAATCAATGGCGCTGCAGTACAAAATGACAGACGGGGGTAGAATTTGGTGGGACGGTGAGCACAAAAGGGACCAGGCAACCAGCGATGTGTGGTTGATCCTCCGGCAATCCGGAAGCGACGGATACGACGACTTGTCAGTGCGTTCGCTGGCTCCGCTGGTGGCATGAACTGTACGTGGCCGACGGTGGACGGAGATGGCGGCATGGTGGTGCGGACGCCGGTTCCAGATCCGTGCACGGCCGACGGAGACAACGGCTCGCGTATTGCAAGCGACGTGCTCTACGCGAGGTGCCAACGGCATCCAGGAAGTCAAGTCTCTAGCTTCCGGATCGGGGAAACAAGAAGTTTTAAGAAACAACGATGTTCACGAATCGTACCAGATCGTGAGCGCCGTAGCTTCTCCTGCACCTCCCTCCTGATCTGCTCCACGCACTCCTCTATCTCTTCTCCTGCTGCTCGTCGTACATGTCCAGACAGGTCGATCTTCCGGTGCGGGATGTGTCCCGATGGGTAGTGGGATGGTTTGCGTCCGTGATTTCATCGAGGGGAAACTGCACATAGGAATAGTATCTGGCGTGATTCTAGGAATCGAATTGTGTCCTTGGGGCATCGCGGGGGACTGTTGTTCCCCAAATTAATCGGCATTAAGTTCCCCAAATTATGCGCGAGAGGAGGTTTCCAAATTAATCGGCATTAAGTTCCCCAACAAAACAAAATCTAATTGGAGGTTTCCATCTAATCTAGGTGGGGAGAACAAACTAATCGCGATCGTTTGATGAATCGATATGGACGGTCAAGATCTTGTTTTCCTGCCGGCAGAGTTTTCGTCCGCTCTTCGTAATTGCTAAGTGCACACGGGAATAGGTTTGGATTGATCTTAGCGGTTCGATTTAACCAGGTGGGGCTGATCCGGTGGTGTTGGTCTGCTTGTGTATATTTGTTGGGGTGTATATAGGAAAGAAAATGTTTGCTTGTTTAATAGTAGTATAGATGCAACATCAACGCAACTTCCAGACCAATTTCCTACGTTTTTTGAGTATGTGACCAATATGCTCAACTTTATAGACCGTGGAAGCGTTTAACTCTAATCATAAACACAAAAATAGATGTACAAGTGCAAGAAACGCGTATATCAGCAGTATACAAATACAAAATAAAACTAGACACAGATGCATGCGCGCGTGTATCGCCGGATTAAACACCTCTCACAAACAAGCGCGCGTGCATGCATTCCACACATTCGTGGTTGCACGGTGCATGCATGGCAATTAGCCTACTCCATGAAGATTGTAGCCCTCGGCCCCCTCCCCCAATCCCCCATGGCTTCCTCAATTCCCCTATCGCGTTCGCAGTCCCCTCATCCGAAGAAGTCGTACTTGACCGGCGTGCCGGTCGGGTCAATCCATGGCTGCGCGTGGAGGAAGTTCTCCAAGGTGAACTTGGTCGCGTCCTCCTTGCTGATCGTCTTCTGGTACCCCGGCCAGTCGACGCGGCCGGCCGTGTCGGCTCCCGGCCCCTTGTTGCCATACTCGGCGTAGAAGAGCGTCTTGAGCGCGAAGTCCCCTGCCACGGCATGTACCCAGCCTTGTCGATGATCGCCGGGAGCTCGGACTCCATGATAACGGTGCGCGAGAACTCGCGCCACGGGCGGCCGAGGTAGTTTTTGATGGGCGGCTTCCCGGGCGCCGTGAGCGCGGTCTCACCGTTGAACTCGCACTTCTGGAGCACGAACCCCGTGGCCTCCCGGCCGATGGCGCGGCCCTGCGCGGTGACGATGTTCTGCTGGTTGTCCATCGGCCGGAGCGTGATGATGCAGTTCTGGAAGACGGCCGCCGCGTCGCCGAAGATGAAGTCCACGGTGCCGGTGATGATGCAGTTGCGGTAGAACTGCGCCTTGGAGTGCGCGTAGAGCGTGTCCTGGAACGCGTCCATGCGGCAGTTGAGGAAGATGGACTTGTCCGACGTCACCAGCAGCGCCACCGCCTGATGCTTCTCCGCGCCCGCCGTGTTCTGGAACCCCATCCGATCGCCATGAACCCGTCGCCTAGCGCCGCTACAGAAACCAGTTGGCACGTGCGCTCTCAGTAATGATCAAGCTAGCTAGTGCGAACAAGAGGGCGTTGAGTTGACGGCCGGCGTTATCTTACAGAAGGTTGCGGTCTTGAAGGTGGTGACGCCGTCGATGAAGTTCTTTTTACCGGTGACGATCGTCTTCTTGGAGCCGTCGCCGGTCATGGTCACGTTCGGCATCTGTCTTGTGATGGTAACATACTCCTCGTACACACCCTCCTTCACGTAGATCACATATCTAGGAGGCACAAAACAAACGTCATAAGTACGCCACTGCGCACAAGGACATTTTCAGGAGATCGAGGGACACGCACGAGCGGACGAGCAATGGACAATGTACCTTCCATCGTAGGTCTTTGGCATGGCAGTGAGCGCCTCGTTGATGGTCTTGAACTTGCCGCTGCCGTCCTTGGCCACCACCACGGTCGGCTTGATTTCCGCCTTGAACCCGCCGCCTTTGAGAACCCTCCGTACGCTCTCGGGCACCCACTCCGGGATACCATCCTCCCCGAGCACCGGTTCCGCACGCCGTCGCTCGTCCTTGATGAGAAGCCGGCGCTGCGGGATCTTGAGGCCGGCGAGGAACGTGGACGCCTTCTCGATGAGCGCCAGGGCGTTGCTGGTCATCTCCTTCCCCTTGACGAACGACTCCTTCACCTTGTCCTTGAACTCCCCGTCGGGGAACCCGTCGATGCAGGTCTCCTGGTGCGCGATCACTGCGCTGAGCCAGATGCGCAGCTGGTACCCCTGCTTGGTGAGGCTGTCCTTGGCGTCCATGCCGCTGATCGTGCGGTTGAGCTCGTCCTTTGCCCACACGAAGAACTCCTTGCAGTCGGCCACGGCGGCCTTCACGCGGGGGTCGTTGCTCATGATCAGGTCGGCGCGGTCGAACGCCTGAGAGATCGCCTCGCCGATCACCTGCACGGAAGAGCGCACCACGTCCGTGGGCGAGGAGGCGCTCGCGTTCGCGCACCGCGTCAGGCTCTCCTGGCAGACGTCCTGGAAGTCCGTCTGCTTGCACAGCAGCGTGATGGTCTTCGACACGACTTTTAGGTCCCCCGTTGGCATGGCAGATCCTCCGCCTGAGCTTCCGCCTCCGCCTCCGCCTCCGCCGGAGCCGCCGCCGGACTTGCCCTTTGGCGGCGACGAGCCCTTCTTGCTGCCCGACCCTCCGGCTTTCTCGTCCTTTTTCCCGTTGTACATGACGGCGACGCCACAGACAATGAGTATGACGGCGATGGTCCCACCGGCGATCATAAGGCGCTTGCGGGTCTGCCGCGCCTTCTCGGCTTTCCGGCGCTCCGTGAGCGGGCCGAAGTCGCCGAACGCCGACGACATGTCGACGGAGCAGCTGTTTATTTTCCTTTTGGGGGGAAAGCTTTTTTTTTCGTCCTTTATTTACAGCTTCTTCCTCTCTCTCGCTCTCTGCCTTACACCGGACATGGCAGAGAGGATCGGAGAAAGGGGGCGGAAGGCATTGGAGAACGAGTGTTTATTTGGGCACCGCGGGATTCCGAGGAAAGAAGGGCCGGGAGACGTTTGTGGAGGCTGTTTGGGCGTGCATTGCTCCTTGATTGGTACTAGTAGCCTCGCCATGCAACAATGGCCACTAACTTGCTCGTCCTAATTAACATGCATTGTTTACCGCTTATTTTTCTCCCTTCGGCCAGGAGAGGATAGGTAGATGATCTGATGATCTTTGGTTTTGCCATGGGTGGAAGCTTTATCAACTAAATGTTAAGAGATCGCTAGCATTTATTTATTTTGAGCTGAAAAAAGATCGCTAGCATTTGGCGCTTTAGGTTGGGGGCTTGGGCAAAGGCGAAACCGAACTTCTAGACCCGTACGCGGTACGCCGTCAAAATAACACCCAAATCCCAAAATATAATGCGCGTTATTTTTATGCTGGCTTTCGATGCTTAGCTTTGACCATTAATATATACTCCCTCCGTTCACAAAAGGATGTCTCAATCTTGTATGTATCTACACATGTGTAGATACATACAAATCTAGAAAAGATGTGAACGGAGAGAGTAATAAATTATGTGGATCAAGAATGTATAAATGTTACGTTAGATTCGTCTTGCAAAATTCTTTCATTTCATATAATTTTATACTAATTTCGTGGTCATATTATAAGTGTAAATCATGGTCAAAGTTGAACGACGTTGACCAGCGAAATTAAAGGGCGACTTATATTTTGGGATGGAGGGAGTAAGAATTTAATCTACAATTTTTCAAAATGTAAAAGAATCCCTAGTCAAAAGGATACATTCCGCGAATGTTGGTTCAGACTGCCTGTTGCTCTACACACAGGTTACTCTCTCACTTATGGTGTGGTAGCATGGAGGTGGTTTTTGTCAGTGGCTTCCGGTTTTGCGGTACAGAAGCCCCTTGATTTTTTTTCCAAGACGAGAACTGAAAATACAGAATGCAGCAATTTTTAACCATTTCATTGAGTTCTCGGCTATGTCTTCTAAATTTGATCCAATATTGATATGTTTTGGTTAACACTAAAGCTATTTTCTAGTAAAGTTAATTCCACGTCACATGTGATGATTGCGTGCCGAGGGGTGCATGCATCGATGTAGTGGGCATCAAGCGCTACACAGATGGTGTTGCACTGCACCCCTGGTGCACAAAGAGATGGGGCAATGAGAAAACCCTTTATCCATGTCTGGGAGATGTCACTAGCAAATAACGACACATCGGACCCTTCTATGGAAACATGACGACTGTGGCGACGGAAAATTACGATTTGACCGTTGCCGACGAAGGCTGACAGAACTGGGCCGCGGGTGGCCCGTCAACTTTGTTTACGGAGAAATTCGAATCTCCGTCACTCATTATATTGGCAACGGTCATATATTATAACCGTTTCCAATATGTACATCTATGGCAACGGAAAAATTTCGGAACCCATTTGCAATGGGGACACGTTCCATCTCCTTGCAATTCGAAGCGAGCCGAATAAATGCAGCGGCGTAGTGGAACCGGCCGCTACTTCTTCAAAATCCCCAATCCCTTCTATCCCAGTACGCCATATAATCTATTCTCTCTCGCTCCCTACTAGTGATTAGCCAAGATGCCTCAAAGCTAGGAATCACAGGAGCGCACTCCATCGCCGCCCGACAGTCCCGCCGTCAGCGACGGGTCAGTTGATGGAACGGGGAACACCCGTCACCACAGTCCAGCCAGGATTACGAGCTCACCGAGTGGTTGGAAGGGACCAAGGAGAAGCCAAAGGTTGATTCCGATGAGTCGACCGAGGAGGAGGAGGAGGACGACGACGACGACCAGGAAGAGGAGGAGGCGCCACTCTCAAAGAACGGAACAAAGGCGAAGGAGAAAGATGCCACGCCCGAAGACGACGATATGCTGCCTTCGCCTCCGATGACTGATACGTCTCAAACGTATCTATAATTTTTGATGTTCCATGCTTGTTTTATATCAAATGCTACATGTTTTATTTACATTTATATCATTTTAGTACATTTTCTGGACTAACCTATTAACAAGATGTCCAATGCCAATTTCTGTTTTCTGCTATCTTTTTGTTTCAGAAATTCTATTAAGGAAATATTCTCGAAATCGCCTAAAAATTTACGGAGATTTATTTTTCATCGGAACAAAGACTGCGCCAAAGATCAACCTCAGGTGGGACCCATAGGGTCCAGAGACCCTTGGGTGCGGCCAGATCTGTTAACAACCGGTTTGATGTAACTTACTTGCCTATGAAGATGCCGACATGGAAATATCTTGTTGACAAGAGGTGGGTTGGCTTCTCCGGTTTCTCAACAAGAGCCACCTCAAGACGTAGGGAAGATATCATTTCAGTTTTGCTTAAACTCAAAGGGCTCATGTTTTAGCATATGTACATAACAATTGTAACTGCGAGGATTGTGGATGAAATCATTAATTAATTCCGTCCTTTTACATGATAGGCTTAGTATTGATGAAATATGTTATCATTTTACTACTTATGTTGTGTCACTTGTGATGGAAATGTAAAGGTGAAATTGTGATGGAAATATAAAGGTGATTTGATGTGTGAAATCTCTTGCCGCACGCAATATAAAGGTGATTTGATGTGTGAAATCTTTCAGTACTTGTCATGTGTGAGATAAAAGGCGAAGCGAAATATATATAACGGTCTAAATAAATATATATATACTAGGCTCACGCAAAATCTCAGTGCAAGATTGGAACAAAATCCCCGTAACTGATGATATCGACGTTACGACGGAATTAAGTGAATAACTGTTGTTAAAACTGTCCTCATCGGTGACGGTTATTTCCTCCATTACTGACGTGGTCATTCACATCATTAGTGGGGCTCGGGACATGTACCCTTTCTTCGTTTCCGAGGAGCGTTATGACCCATTTCCATAGCGTCGCTATGTACTAGTGTGTGTCACCGCCGTAGTTCATATTCCCCTTTTTCATATTTTCTTCTGTGTGTTTTCATGTAAATAACACTCCAATCCTTCTGATCTAATGGCAACACAACCGTATTTTATTTAAAAAGAATGATAATGGGGGTAGATATTGGGCATCATCCAGGCATTACCTTTCATTCTGGCCCATATAGTAGTTACAACCCATAAACCCATTTCCTGTAAGCTCTAATGAAATTCTCGGGAGCTGCTTTACACCGCTCCTTAGCGGCGGTTCAGCCCTCCGCAGCCTACATGTTTCCTTACGTGGCCGGCCCAAGGCGCGGAATACATTTAGCTGCTGCTTCCTCTGTTTCGTTTTTTTATACTGTTTCTATTCCTGAAACTTTGCAGTGAGTTTCAACACGAATATTTTTTACTCAGAATATTTTCAAAATAAGTACCATTTTAAAAGCCGACATTTTAAAAATGCAACCATTTTCAAAAATAAATAATTTCAAATTTGGAACCATTTTTAAATTTGGAAACTTTTTTAAATTTGGAACCATTTTCAAAATAGAACCATTTTTAAATTTGGAATCATTTTTAAATGGAACCATTTTAAAAAATGAACAATTTTGAAATTCGGAACCATTTTTAAATTTGGAACCATTTTCAAAATGGAACCATTTTTAAATTTGGAACCATTTTCAAAAAAGAACAATTTTCAAATTTGGAACAATTTTCAAATTTGTAACCATTTTAAATTCGAACAATTTTTGAATTTGGAATCATTTTCAAAATGGAACCATTTTTAAAATTAGAACCAGTTTCAAAATGAACCGTTTTCAAAAATGATTTTTTTAATTTGGAACCGTTTTCAAAATGGAACTATTTTCAAAAATGAACAATTTTCAAATTTGGAACCATTTTTAAATTTGGAACCATTTTCTAAATTTCGGAACCATTTTAAAATGGAACAATTTTTAAATTTGGAACCATTTTAAAAAATGGAACCGTTTTCAAATATTAACCATTTTAAAATTTGGAACCAATTTTAAATTTGGAACCATTTTCAAAAAATGAATAATTTTCAAATTTGGAACCATTTTCAAAATTTTGAAGCCATTTTAAAATTGGAACCATTATCAAAATGGAACCATTTTATTTTTGGAACCATTTTTAAAAATGGAACCGTTTTAAAAAATTAATAATTTTAAAATTTGGAACCATTTTCAAAAACAATTTAAAAAAGAACGAAAAACAATAAGAAAAGAAAAAAGAAACAAAAACAGAAAAAGAAATAGAAACAAAAAAGAAAAACAGAAACAGAAAAAGAAAAAGAAAAAGAAAAAGAAAAAAAAAAAAAAGAAAAACGAAAGAAAAAGGGAACGCCGCGCGATGGGCCAGCCCGGCAGAGCTCCCCCGTTAGCGGCGCGGCGGCGTATAGGGTTTGCCGAAATTCTCCAGAAGACCAACCAGCAGCATGGGCTATGGCCTAGTTGCTCTGAAAATCTGCATTGGCCCTTTTAGCAAGTCTTAGTCGAATGTCGATTCCCGTCAGAGATCCAGGGGTAAACAGCGTCCAGTTCTGTTAACCCCGGCAGGTCGTCATCAACTCAGCTGGCAGATGCTGTGAGCCGCATTCGATCATGCAGGGTTGGTGGCATGTCGCAGGGCTCGATCTATATATGATTCCGACTTCCGAGACAGGCATCAGCAATAGTGCGTGTGGTGCCGGCTTGTTGAGGTTGAACCGTCGAGCACATATCAACTCAGCTGGCACTGAGGTGAAGAACTAGGAGGCTATACGACCACGAATCTGCTAGGTTAGGTAAAGCACAAGTAGAGAAAAGTGTAGCTGTATTGGCGTATTGCCGTGTACGTGATGTAAGAAACCACGATATTTTTCGGCTGATCAGGCCGTGAGGGTCTATATCGTCCAACAGAGAAATCTCCAAGCTTAGGCTGAGAACGCGTCAAGCATCCTAATCCAAGTCGGCATCGGTGTAGCGAGATCAAGGACAGGCATCGTCGTGCAGCGTTAATTGCCATTCAGCACCGGAGAATTTGCGCGCGCGAACATATATACTGTATATGCATGTGCGTGCAAACTTGATCCTGACAATCTGTCGGACTATATGATTAGTTTGCTACTCCGACACATTTTCAAGATCATGGCAATAATATTTTGGAAGTTGCATGCGCCATCATGACCTTGAGTTGCTAACATTTTCATTTCTTCTTCGTTGATCGGTCTGAGACGACGCTTCCCTGAAGATTGAGTCGAAGCAAAAGTATGGCCTCTGGTGCTGCTGCTGTTGCTAGAAATATCTTCCTACATGTGATGTAGCATCGTGTGCCGCAATGGTGTGTAGAGCCAACGGCCTACAAAGTACAGACCCCAGATGCTCCGAGTCAGCATCGTCCAGTTGTAAGTACAAGAGCGGAGCTGCTTTCCGCGTTCGGCCAAAAGAAAAGGTTGGAGGAGATTCGGGCAAGTTTTTGCAAATTGTTGGTTTGCCACCACACAGTTTCGATTAACTCCTTTTTCCACACGGTGATTAACTTTGAATGCCCACACCAACAGTAGGAGCTAGGGTTGAACTCAACGCGTTGCAAGTTGCAACGATCAGTTATATATGCACGAAGTCAAATACTCCTTGAAATAAGTTTCTGCTTTATTAATAAAGTAACAACAAAGTCAAATACTGCAAGCAGTTTGTCCTGTGTGAAGTTAGGATCTGAGGAGTGTGATTATATCGCATTAGTTAACCAACAGAGTTCTTGGTACACAATCCATGGCATAGCGCGGTTGGTCCATGGTGCGTACCCGAGTTCCCAACAGAGGAGAAACTTGAAATGACTGGGAATCGGTCGGTTGGTACATCATTTCGTTCATCTTGTTGGGTTGCGCCAAAGCTGAAAAGCAAGAGAAAAGAATAAAGGGACAACTCACATGTTTAAATCTGATTTTTTTCTCTCTTTTTTTAATAAAAAAAACGCTTGGTCTAACTTTTTTTTGTGTGAGAAAAGACATCCAAAGGGCACCGGTGTGTGGGACCCGTGAGTCAGACACGTGCCTCGGTTGCACCGCCTCCCGACGCCAATTTATTCATCTTGACCTAAAACCATGCAGGGCGGAGTTTATTTTTGGAAAGCAGAGACGGTACTCTGCCGGAAAGGGGATACATTGCCAGAGGCTTCTTCATCGACCTTGCTGCATCCATGATGATGCGTGAGTAGTTCATTCCGTCTAAATCTCATAAGATTTATACACTCCTCCTGCTGTCAACCAAAAAGTCTCCACATAAAAATCCATTTTGACTATTGAATTGTTGTCCTTAATATGACTTAAACTCTAAACAAGGAATCCGTTGATTCTAACCCTGGAGTTTTTATAATGGCTCAAAATTAACCCTAGACAACCTTAGAAGTGGTTTTTTATTCCAAGAGTTTTGAAAAAATGTAAAAAAAAACTAGATATGGGTAATGTTATGGCACGATGGCCAATAAATATTTAACCGAAAATATTTTTAGTTCTCATTTTATAGAATTTACACATGTGTAAATTCTTTCATGTTTAGGAACCTAGGAAGATGAAACCACCCTCCAAAACTTTATATGGTTATTTATGATGCTTTGATACATCAAAAGTTTAGAGAAGTAGTAAAATTCATGAATGTCAGTGATGTTACTGATTGGGAACCTGCAGAAGTTTATCCAAGAAAATGATATCCCGATTATCTCACATGACACACATATTTATATGTTTACGAAATTTTGTAGCTTTTAAAATCCTAACATTCCCTACACATATGAATTTTTTTCACTGTTTTGAAAACCCTAAAATGCACATCCGTTGTTGATCTGGGATCAAGTTAAACAATTGTATACATAGTTCAATGTTCATGAAGAACGACTTTATGTCTCACAATTCAAATCTTACGAGAAATTGTGAGGGATTTAAAAATGGGAATGACTATTGATAAACATTTACCAGTTTGTTAACCGGTAAAACACTTAGAAAAGTGAAAGTGACGCAGTTAAGATACATATGGAGTTGACATGATGCAATTGGGGCTATCAAGATCATCTTTGTCAACAACACCGCTCTCAACTCTATCTTTGTGAACTGTAGTTCTCTCATCTACACCGTTTACAATGGCGTCCTTGTCAACTGCTTAGCTCATATTCACCCTTGCCAATTACTCTGTTGTCAACTGTATCGCTCTCAAATGCATTTTATCGAACACAACACACTAAATTGAAGGCAATTGTAATTGTTGCATTTAGATTGATTGGATCCCTTGATGGGATTTTATAGTACAAGGAGGTGGCTTGGTTACGAAGTAAAGAGTTTACAATTTAGAAGATAATTTAAACTAATTCTAATCCTGCTTGATTTCGGCTGACTAGACACGTACACGTCTAACAGAAACTGCACGAAAACATACAACTGGTTGAGTCAACTGCATGAAAAAATAAATTTTAGAAAACCATTTAATAGATTCTTATGGGGTAAACATATAGTCTTACACTCTTACTGCATGAAAAGTACAACTTGTACAGACTTTTTATTAGTCTTACTACTACAGAAACCAAGAGAGAATTTGCAGGGGATTGGGGGGAAATAAGTTTGTCGCTAGTGGCAGACATGGGTACCTGCAGTCCCTCATTCGTAGGCCGCAAATAGGCTGCCTAACTGAGTTTGCTGCGTGATGTGAAGCCGTATGTGGTGCTTCGATGGTTCCATCGTGTGTAACTGTAATTCATCAATCTTTTGTTTACTTCCTGGATATCTGCCTAATCTGTTAATTGCTCGCCACCTAGCACATCTACACTAATTGCCCTCGAATCACCATCAGCATCACTGCATCAGCACATCTCCATCACATGGCCCCAGGTTCTGATCAGCAGTTCAGCACAACCATTGCTCACATTTGTGTTTGGTTGACACAAGTACGCATTAGAGCATATACTACAGTTTCTAGTGGCGATCTTCTAATTCTACTACTCCCAATTGGACAACAAGTGTCTTTAAATACCCATCACTCCTCTCCCCCTCACCTCTCACCACTACACAAACGCCATAGACTGAAGTGGTCACCTCCTCGGGCTCCACCATGTTCCCAAGGATCCAAAGAAGCATCTTCCACCTCGGGGAGGAGGGTGGTGATGGTCACTGGGGCGCTGGCCATCATGAAGATGGAGAGAGCATTGTTGACTTCCATCAGCACCTCGGGGCACAAACACAGAGCCGCCGGCTGCGGCGAGGAGCACGAGACGGCGCCGATGTCGTCGTCGGGCTGAAGATCCTCGTCCAGCATCAACACCGCCACCACCCGCAACCGTGTCACGTCGTCCTCAAGCAGATGGTCAGCTGGCCGCCGGCGCGCCACCGCCGGCCGTGCAGCTCATCGAGGGTCTGCTTCTTGTGCAGGAGGGAACTCAGCCTTAACAAGGACGTGTACATGTACAGGTACTGAAACATACATGGAAAAACTTGTGATCTGAAGTTCTGAACCTAGCAACATCTGAAGGCTTCCCGGTGCACGTCTAATTTTTCTGTGTTGCCAGGGGTGATCAGGGATTCTGCAGCGAGGAGTGCCGGCGGGAGCAGATCTTGTCCGACGAGGCGAGAGAGCACGAGGCCATGGTCAGGAAAGACAGGCGGGGTCTGCCGCACCAACGTCGCCACCGCCACGAGCCACGGCCGGCGCCGGCAGTGGCCATCCGCGTGCCGAGGAGATTACTGGCGGTAGGGTAGCTTGGGTATGCATAAGTATGCAAGTAAGGACATGCTACCTGTGTTTAGAGATGAACCAAAACAATCAAGAACTGTGCAAATGAATGGAAAAAATATGAATAAATGCAGATTTTGTTAGGAGCCTATTCTACTCCTACCGGGCTGGTTCCCTGGGCCACCACATGGGCCTGGGCCTGGGCGACATGCTACAAGTACCTGGGAGGAGGCAACAATCGCATCCAGAAGGATCACGGTGAAACGGACGGCGGCCTCCTCTCTCCCACGGTCCCACCTCGGCTCTTGATCCCTCTCCCCTTTCATGCGTGTTCATCTTTGTATCCAAATCCTACTCCGAATCCTTGTAATATTGCTAGATTGAGCTAGTTGAGTATCTGGTACCTAACAGATTTTGACATGATAGAGATGTTGAAGGGTGCACTTTTTTCAGGATGGTTAGTTCAGAATTACAGTTAATCGAACAAATGAAAGCTGCTCATGGCCGCCTGTTATGCGCACATCCGGTTAATTTCAGATGGAAGAAAGTAAAGAGAATATAACATGAAAACTGTGTAGTGTATTGCTTCAGTGATCAAGTCTTGAACTTGTGGAGTAATTCTGGACACAACTAGTCGTGGATTAATCTCTAGGTACCAAAATTTGATGCCAATGAGAAGACATGGGCAGAGAGAATAATGCTGTGGCATCTAGCACCTTAATGGGGAACACAAATGGCACCAGAATGGGGAACACAAATGGCACCAGAATGGGGAACATTGCAAAGTGGCTTTCTTACAGGAGCGTTTCTACAGGCAATGATATAAATTATCTTTAAAAAGGAAAATGATATAAAAAATGATCATATCTGATATCTTTTTCCCCTGGTGCCGTGTCAGTAATATCCAGATAGTTTTGTTAATGTGTGAGTAATATCTAGATAGGTTTCTTAGTGCTTCTGTTGGAGATAACACGGCACCGCAGATGCAGTGCGCCAGTGCTCACCAAATCCCATATTTAATCAGGAAACCTTTATGTATGAGCATGTTTCTGCCAATCAGTTGGTAAAGCCAACATAACGTTGTTTCAAAAAGGACCATCATTTAACTTTATTTTCCTTTTCGCTTGAATCCAATGCACTCTTCCCGCGTAAACTTTTGCAACTACTGCTTGTGCACCACCAAAAATAAATCACATGTAAAATTACTATGCCAATTGAGATCATACAGAATACATAGTACAAAACAATTTAAGCATCTATTTTGTATTCATGTTTTTAAATTGCTCTGGTCGCCTTGTATCTTTCTACTGTGAATGACTCGGACTTCTTGGTTATCACGAAAAGAAAGCGGAACAACGATCATCCCCCCCCCCCCCCCCCCCCCCCCCCCCTCCTCCTTCCCACTCAACTTCCCCCGCCGCTTGTACCATCAACCTCGGTCGCGGTAGGAGTAGACTAAAAGTGCATCTAGGACTTCTAATGGTTCTTACTTGATTAATGATGAGAAAGTTGAGGGGCTTAGAAATTTACGAAGTGTTTCGGGTTTTAGTGTCCATACTAGCTGGATTGAAGTCAACTGTACCCCCCCCCCCCCCCCCCCCCCCCCCAATGACAAAAAATATGATGGCATCCCTCAAGCCTAGATGTTTAAATTTTGTTTGGATCATAAGTATGTGTATTATCAAAAGGTCTAGATATACAAAATAAGAGCATCTCCAACATGTGATGTAAAATAGCAGCCCAAAAACTGCTTGATGTAAATTATACATCACCAAAAACGTGTTTTTACATCACCCAAAGTACCCGACTCCAACAGATGATGTATTATAGGGCACGAGGTCCCAGTAGGTGATGTAAAATAGCGTCGCCGTCCGGCAGCCTCCACCCAAAATATCATACAAACAGAACACTCATACGAAATAATTGAAAACAAACATGATAAAATAAAAAATAAAAAGTCAACAACCCATAGATATTACATAATTCATCAAGTTCATAGCATCCGACAAAAAAGAACATAGTTAAGCCCAAATTATTAGAATAAAGTTCATCCAAAGACGATATAGTCTTCATTGTTTCTCATGCCATGTCCACCACTCCTCCATGATATCCTTTTGAAGATCAACATGAGTATCGACATCCCTAATCTCATGATAAACCTGAAGAAAGCGTTGAATTCGGTTTGGATTTTAAATTGGCCGCACCCGATGTCCCATGAGGTCAAAGGCGTTGTAGTCCAAATTTTGTCCACGCTCATTCTCAATAATCATGTTATGCAAGATCAAGCAGGCTGTCATGATATACCAAAGGTTTTCTTGATTCCAAAACCTAGTCGAACCTCGCACAATAGCAAATTGGGATTGCAAAATGCCAAAAGCCCTCTTCACATCTTTTCTAGCAGCCGCTTGAGCATTATGAAAATAAAGTTCTTTCTTACTTTGGGGCATACAACCGGGCTTGACAAATGTAGCCCACTTTTGATAAATTCCATCGGCAATATTGTAACCAAAATTATATGTGCGTCCATTTGCTTCGAACTCCACAGGTGTTTGTTCCCCATTTGCTAACTTGGCAAAAGGAGGTGATCGCTGAAGTATATTGATATCATTGCAAGATCCAGGCATCCCAAAATATGCATGCCAAAACCATGTCTCCTGATCGGCCACGGCCTCTAGAATAATGGTGGCATCCTTCTTGTGTTCTTTGAATTTTCCATGCCATGTTGCAGGGCAAGTTTTCCACCTCCAGTGCATACAATCAATGGAACCAAGCATACCTGGAACCCCTTTACCTTTGTTTATCTCCAATAGCCTCTAAGTGTCCTGAGCATTGGGTATTCTCAAATATCCTTCCCCGAAAACTTCTACCACCGCCTTTGCAATGCTTTAACATAAATGATTGAAGTTATTCCTCCCATTGCCAAATTTTCATCAATTAAATCTGCCGGAACACCATATGTCATCATGCGCAATGCGGTAGTGACCTTCTGCTCAGTGTTGTGTCCAAGCATACCAGCTGCATTTCTCCTTTGTTCGAATGATCGATCATATTGATTCGCAAAATTGCAAACGTGATGGAACAAATTTAGAGACATTCTAAACCGGCAGTGAAAGTACTTCTCTCCATAAGAACTCGTGGCCAAACACGGATAGACGGGGTTTGGAACAAAATAGTTTGCATCAATCTATCGTGAGCATCGAGCCATTCTCTCCATAAGAACTCGTGGCCAAACACGGATCCGCCATGTTTTGGCTTCTTGTTCTTGTGCACCATCACTAGCATTGCAATGTCCTCCTCTTCGGCCAAATCAAATTCTTCATCGGACGACGAATCATCATACTCATATGAACTCATCTACAAAATTATAAATATAAATCAATTAACTAATTCATTCAAAATAAAAAAGCGATGAAAGAAGAAAAACTTACCTTAGCCGCCGGCGCGGAATTGAAGGGTCGTGATTGCCGGGCGGCTGCAAAGCCGCGGGGAGGGCCAGGAATAGTCGCGGGCGATGGTGGGAGGGGCGGCGGAGTGGCGTCAACTACGGAGGGGCGGCGCAGTGGCGGCGATGTCCGGGATCGAGACGGAGGATACGCGGCGGCACCACAGAAATCAACTCAACCGACGGCGGAAATCGAGACGGCAGAGGGGCTGTGGTGGCAGTGGGGTCACCTCGGGGTCCAAGGAGGGCTGGATACCGGCGGAGGAGGGCCGGCGACGGTGGTGAAGCCGGCTTTCAACCGCGGGCGGGAAGTTTTAGGACATGGGTCTGGTGATCTATATTTGCATCAGTGGTGCCAAAATTTACATCGTGTGTAATTTTTTTTGCCAAAATATGCCTCGCGAGCTGCTGTTGGAACCCTGGTTTTGCCCTCCATAAAAACAATTAAAAACTATTTTACATCACTATTGGAGATCCTCTATGGAACCGTTCTTGTATATATCGCAAAGAAATTCGTGAGAAGTCCAACTTCACCTATCTATCTTTACCCATATTCTTAATATCTCGGTTAAATAGAGAGTAAATAGGTAGAAATGAACCCTCCTATTTTGAACATGCATAGGTGATGCAAAACATGTCCAAAAAATTCAAAACAAAATTGGTGATGCAAAACATGTGCCCTGCACATGAGCTTTGTGACGAAATTACTACTCCCTCCGATCCATTAAAAGGTTCGTAGGAAAATAGCCTGGCTAGTACAACTGGTACGTACGGGCTGCGTCTCTTTATTCGGATCGGAGGGAGTATTTACTTTGCCTCCGTAAATAAGAGAAAATTTCGCAGTATAGATGTGATGTATTTTTATCTTTTTTATATAGGCCAAGTAAAAAATTCTTTCTCCGCGTAACTTTTTACGCAAACATGGAACGTGCAGATGTACATGCGACCTTTTTTTCAGAAATTTTAAACATTTAGAAAATGTATTTTCTAACCGGATTCATATGTACCCTTGTTCAACTTATTTTTTTTCGGTTAAATATGGTTTGCCTTATTGCAGAGGTTTTATGTATTTGGCGGGAAAAAACCCCGTGAACGCCGAATCGTGCGTGCCGCCGTGCCGGGATGGCCGCTACCACGGGGCACATGTGGCACAAATCAACAAAAATCGTACGGACACCAACCATGCCGATTCGAGCGTCGCCGCCGTAGCTCAGCGCGTGCGCCCTGGGCGTGCTTACACGACGTCGAGGCCCAGACTCCGAGCCTTGTTCCCAACCGGGACGTGGCAGCCGCGGTCTGCCCACTGCGCGCCACCGCGACCGCCTAAGCTCCTCGCCTTCACCCATGGTTCCACTGCCCAGCGACACACAAGCAACGCAGCCTCCCTCCTCCTCCTCCTTCCCAGCATCCTCCCCACCGGCGCCATGTCGTACAACAAGACCGCCTCCATCACCGCCGAGACCATAAACCCCAGGGTACGTACGGCTAGCGCATGCATCTTTCTTCTGGTACTAAAAGCGCAAGCCATAGTTCTGTTTTCACATGAAAAAACGATGGAGTTACATGTACGCCATGGTTCCGTTTGAAGGTCAAGGCGTTCAACTATGAGCCTTCCGGCCAGATTGCTAGGCACGCAGAGGTAACGCATGATGAGCTTCTTGTCAAACGTCAGGAAAGCGTTTCTACTCGGTAGCACATACCGAGCCGCATCGATTGTATTTATATTAGAGAGCCTTGCGTCTCAAGCAATTACAGGAAAGGTAAAGGAAAGAGTCCAAGTCGGTTTTATATTGACAACCGACTTGGGTTACAATTGTATGTCTAATACCCTCCCTTAATCACAACTTACTTAAGTTGAGATTACGCTTGAACTCTTCAAAACTTCGCACGGGTAAAGGCTTGGTAAAACCGTCAGCCACTTGATCCTTAGAAGGAACAAAGCGAATTTCCAATTGCTTGTTTAATACTCGTTCACGAACAAAGTGAAAGTCAATCTCAATGTGTTTAGCTCTAGCATGAAACACGGGATTTGCTGACAAGTATGTTGCACCCAAATTATCACACCATAGACATGGTGTTTGCCTTGATTGTATGCCAAGTTCTGCAAGGAGAGACTGCAGCCAAATTATTTCTGCTGTAGCATTTGCAAGAGATTTATATTCTGCCTCAGTGCTGGATCGTGACACTGTCGCCTGTTTCTTGGCACTCCAAGATATTAAATTAGGACCAAAGAAAACAGCAAAACCTCCGGTGGATCTCCTGTCATCGGGACTTCCTGCCCAATCAGCATCGGAGAATGCACTGACTAAGAGTGAAGATGACTTGACAAATGTTAAACCAACACTGATTGTTCCTTTGATATATCTCAAAATACGCTTGGCAGCAGTCCAATGTAATGTAGTAGGTGCATGTAAATATTGACAAACCTTGTTTACCGCATATGATATATCAGGTCTTGTAAGAGTCAAATATTGCAATGCACCAACCATGCTTCTGTATCGAGTACAATCCTCGGGCCCCAACAACTGACCGTCATGTGCAGTAACCTTCTCGGAGGAGGACATGGGAGTGGGGACGGGTTTGGCATGTGTCATGTTGACACGTGCTAAAACATCTCGGGCATACTTGGCTTGATTCAATATAAGTCTATCACCATTTTTCTGAACTTCCATACCAAGAAAGAAGTGAAGATCTCCAAGATCTTTGAGAGCAAATTCTTTGCTCAACACGTTGAACAAGACATCTGTGGCATCTTCAGAAGAACTAGCAACTATGATGTCATCAACATAAATAAGCATGTATATGGTGACATTGGACTTGTGATAGACAAATAATGAAGTGTCGGATTTGGAAGCAACAAAACCAAGACTTGTTAATTGAGAGCTGAGACGAGAGTACCATGCTCGGGGTGCTTGTTTCAGTCCGTATAGAGCTTTGTCCAGCTTGCATATATGATCTGGTTTATTTTTATCTTCATAACCAGGCGGTTGTCGCATATAACCTCCTCTTCCAGAACACCATGTAAGAACGCGTTCTTTACATCCAGCTGTCGTAGACTCCAACCCCTGGAAATAGCCACAGAAAGAACAAGACGAATAGTAGCAATTTTAACAACGGGACTAAAAGTATCCTCATAATCAATACCATAGCGCTGTTTAAATCCTTTTGCTACCAATCTCGCTTTGTATCTATCAATGGAGCCATCTGCCTTTCGTTTTATCCTGTAAACCCAACGACAATCAATAATATTTTTACCGTGTCGCGGAGGAACGAGGTGCCATGTTTTATTTTGCATGAGTGCCATATGTTCTTCATCCATTGCCATTTTCCAATCCTTATGAGCGAAAGCCTCTTTGAGATTGACCGGTTCCTCGGTCGAAGCGGACAAACACCACCTCACTGTGCCATCTTTATATTCTTTTGGCCTTGAAATACCACGTGACGCACGAGTGACTGCACGGGTAGGCGGAGAAGATGGAGCGCGTGGCACACGAGTGACTGCACGGGCAGGGCGGGGCACAGGAGACGGAACCACAGAGGATCCGGACTGGGGGCTGTCAGGAATCTCGGCGTCATCATGCACACCGGATTCTGTCGGGTCGGTGTGGCCAGCACTTGGAGCATCATCGGCGCAGAGGATCCGGGAGAGTGAGAGACATCTGCATGCGTCCGATCAGAGGACGCCAGGTGGCGAGGCGCGGCTGGCTGGCCAGCTGCTGCTGCTGCATGCGTGCGGTCGGCACGCGCCTGTGCGCTGCGCGAGGCGACGCGGTGATCCGAGGAAGATTCCGACGCCTGATTGGTCTGCTGCTGCTGCACATGATCCAAGGGCGATTCTGGCAGAGAATTTTTGTCATCTTCTGCCTCGCTTTCAGTACTGTTTTCGTCATCTTCTGTCAAATTTTCTTGATCACTATTGTCACTCAAATTTTCATCATTGTTCTCCAAATTTTCTCCTGTTTCCTGCAAAGGCTGAACAACATATCTAGACGGTATATTAGTCAATGTTGAAGCATTAGTTTGTTCGTCCCCAAAAGAATGCAAGGATGAATCGAGAAGAAGGATATCTTTTCGAAGTAAAGCACCGGCATTTGGATGCAATTGTGCAAACGGAAAGATAGATTCATCGAAAACAACATCTCGAGAGATGTAGATACGGCCAGTGGAGACCTCGAGACATTTAACACCCTTATGAAGAGGACTATAACCAAGGAAAACGCACCTTTTAGATCGAAAAGCAAGCTTGCGTTTATTGTATGGGCGAAGATTGGGCCAACAGGCACAACCAAAAACGCGAAGAGATGCATAATCAGGTTGGATATTAAGCAGGCGATGAACAGGAGTATCATAATGAATAACTTTGCTTGGGAGCATGTTAATTAAGTATGTGGCAGTGAGAAAAGCTTCATCCCAAAATTTCAGAGGCATAGAGGCGTTTGCAAGAAGGGCGAGTCCAACTTCGACTATATGTCGATGCTTGCGTTCTGCTGAACCATTTTGTTGGTGGGCATGAGGACAAGATACATGATGTGAAATTCCTTGTGTTTGGAAGAAAGAATTTAATTTTTCATACTCTCCTCCCCAATCAGACTGGATAGTGAGAATTTTGCTATCAAGCTTCCTCTCAACAAGTTTTTGGAAGTTGACAAAAGCAGAAAACACATCAGATTTCTTTTTGAGAAGATAGATCCATGTAAATTTACTATAGTCATCAATAAAGCTTACATAGTAATCATGTCTACCAACAGAAGTAGGAGCAGGTCCCCAAACATCAGTAAAAACTAATTGGAGGGGAGCTGTAGATACACTGGTGGAAATAGGATAGGGTAACTGATGGCTTTTAGCTTGTTGACAAGGATCACAAATAGACTCAATGCCCTTAACTCTAACAAAAGGAAGTTTATTCTTACTAATTACTCGCCTAACAATAGCAAACGAAGGATGACCTAGACGACTATGCCACTTTGCATGAGACGGCTTCGTGGCGACAAAAGCATGCTTCGGAGAAGAAGACACGGATGACGAAATAAGCGGGTATAGGCCTCCAACACAGCGTCCTCTATGAATTGTTTTCCTCGTGTCCTGATCCTTGATCAAAAAGAAGGAAGGATGAAACTCAATGAATACGTTGTTATCAATTGTAAATCGATGGACGGACAAAAGATTTTTGGATGCATTAGGGACATGTAGAATATTGCGAAGATGAAAATTTTGAGCGGGGTTTCGAACAACTGAATGACCAACATGACAAATATCCATACCTTGACCGTTGGCTGTGTTCACCTTATCATGTCCCTTGTACTTGTCGCGAACAGTGAGATTGTTGAGTTCGCTGGTAATGTGATGTGTAGCCCCGGTATCAGAGTACCAGTTGGTATCTACACCATAGGAAGCTGCGTGCACTTCCTTGTCCTCGTAGGTGTCATCATCATCTTCATCATCCTGGAATCGCCACCAACAGTCCTTGGCAGCATGACCCTCTCTGTTGCAAATTTGGCAAGTGACGTCGACCCATGGAGATGTGCGACGTCGACCACGCCCACCGCGACCTCCTCCAGGAGGACCCGAGCGGCCACCTCAGCTAAGCTCGAGATCTTGGAGAAAAACGCGGGGTGGTCATGTTGATTTTCTTTGTCCGCGCCGTCAGACACCGTTTTGGAGGGCATGACCTCGGTGCCGTCGACGTACCCAACTAGCTGTGCCCCTCGTAGGGACGGCAGAACTTGCGCCCTCCATAGCGGGTAGTTAGTCCGCGTGAGCTTCTCGGTCGGCTTCTCCAGTCCTGGACCTGACGAGCTTGAGGAGGTTGCCATGATCGGCGGCGGCGGTGGTTGGGTAGGGTAGTTTTTCTAGGGTTTTTGTGTTTCCGGTAGTCGATCTGGATGTATCGGAAGAGTTAGGCGTCTGATACCATGTCAAACGTCAGGAAAGCGTTTCTACTCGGTAGCACATACCGAGCCGCATCGATTGTATTTATATTAGAGAGCCTTGCGTCTCAAGCAATTACAGGAAAGGTAAAGGAAAGAGTCCAAGTCGGTTTTATATTGACAACCGACTTGGGTTACAATTGTATGTCTAATACTTCTGCCTGCACTCTGCACACACCTCAGCCGTTACTTTAACTAGATTAGAAACCAAGCGAACTGATCCTCTTAATAATTAATTAGCACACGCAAAGATTCATGTAAACTGCTCCGTTTTGCACAGACTTTGATATTTTAAGAGTGTAAAATGTTATATTCTCGTATGCTGGCTTTCGTGTCATCCAGCGGTTGCAGGAGGAGCTGAACAAAAATCCAGGGTCACGCCCTTTCCAAGAGGAGCCTACTTGCTTGGCTTGTGTTATACTCCTTCCGTCACTTAATATAAGATGCTATTACAACCAATTTTAAGCTATATTGGTTTTAATAACATCTTATATTTTGGGACAGAGGGAGTGATACTACAAGTGATTCTGGTTTGATAAAGTTTCTTTCTAGCAGATAATGTACTGCAATCTTGGGAACCCTCAGGCTCTCGGTCAACGACCCATAACTTTCTTTCGCGAGGTTACAATTCTTACGCTCTCGAATAATTTAACTTGGGAATACGACATTGTTGATTCATGTAAGTGATTGCCTTCAGGTTCTTTCTCTGTGTGACAATCCAACCCTCCTGAAGAGAGACGAGGCTCGCTTGTTATTCAGGTTGGACACTAAATAGTAGCTCAATTTTATTTGGGGCCTCTCTTACGATCGCTAAATAGAAAGAAGAAAACAGAACAAACAGTGGTGGATATTGATCCCATAGTTCATTTGTTTTCTAGTACTCCCTCCGATCCATATTAATGGTCTCAACATTGTCTAGATACGGATGCATCTAGTCTAAACACTTAACTAGATACATCCGTATCTAGATAAAGTTGAGTCCATTAATATGGATCGGAGGTTGTAGAAAAACTGGTACTGTATTATTTACTTTCGACACAATAACGCAAAATTTACCAATACTGTTTCAATCTGTATTACAGTCCATGCGCCATGAACAGAGCGCGGAAGATCGTCGAAGCAATGCCTGGCAGAGACTCCGGTCCATATACTCCCTGTCAGGTATTTGTTGGAGTACATGCTCGAGTGGTGTGATGGTTGGACTGCACTAGTGCGCACAAATTACCAGCTAATAGGATCAGCATGGTGTTCTCCTGTTGTCCAAAGACGATATATTTTCCTATCTGAATCTCTTTTTTTTTGTATTATGATCAGGGAATCAAAATTCTGCGTGACTCGGTTGCCGATGGCATTGCTGGGAGAGATGGTTATCCATCAAGACCAGAAGAAATTTTTCTGACAGATGGAGCAAGTTCAGCGGTAATAATCTGCACTCCACAGCTCCAACACATCACATGTGCATGATTGTTGGTCCGTCTATCTGGATATCCTAAACCTGGTTACATTTTTCCTTTCTTCCAGATAAATTTGACTATGCAGATACTCATCAGATCTGAGGAAGATGCCATTTTATGCCCTTTACCTGAATATCCGTTATACTCGGCTTCGATTATGCTTCATGGTGGAACAATGGTATGCTGCCAGCTTTATGAAGTCATCAAGAAACATTTGCAGTTCCTCGGTCTCATTGCATCTCAAACTTAAAATCAGATGGCTAACATTTTTTCTCAAAACAAAAACTGTAAACGGGAATGTGTGTAAATAAACCAGTTACTGAATTGAGTATTTGGGTACCATATAACCCTATTGAGGATGGTAATGTAACAGGACAGCTCAATTTATTACATGCAAGAAATCACCAAGTTATTGAACTGAGTTTTCAGGTACCGTATAACCTTAGTGAGGATAGCGATTGGGGGCTTGAGATTTTCGAAGTAAAGAGGTGTTTGGAGGAGGCTCGTATATCCGGTTTGACTGTTCGAGCCATGGTGGTCATAAATCCTGGAAATCCTACTGGACAGGTATGGAAACAGATATTCACAATGCCATACATGTGAATTAGATAATATAATACGTTTCTGAAATATGGTTGCCCCAACAAAGAAAGAGTAAACCCAACGTCCAAATGATATGTTGGAGGTGGTCCTGCATCGTAGGATTACTATCAGGCAAACTCCAAAGTTTCTTATTCAACATTTGCAAGCTCCGTTGTAGGTACTCTCTGTCACTAACCAGGAGGAGATAGTAGAACTTTGTCGGAAAGAAGGTGTAGTTATACTTGCCGACGAGGTACGCCCTTTCTGAATGACATATCGTGTTCATTTTGTAAATTGCATTCGTCGTGTCCTCCAGAAAGCAAGAACAGTTACTGCTAATGATAATTGTTTTGCAGATTAATTATTTATATATTTACAGGTATACCAAGATAACGTTTATGTGGAGAATAAGAAATTCAATTCTTTCAAGAAAGTTGCCAGATCACTTGGGTACAACGAGAATGACATCTCTATAGTTTCGTATCAATCGGTTTCAATGGGTAAATCTCCGTGCATTAGAAACACGGTCCATATTCTCTACATAATAAGCCTTACGAGCATGGATTAAAGAAAATGGTTATTCTCTCATGATCTGAGCTTAGCAGGGTACTATGGGGAATGTGGCAGAAGGGGAGGCTACATGGAGATATGTGGTTTTGGAGAAGATGTGATGTGCGAGATCCGCAAGGTGGCTTCTTTGACTCTTTGCCCCAACATAGGTGGACAAATTCTTACCAGCCTAGTTCTGGATACACCTAAGGTTTGTCCTACCCTTCTCATGTTCATTAGAATTTATTTTACATAATGTATGTTGCATCCTGTAATTACCATCATACAACTGCCATTCTTACCATGCAACATCCATCATGCCCAGAATTGTAATAATTGGAAAACTAGTGTTTTTGTTTGTTACCATAGTCTACAAGTTCGTTGGCATGTCTTTATTAGGCCATTCTTGTTTTTCCGTTGACACTGCAGGGGAATATTTCCAATAGAATACGCTCAAAAAATAACCGGTAGCAGTGAATATTTTTTTATTTTTGAAACTAGTGAGGATAGGAATTTGATGAAGCTTGGGAGACATTTGTGTTGTTGCTATATTAGGTACGCCTTATACACCTTACCATCTCAACTTTTTCTCACAATCCAGAAAGGCCCCCCACCTTAAAGACATACACAACGGCATGTGTTCTTTTTTTATGAAGGGTATGGCATGTGTTCTTACCTTGTTTATCTTGATATTTGCAGATAGGGGATGATTGTTTTGAGACATTTTCGGCCGAGAAGGAAAACATCCATTCATCTCTGGTCAAGCGTGCCAAGGTATGCTCCTCCTACACACAAACTGTCACAATCACCACCGTCTTTCTTCAAGAGGTAAACTAAAACTGAACCAAAACAAGCTTTGCATACAATGAAAGACTGTGATTCCGCCATGTCCTTGGTTACAGACCTTGGAGAACGCATTGGGCAGCTTGGAGGGCGTGACCTGCAACAAGATAGAGGGCGCAATCTACGCCTACCCCAGGATCCACTTCCCCGCCGCAGCCATCAAAGCTGCCAAGACCGAGGGCGTCTCCCCTGACGTGTTCTACGCGTGCCGTCTTCTGGACGACGCCGGGATCGCGGTTGTCCCTGGCTCCGGATTCCACCAGGTCAGATTTTTATATGTGTAAATGGAAATCAATGTAGGAGAAAAAACCTCTCCGGTGGCATTGATCATCTATATCTTGCCACTTGCATATCATTTCCTTCACTTGGTACGCTTTGGTGGCCTGACTTCGATCGGCATTGATCTTCTTGCAAATGCCCTGGACGCGACTAGGTCTCCGGACGCGGCAGGGCCACCGGGACATACCACATCCGGTGCACGATCCTCCCCGGCGAGGAAAAGATCAATGCCATGATACCACGCCTCAAGGCCTTCCACGAGGCCTTCATGAACGAATTCCGCGACCGAAGCTGATGCCGATCGGATCTGCAGCGTACTTTGTGCTTTTGGTTCCCTGTAAATTACGTACTTAGCTTGTGTTGTTGTACTAGTAAAACTTGTGATATGCTCTATACATATTAGCTATGAAACTGGCTCTTCTGCGAATGAATTCCGTGACTGTTTAAGCTGCGCCACACCTGAACTGAAAGCCGGGCTGAACTCTGACGACACCGTGGTCATGCATGCCTCCCTGTAGTAAATGACTTTTTTTTTTAGATAAAGGGCTTTATTACTCAAAAGTTTAAGTATTACACCCGGCCTCTGCATAACAAATGCACACAGCCGCAATCCAACCGATAAAGTAGAAAGTGCAACGATAGACGAATTACAATCAGCAGGATAATGTAAAACGCCTATGACATAGCAAGCTCATCAGCCTATGGAGGTCCAATCCGGCGATCAAGCGGCCACCCATGTTGTGAGAAAATGTCCCTTGCCACCTCCTCCAGTCTTGCACATGCCTCCGTAAAGAGGTCTCGATGTCCCACGCGTTGTAAGGTGGACCACGTACGGAGAGTACTCGTGCAACGGTAGAGTACCTGCAAAAGAGAAACATCTTTGTCATTGAAAACCTTGTCATTTCTACTAAGCCAAAGCGACCATATAACGGCAATCGCTCCCACCCTAATAACCGTTCTAAGCTTTTTATCTATCCCATGCAACCAGTTACCAAAAACGTTGGCCACAGACTTGGGTGGATATAAGTTAGACGCTATTTGGATGAATGACCATATAGAACGTGCGAAACTACACTCGAAGAATAAGTGTTTTATTGTCTCTTGTTTAGGACAGAACACACACTTAGTACTTCCATGCCAATTCCGTTTGACAAGGTTATCTTTGGTTAAAATGACACCCCTACGAAGATACCACGTAAATACTTTTATCTTAAGTGGAATCTTCATGTGCCATATTTTTTTATTGTCATCGACTGGAATGTCGGAATGCACAAGCGCCCTATACATGGAATCTACTGAGAATTTTCCGTTCCCGCATAAATTCCACCGAAATTCATCAGAGCCTTGTGTGAGTTGAACTAAATCCAACCGTGCCAGCAAAGCGTTCCAAGATGCTAATCTCGGACCAATTAAATTTCGTCTGAACGACACATTGGGTGGTGAACACTGCATAACATTGGCTATAGTGTCCCCTTTATGTCGTACAATATTGTATAGAGCCGGATATTGCTCCCGGAGGGTGGTGTTACCTAACCATTTGTCCTCCCAGAATCTAATTTCCGTGCCATCCTTAATATTAAATACACCAAAGCGAAAGAAATGTTTCTTAGTCGCCATTAGGCCGGCCCAAAAATGGGAGTCACCAGGTTTCCAATACACCTGTGATACCGCCTTTGAACCAATGTATTTTCTTCTAAGAAGAGTTTGCCAAATACCATCTTCGGTTAGCAGTCTAAACAACCACTTCCCTATGAGGGCTGAATTCTTGATACAAAGATCATGAATACCCAGCCCTCCTTGATCTTTAGGTCGACAAACAACATCCCATTTAGCCAGTCGATATTTCTTTTTCTCGCCATCCCCTTGCCAAAAGAATCTTGATCGGAAGTAATCCAATTTATTCAAGACACCTTTTGGTAACTGGAAGAAGGATATCATATACAGTACCATGTTTGTAAGTACCGAATTAATGAGAACCAACCTCCCACCAAGGGACAACAGTTTTCCTTTCCAACTAGACAACCTTGCTTGCAGACGCTCCTCGACATGCCTCCATTCCACATTAGTCAGTTTCCGATAATGTATTGGTATACCCAAGTACATTATAGGGAATTGACCCTGCTCACAACCGAATATTTCGGCATACTGAGCAGCTGCGTCCTGTGCCTCGCCGAAGCAAAACAATTCGCTTTTATGGAAATTGATTTTTAAGCCTGATAATTGCTCGAATGCTGACAATATCAATTTCAGATTCGTCGCCTTATCTAGGTCATGTTCCATAAAAAGAATTGTATCGTCCGCATATTGAAGTATAGAAAGACCCCCATCAACAAGGTGTGGGACTACCCCTTCAATTTGGCCATCCGTTTTAGCCCGTTCAATCAAGATGGTCAGCATATCAGCCACTATATTAAATAGTATAGGCGATAGAGGATCACCTTGCCTTAAACCTTTTTTTGTCTGGAAGTAGTGGCCGACGTCATCATTGACTTTTATCGCCACGCTTCCCCCGGCAACAAAGTTATGTATCCATTCGCACCACTCATCGGAGAACCCTTTCATTCTCAGAGTTTGTAGTAGGAAAGGCCACTTTACTTTGTCATACGCTTTTTCAAAGTCGATTTTAAATATTACCCCATTAAGTTTCTTCGTGTGCATCTCATGTACGGTTTCGTGGAGAACCACAACCCCGTCTAGAATATTCCTCCCTTGCATAAAAGCAGTTTGGGTAGGCTTTACCACATGATCTGCTACCGAATTTAACCTAATAGTTACCACTTTTGTAAAGATCTTGAAGCTAACATTCAGGAGGCATATTGGCCGATACTGTTGTATCCTCTCAGCCGCCTGAGTCTTAGGCAACAAGACGATTTCCCCAAAATTTAGGCGAAAAAGCTCGAGTTGTCCAGCATGTAAACAACCGAATAACTCGAACAAATCAGACTTAATGGTTTCCCAAAAATGTTGGTAGAACTCAGCTGGGAATCCATCAGGCCCGGGTGCCTTATTATGCTCCATTTGGAAAACCGCCTTGCTAATCTCTTCTTCAGAGAAGGGTGCGATGAGCAAGTTGTTTTCCTCCGGAGTAACTTGGGTAATATCATCTGTTCGCGTCTCATCTAGAGTGAAGTTTCCTTCCTCCGGAGCACCGAACAGACCTTTATAGTATTCAGTAATATAATCTTTGAGCTTGTCCTGTCCCTCGATCAGACCCTCATCCTGATGAAGAGAATGAATGAGTTTCCTCCTATGTCTGCCATTAGCGACATTGTGGAAGTACCTCGTGTTCGAATCCCCTTGCAGAATGAACTGAGCCTTAGATCTTTGGTACCATTTAAGCTCTTCTTCTCGCAACATCCGTCCTACTTGCTCATTCGAGTGCCGTTTGAGGTCACTCTCATTCGCTGATAAGGGACGCGATTCCGCAAGTTTATCGAGCTCATCTATGATTGAGCACAGGCGCTCCTTTTCTTTTTTAAGCACCCCGGTTGTGTGTCTTGCCCATCCTCGTAGGAATGTACGCAAATTGCGTATCTTAGCATTCCACCGTTGGATAGCAGTGACACCCACAACCGGTTGAGCCCAAATCTTTTAACCAAATCATCAAAACCATCGCGCAACAGCCAACCTAATTCAAATTTGAATTGGGACTTAACGGTTGGTTTCAAAGATCCAGTAGAAAGGAGAATGGGGGCATGATCCGAGAGAGCCTCGATGCGCTCCAAAGCACGAACCGACACCAATGGATATTTATCCTCCCAACGGGAATCCATTAGCACCCGGTCTAGCTTCTCGAACGTCGGCTCGGGGAGACTATTAGCCCAGGTAAATTGTCTCCCCGTCATGTGAACCTCCCTTAGACACAAGCTATCAATTACAGCATTGAATAAGAGAGGCCAATGACCATCGAATCTGCCTTTACTTTTCTCGTAACGGTACCTCAGCATATTGAAATCCCCTCCTATAAGAATAGGGTGTGGGTTATCCTTAGCTAGATTAACCAGTTCTCGAAGAAAAGCAGCCTTATATTCCTCTTGGGCAGCACCGTACACAGCAACCAGACTCCATATAAAATTATCAGACTTATTTCGGATGTGAAATTTAATATGGAATTCACCATCCGAACGGTCCAACAATTCCATGGTATCACTTCTGATGCCAAGTAACATGCCACCCGATCTCCCTCGAGGGGGACAAGAATGCCATGCAAACTCCACACCACCTGAGAGGCGGTCTAGTAGAGCGCTTGGAAAATCTCGTCTACCCGTCTCGGAAATAGCCAGAAAATCCAATTTGTGATCCCTCACATGATGCGCAATATTTAAATGTTTAGCCAAGTCGCCTAGACCTCTGCTGTTTTCAAATATGCCATTCATTGGGAAACTAATGGAGATTTTGACTTTCTCGCGCTTTTGCGCGAAGATTTGTTCTTTTTGTTTTTAGCGGAGTTGGATCTCCGGCTAGTAGCGTACAGGTCATCAAAAGATCCCAGCCTAGCCTCGTCCAAATCCACCTCCGAAACCTCTCCTACAAGATGTGATAGAAGCTGTCCATCTAAAGTGTCATTCACTTCATCATCATCTATAGGCGAGGCAATCGGCTTACTCGAAACACTAGGTGATACCTTACGGCGATCATATTCTACATGTTTCAAAACATTAGCCGATAAAACAACTTCCTTTCCGTTCCTCCCTAAACTTACGCCTACACTAGACAACTGAGCTGACAATTTAGCTGGCGAAAAGGATAGGAAGGAATTTTGTGCGGGAGACTTACCAGGGGTCGGAGAAGAGAACAGACCTGCTTTGCGCCGCATTGCCTTGGTCATGGTGTCCTCATCCGTCGCTGACGCGCCGTCCTTCCCCGTTAGGTGGCGCTCACTACGCCTAGGCGTGGCCATAGGTAGCGGCTGCCCCCCAACAGGTGTAACCGTGGTGGGAGAGGATAGTGGTGGTGTAGCTCCCCTCTCCACCACAGTGTCCACCGTCGTAGAAGGCAAAGACGGCGGAGACACCACAGGGGAGGGCACGGTCGATGTAGCAGCCCCCACCACTGTAGTGTCCGACGTCGGCGATGGCGAGCTCACCCCGGCCTCCACATTTGGGCAACCCAGCGAGCCCACCATGAGCACATCAGTAGCCTGGCCGGAACAGCTCGCCGCTCGGGCGACGGAGTGCAGCCCAACCCTTGCCTTAGCAAGCTGCGGACCAGTCGACGCGCGGGCGACAGCGTGCCCGTCGCTCCCCACCGCGCGCATCACAGGCGCAGTCACCGGCGCGCAGGCGGGCTGCTGCAGCCCGTCAAGGATCGGGGCAGTGGACCGCGTCACCTCGTCCAGCCCACCACGGCCAGCAGCGGTCGGACTCCCACCGGCGGTGGAAAGCTCATCGCCGCCCCGCTGTACTCCCATACCCAAAGTCGCAGATGGGCCAGGGATCTGCCATTCGTGTTTATCCAACCCAAGCAGCCTCCATGAGGAGGAGGCGCCCGTAGCACGACGGCACGCCTTGTATTAATTGGTTTCGCTACTTCCCCTGCCATGCATATCCATGTGACCTTCGCATCGCCATCACTGGACTGTCTCGGTTTGACTTGTAACACGGGAGGAATTTTCCTTGCACGCTCACGAGGACAAAGCTTGCAGTCTTGCACGACATCCCGGGTAGTAACCGCATTCATTCATGCAAGATCACATGGTATACAAGCCGCGAACAAGTACGCACGGCGTTCCAATCCGCCGCTGCCAACCTCTATATATAGCTACCTTGTTAAATCAGTCTTCTCTCACCACTTGACGCACCCACAACTCGATCCATCGAAAATACGTAGTTGTGTGCAAAGATGTTGAGGTCCACAGGCAGCTGCCTAGTGCTGGTACTCGCACTGGCAGCGAGCCACCTGCTGCTCGCCGCCGGCGCTGGGTGCGGGCCGAGCGGCTCGCTCCGGCCGAGCCAGAGCCACTCGTGCGAGGACTGCTGCAAGGCCGGGCAGGCGTACCCCACGTACACGTGCTCGCCGGCGGTCTCCTCCGCCACCAGTGCGGTCATGACGCTGAACGACTTCGACGAGGGCGGCGACGGCGGCGACCCGTCAGAGTGCGACAGCATGTTCCACCACAACTCCGAGCGCGTGGTGGCGCTGTCTACGGGCTGGTACAGCCGAGGCTCCCGCTGCGGCAGGAACATACGGATCCGAGCTAACGGCGGGTCCGTGCTCGCCAAGGTCGTTGACGAGTGCGACTCCGCCAACGGGTGCGACCGGGAGCACGCCTTCCAGCCGCCGTGCCGCAACAACGTCGTCGACGCGTCCAAGGCGGTGTGGAACGAGCTCGGGATCACCGGGGAGGACGTCGGCGAGTACGATATCACTTGGTCCGACGCATGACTTCCGTGCGTATGTACATAGCCGCCGGTGGCATAAATAGCTGGGGCTGTCTACTCGGAGACTCTGTAACATGATGAATAAACTGCAGAACCTACTTATTTGCAGCGAAGAACTAAATCCATACACCCTCACTTACACCACTGAGAGTGGAGATTTCTGGCGCCCTCACTGATCCATTTTTTTTTAAATAGTAAATAAGTTTTACATGTTGTCAATGATGTACTTAACAAACGTGCAAAATTTCATTTTGAAATACTTTACATTCCGAGCTACAAAAAAAAATGACAAAGGCCCAGTTCTTTTTGGCGGCTTCTTCGAGAAGCTGCCCCTCCCCTGACTTTCTGGGGAACCGCCCCCAAAATTTAGCTAGGTTTTTAAAATAGGAACCTAACATTAAGTTTGGAAACGCTCTTAGTCCAATTCTTTTCGGCTCCGGCTTGAGTGTCCAGGGAAACAGCAATGGAGAAACTATAGTCCAGTTCTTTCCGGCTTCCAATGTCTTAGCTTATTGTGTGAATTGTATGATGAAAAATCTGTAAAACCCCTAGGATGATTTTATATTCTAACTAACCGGTTTTGAGTTATTTATGACTTTCTGTTTTGCTTTGCATATGAGCATAAATTCCATAGTCTGGCAGATACTACTATGTTTCTGCTGCTGCCAGTGCTAATTTAGCGATTCATACGTAGCACCCCAAATTGACATGTACTGTACAGCAGTAACGGATGATCTATGGGTCCCTGCTTTGCATTTGTTTCTTGACAACACAACGGAGCTACAAAAGCTGTGAGAGCTCTACAGGCCTTGCCGCTCCCGGTGTTCGCAATCGCAGATCAGGCCGCGATATGTGCCGCTCGAACCAAGTACTGATTTGATATTCAGATATATCTGCAGTGCACTGCAACGACTGGACGACACCCTCAAGCAGTCGGGCTGGAGTAACCACGGCCCGCAGTGCGCCGCGCCGGGCGGGAAAATCTGCCCATGGCGGCAGGCTGGCAGCGACGCACGGGAGCAAGCAGAGGAACTCGGTCGGGGCTGAACAAGAAGAAAACAGTACACTTAGGTCAGTTTTGTCGTAAACAGCGTGAAAGACAGGGGCATCAGCATGCAGCGATTCGTTTGATGGTCGAGAAGCTCGGGGAGCTGCAGAAAGCTGGAGTATCGCAGCTTCTCCCCACTGTGAAGGAAACAGTGAAGCTGGCTGCCCCGAGAAACGGCTTAAAATCGAGCTTTTTTGGGTTTAACCTTATTTTCACTATTAAGCTGCCCATAAGCTTCAAAAGAACTGGGCCTAAATGTGGCAGCTAGGGAGGGGCAACTTTTCGGAGAAGCCGCTAAAAGAACTGGACCTAAATGTGGATATGAGTACACACATTTTCAAATTTCCAAAATATAAAAGATTTTGTCATTTGTGTATCCCATAATACAAAGAATTTTGCATGCTGATTTTGCATACTTATATGATGCATCATTGACTACACCCAGAATTTTGTCGCACAATTTTTTAAAAATTCTAAATATAGTTTTTGATTTTTTTTTTAAATAAAGGATCACTCGAACTCCGGAGTCAAAATTACAAGTGCTTGGATTAGAACTGCACAGTAAATAAAAATTTCCAAAAAGCTAATTACTCCATCGCAACAATAGGTTTGTTATGCTTAGTACTAAACTTGTTGAAGAGATGAAACAGAACCTAAGATCTAGTAGTATCTTTTGAGGCTGAATCTATCATCAGAACAGGAATTAGGCCAAAATTTCGTTAACATTCTGGGAAAAGAAAACTTAACGGAAGAGATGCAAATGAAAAGCTCTCATAAATATTCTAGCATCAGTAAACATGTCTTAGTAGCCTTACATTTTCTCTTCTGATGCTAGGTGGAGTTTTGCCAATGATTTGAGCTTGTTCAGCCTCCTCCCTGATGTAATTCATCTGTTGGATCGAGTAATGTTGCATTCTGTAACAAGTATGACAGCTCAATCTACAATCATTCTACATCAAAATTTACATCGAATGATCAGAGAATCTGAATTTGTCTGAGTTGACTGACAAAGGGTCAGATGGTGGTAACATGCACTCTGGCAAGGAAGACTGGAGATACAGATTAATTTATATCAACAGGCGCTTACACTTAATCTGGCCAACTACTGTAGTTGCCTCTCTGTGTTGTCGGTTGTTACATGCTATGAAAGAACTTAAGCTCCTACACTGAACCAAATTAATGGGATAATACAGATCAACACTACAAGCCTCCCCCCTCTCTATCAGGCCCTATACTCTACTGACTCATCTCCCCAAAACCTGGGGCAGAAAGGCAAAAAGGAAAGCAAGAAAGAAGAGAGTTAAACATTCCGTGATACAGGCGCCGTATTCGCAAAGCCGTTAGCTACTTTCTGGGGCGGCGGTGGCTTCTTCTTATAATTTGCTAGACTACAATGGGGGCAGATGTATTCCAACCCATCCGTTTTCGCATAATCCTGCAAAGACAGATCACCCATGAGAGGAGTTTTGACACACGGAGGGAGGGGCCGTGTAAGTCAGTTCTAAGCAAGTTTTTACCTTGAAAGTGCCCAGCCCTTGCCGTCTATCACAACCGAAATGAGCCCATTCACCGCATAAACCACAGTTGACCCAGTCACCAGGAGCGCTACTGGAATTGTATATAAAGATGGTGTTAGGTTTCGTGATGACAAACTTGAAATCCAAAGCAACCATAATGACAGAAAGGATCGAACCTGTGACAAAGCAAACAGCATTCCCCATCCACATCATCATGTGATAGCTCATATTCCAGCAAGTAAGTCTCGTATGCCTTTTCAGTGTGTTCCCAACACCCTAAATATATATGGCAAAGTGTAAAATTAGAACATGTAAAGCATTTTACTCGAGCAGCAGCGGTAAGGCTAAGAAGGAAGCTAATGGAAGTAACCATGAAATTTAGAAAATGGATGTGTTAATTAATAGTTATGAATAGCAGATCAAACTAAATTAGCACATGTCCATCTCGAAATGGAAAAGTACTCCTTCAAATGGCCCAGATGCCCAGGCTATTCCTTTGTTCTTCAGTAATCAGCATGATATATAAAAGATATAATAAAAATAATAATTGTAGGATAAGTGAATAGTGGATACATACAGTCATTCTATTTGTTACAGTATGGTTTCGCATCTTCGAAAAGACTTGACCTTTCCAGTTTATGCCATTGCCAACATAAAAGCCACCCCTGGACACCACCTGAAAAAAAAAACTTGTCAGGGAACCATGAACCAACAAAATGCACATTTATCTACACCTATAGTCCTTGCACCGTAAGCTAAGAAAAGTGCAGAATTACCTCTTTGTACAAGTTATAGAGATCAAGGCGTTTTGCATTAAGGACTGCGTCAGGAAATTCAGCTAGACCTCCATGAGGAACTAGTCGATTGTGACCCCTCTGAATTAAGAACTGCATGACATCCTTTAAAAAGTCCTCCTACGGAAGGTCAAAGAACAAATCCATTAATCTAGCTTTCTAGTGATCTAGAAGCATTTCATCCTCATAAAGGTCGAACAAGCATACCTCGGAGCACACTTGAATGGGCAACCGATCACATCCATGTTTCTTCATCGGAAGGGGATTCAGCTGAATGATTGATTGAGCATGAGATGGCCCTGATGTTGCTTTTCTGTAGGCTGCTGTAGCAGCAGGTACTGAATTATGCTTAACAGGTGGAGCAACTGGCAAGTTTGGCTTGGCCTGACTAGTTTCATGAGCGTTAGTTTCAGAGAAACCCATAAAAGGATGCATTTGCTGCTGTCGAGAGTGAGGCATGGGCCTCATAGTTGCAGGCTTCAATTTTCCCTTGAAGGATTTCAGCGAGGAAGGCCCTTCAACGGGAGGTTTCCTGTCCTCTAAAGTTCCATTCACACCTAACAAATTTGGTTTTGATTCCAAACCTGTCTTTGCTCTGTCCTTGGTAAGGGAGGCTGACCATCTTGGCAGATGGAAATATGGGCCACCTTCACTGGCTAAATCTTTCTGTTGACTGGTGCAAAAGAAAAGAAGGCGATCTGCATCTTGCCTGTCGAATGAAGCAACAGGAGTAGCATTTATGCATCCAACTCCAAGTGCAACTAGGCTCCTGTATGAAATTTCCGGTGCTAGATGCTTCAAAACCTGAATATCCAGAAAATAATGTTCAGTCAGGTATGGCCAAAATTGATTCATATGTAAACAACTCACTCTTAACGCACAGAAAAAGTTCATAAGGAGTCTTCGAAATAGGAGCACTAGCATGCATGGACAATATGAAAAAAAAGTAACCAAAGGATGACAAAGATAGTAGGAAATCAGCCAACCCTGAAATTCTAATCAGTTACAAATCTGTTGCACTCAATTTATTAAACCAACCTGTGCTGCCCACTTAGGAAGGGTCATCCACACTTCGAAGGTAGAAGCCCCACAGGCAGTGGACATGGAAGTGAAAGGCTCAGTCGATGACAACTTATTCTCGCTATTTGGGAGAGCACGGACAAGCTGGCTCTTCTCGATGAGTTCATTTTTTATGTGGCTTTCTAGAAGCTGCAGAGATAGTAAGCACCATATGACTTTGTGTGGTCAAGATAAAAAAATGTCTCAAATATGAGCTAATCTGTACCTGGTCATCAAAACATGTTTGTGCACTGCCAGAAACAAGAAGTGACACATGAGAAGAACTGCAAGTAGTGATATCACAACGCATGGTAACCATTCCACGTGGTAAAGACGCTGCTTCAAGGGGCGGTGGAGAAGCACTGCCACATAGGAAGAACACCCAATCAGTTTCTGCTCTACCACAAATAATCTTTGAAGGAGATAAAGTTTGTTGTAGAAAAGTAAACTGTTGATGAAAAGACTTCTTGCATGCGGTGACTCTGATTACAATGTTTACAAGGAAGATAGTATGCATGTAACTTTAGTAAGCAACTCTACTAATAAAAGCTCACTGGTTCATTTATATGAAATAATAATCTACTTCTAAAAGTATCCCCCACCCTCACTTTCATATAGAACGAACAATAAGTAACAACAGTGAAGTGCTAGATGAGGATAAATTGTGTATAACAAACTTGACATGCCTCGACATGAAGGTTATCAGCTAAGTATTCTCAAACCCCAACAGACAGAAATGCAACACACCTGATACGATTCTGAAGTTTGCTCCCACGCATCTGCCCATAAGAAGAATCAAACATTACATAAAGTTATTAATGATAAACTGGAGAATTAAATAAACAGAAGTGGTATAAAGATTGATAAATAAGAATTAGCTAAACAAATCCCGGAGCATCTAAGATTGGCACATTTGTTTCATTGGCTGCCTTGTTTTATTGGAGTATGCATGTGTTTATCACAAAATAGTAAGAGGAATAGCAGACTATAATAGTGCTTTTGGATGCGCATCAATCATAATATCAAGATGTAATCTGATTTTGGCACTTCATGTATAAGATCAAAGAATGGATATTCTTACTAGTCTTGTGATTCTATGTACAAATAGAATGAACTCAAGCTGCTTATCTAGTATTTCATTTACGTGCAGTGTTTGGTGCCACGCATGATGATGGATTTGTTTATGTGGTCCGTGGAACAACTACCATACAAATTACAGCTCCTTCTGCCTGTTGAAATCCATGTACTTGAGGAAACAGATTTTCTGACATGTAACATATTAAACAAGATTTCTTAAATTATCTAACCCAACGATGCTATTAGACTCAATGTGCTACAGTACTTTTTCCCTAACAAACAGTTTAACATTTGTTCGATGACTGAGAAATCATGTTTATTCCAGACATAGAAGGAAGCGGAGCACAAGAAGTATTGTCGAACTACAATGCTTTAGTACACACTACATACTTCAATATTCAGAAGTGCATTCAGACCATCTTCTAATGCACCCAGCAAACAAGGATCCTGCACAAAACATGACTTTAGGAGATAATTGAGTTGAGGAACAAACAAGATGAAAGAGATGTGGATAATTCATATAACAGATCAAGCTTACCAGGGTGCTTGGTTCTCCACATAGAAGAACTTTCATGTTGATGTCATCATCATATATTTTTATAGCTGGGGACACTTCAGAAGAACCTTCTTCCTCGTCCATTTCATTCTCGGGAGGGGCTACATTTACCTTTGGTGCATCCCCAAGAAGACGAGGCCCAAGCTTAACACTTTGCACATGATTGTTTCTTACACAGTATAGTCGAAAGGATGCATGAGCAAGCTGAAAGGAATCCCATGTATGGCTCACGGAACTACATCCAAACATAATCAGATTATTACATGTCATTAATATATGGTGATGCTAATGAATGGTGAAAAGGGGACGGCAGTACCTTTGAACTACTGACAACAACGCATTGCGAAAATGGGATGCTGCATACGATGAAAATGAATTTCTCCAGTATATTACATATGGAATACCCTGAAATGAAACAAGCAGCACTAATCAATTGTAAAGAGAGGCAAAATATCAGGGTAGAAAAATAAATATCCTTGGTTATTGAAAGACGTAAATTAGGGTAGTAATTATTTAGCAGATTACAATACTGTAAAAAGTAAGATAGTGATTTTCTTTTGTCACACTTAAGACAGATTACGAGAAACTTCTGTGTGTAGCCAACTTCGTCAACTACAATCTGAGAAATGGACAATGGGACTCTAGTTGCTTGGGCAAAACATTGCAAACTTGGCGCAAAAAACTGAGTAATGTGTCTACCTTCGAATGAACTGCTTGGGCAAGTCTTTCGCCAATGGGGACCTCCAGATAAACCTGTGTTATAACCAGACAACACTGTTACCATCAACCATAAACAAGGAAAAGGAATCAATAGAATCTGATACAGACTACAGTGGCACAAGGCAAACAAAGTACAATGTAATATGGTGAAGAACTCTATCTCCGAAAAAACAAATTGGCTAATTTGTACGCCATGCGTCGAATGGACAAGACATTAGTTACTGTTATTACTTGTGGCATGGGCAGACAAACTGTCTTATTGCAACAAATTAAACAAGCATCCTTGGACTAGTTCCTTCAGATTCATAAAGCAGCTGCAATCGAACATGATGGTTGCAGTATGACTTAACTTTTCAAAGACAGCTACCCTCAACAGAATCTCGTTTTTTAAATTTGTTTAAACTTCTAAATTTGTCTACCCAATATTATTTAGAAGTTTAAACAAATTTAAAAAACGAGATTCTGGGAGAAGCTGATGGAGGGTAGCTTCTGAATCTGGAAAATAGCTGAAAAGAAGGGGCCTTTAAAACATCTCAAAGACCATCATGCAACTAGGAGCTGCTTTTTTGCGATTTCATTAACACTTTAACAGCTAATACCACTGCAGCTTGCAGTCATCACTCAGCTAAGGAGTAATAACATTGCAAACGCTTGAGAGAATTTTGGTGCTTACTATCGTCGGGAACGGTGGGCTGATGAGAGAGATAAACGACTGCGGGTCAGACATGTCGGTGTCCCCCCAGACGAGCGAACCAATCTCCTTCTCATCTTCCAGCTGCTGCCCTTGGATGTAGAAGAAGTTGGGCTGCACCACCCGCTGTGCCTCCAGGAACTGCTCAGGTGTCGGATTGTACAGCGTGTGCACCTGCATCCCAAAAGCCCCATCCTTCAGCTCACAAGCAAATCCATCCCCAAGAAGCACCCAGGTGTGAGAACACTAAACTGACCTCCAGTCTCCCCGACGAGCTGAGCTCCGGAAACGGATACGACGGCCGCAGCCGCTTCGCCTCTGGCCCCGACCTCCCTGGCGGCGGCGTGCGCTTATCGGCGTGCTTACCACAGAGCACAGCGAGCAGCACGCAGCTCTGGCGCGACAAGCTCTGGATTTGCGACATGGCCACAGCGAAAGAGGTCCCCTGAATTCACCTCATGGAAACCCTGCGACAGCGAACAAGAACGGATCACGCCTGGAAATCCCCCCCCCCCCCCCCCCCCCCCCCACACCAAAAAAAATCCAACCAAATCCGGAGCAAATCGGCGCAAGAAACGTACCAGGACGAGGATTTCGAGGCCGAATCGGCGGCGGCGCGGGCCAAATCGAGGGCCTCGGATCTCGACGCGGAGGGGAGGAAGGTGGGGGATTCGATTTGGGGAGAAAAGAGTAAAGCGTGGGGAGAAGACCTAACAAACACAAGAGGCAAATCCCACTCGGGAAACAATAAAAAAGAAGCCTTGTACTTGTGGTGGTGGAGGCGAATTGGACGCGAGCCCATCCATCCCGATCAACCGAGCCCCGCGAACGAATGAATCCAAGAAACCTCCTCCTCCAAGAACCCGGACCAGAATCACGCGGAGATTCGCGGATTAGGCAGAAGAGCAATCAGCAGAAGCAGCATCAGCTACCAACCAACCGGGGCTAGCTGCTGGGATGGATGCCGATAATAATTATCGCGGAGCCGCAAAGAACAGTAGGGGATAGATAGAAGAGGGACGCGTCCGTCAAAGATTGGATTTTGACGGCTCGGGGTGGGGGCTCGGACTTTTTTCCTTTGGGGATGGATGGATAGATTTTTTTGTGCTCGCATCTAATCTTGCTCCGTCGATGATGATGCTCCTGCTGCCTCTGCAGCAGCCTGCTGGTGCGTCGTTGTTCTCTTGGCGCTTTTCGTTTTCTCTGCTGCCTCCTCATTACTGCTCGGACGGGAAAACAAAAATTAAAAAGATTAGATGGGATTTCGGGAATGGGATTGGGGAAATTTGTTTTGTGTTTCTGGCTGCCCGATCGGATGGATGGATGGGTGGGTTTGGAGGAGAAAGTCCTAGTGCTACGTACCTTTGTGTATGTGTGATTTGTGTTCGTCGTGGCGTCGTCGTTTGTCTTTTGCCATCGATCCGACGGAATCTGTGCTGGTGCGGCGTACCATGTGTCGAATTGGACGAGGCGTGCAGCAGCGCTTTCGGGCTTGTTTGCGACTTTGCGTACTTGTTCGTGGGAGAGGACCCGTTTGATCCGTTTGGGCATGTGTCCCGCGCGATGGATGGAGCGAGCGGCATTGCGGCTACATGAGGTGGGCCCACCTAGCCTGTATCATCTTTGCTTTAGTTTAAAAAAACTGTAGAGCCCAGCTTTAAATTAATAAAGCTAGTGGGCCACATGTTACAAGGTGTTGAGAGATCCTCTTACAAAGCAAAGTTAGGTCAAGCTAAAAGAAAAGAGGCTACACTACGCCAAGCACCAAATTCTTGCGTAAAACGGCCTGCCAAGAGGCAGGATCGGACCACCAGTGAAGGAACCACTGCAACTAGCATAGAGCTTGACATTGGAGAGTAAAGCAGGAGATGAAAGATCAGAGTCTCCAGCAGACGTCGAGCACGAAGGAGAGGATGTCGAGCAACACAACTCCGAGCATAGACCGCAACCTCGACAGCGGCAAGCACCAAACACTTGCGCAAAACAGCCAGCCACCCGAGGGCGGGATCGGACAACACCGACAGCGGCGAGCACCAAAATCTTGCGTAAAATGGCCAGCCACCAGAGGGGCGGGATCGTAACACCGTGTCCGCTAGTTGTGCCTCCACCAAAGCACATGAATAAGGCAACATCACTTCAGATCGTCGGCTGTGGAAAGACACCATCTTTACACTCAAGCAGCCATGTCGAAGAAAGGGGGCCCTAATTGCGTGGATCACACGTTCGTTGGGAGACCCCAAGAGGAAGGTACGATGCAGTGTAGCAGCAGTTTTCACTCAGTATGAAACCAAGGTTTAATCGACCAGTAGGAGCAAGAAATCACTTCTGAAAGTTGTTGGTGGCAGAATATGGCACGGCACAACACCAGGGAATCCGGCGCCGACGTGGAATCTACACACAACACAATCAAACTACTTTGCCCCAACGAAACAGTGAGGTTGTCAATCTCACCGGCTTGCTGAAAACAAAGGATTAAACGTATGGTGTGGAAAACAGTAGTAAATTGCAGAGAATGAAAAGGAACAGTGTTTGCACTTGGTTGTATTATCAGTGTAAAAGAATGGACCGGGGTCCACAGTTCACTAGTGGTGTCTCTCCATAAAAGATAACTAACATGCTGGGTGAACAAATTACAGCTGGACAATTGACAAAATATTGAGCGCATGACAATGCATATATATGACATGATGATTACTATGATATTCATGTGGGCATTACGACAAAATACATAGACCGTAATCCAACAGCGTCTATGACTAATAATCCACCGCCAGGTTGTCATACCGAGTTTCCCGTTGGTATTAAGTTGCAAGCAACGGATAATTGCATTAAGTAATGTGCGTAATGTAAACAAATGCATTAGACCTAACAACGCACCCTTAAACTAAGCATCGGTTATTTTATCCCTAGTGGCAACAGCACATCCACAATCTTAGAAGTTATTGTCACTCTCCCAGATTACCGAAGGCATGAACCCACTATCTAGCATAAATACTCACTCTTGGAGTTACAAGCATCTACTCCCTCCGTTCCAAAAAGGATGACTTCCATTTGTTTACATGCGGATGTATCTAGACATATTACATGTATAGATACATTCACATGCACACAAATGGAAGTCATCCTTTTTAGAATGGAGAGAGTACTTGGCCAAAGCATCTACTAGTAACGGAAAGCATGCAAGATCATAAATAACATATAAGATAGATTGATAATCAACTTGACATAGTATTCAATATTCATCGGATCCCAGCAAACACAACATATAGCATTACAATAAGATGATCTTGATCATGATAGGCAGCTCACAAGATCTAAACATGATAGGATAAAGTGGAGAGACAACCATCTAGCTACTGTCATGGACCCGTAGTCCAAGGATGAACTACTCACTCATCACTCCGGTGATGATTCTCCTCTCCGGTAGGGTGCCGGGAAGAGTTTCTGAACCCTCCCGAGCTAGGGTTGACGGCGGCGGCGTCTCTGGAACTTTTCGTGGATAATGGCTCGGGTATTTAGGATTTTCGCGTCAGGAAGAATAAATAGGAGAAAGGGCGGCGGCTGCGGAGCCACGAGGGCCCCACACCACCCCACGGCGCGACAGGGGGGCCCGCGTGGCCCCATGGTGTGGGTGCCACGTGGCCCTCCTCCGTCTCTCCTCTGGAGTCCGTCTTCATGTTGGAAAAATAGGAGGTTCCGTCCAAGTTTCGTCCAATTCCGAGAATATTTCCAGACTAGCTTTTCTGGAATACAAAAACAGCAGAAAACAGGAACTGGCACTGTGGCATCTTGTTAATAGGTTAGTCCCAGAAAATGCATAAAAATGCTATGAAGTGTATATAAAACATGTAACAATTGGTATAATATCAACATGGAACATCAGAAATTATAGATACGTTTGAGACGTATCAGGCCCCTGCTCCAAGACGGTGCCTCCAAGGAGGTCACGACACAGTAGCGCCGCCACCGTCGGGTCAAAGACCGGGGTTTTAACCCGGAGCATGCACGAGGGAGGTGGGATGGAACCACAGCGTCGTTCCCAAGAGGGAAAGCGGCGCCCACGGGCGTCGCCGACACCGGCGTCAAAGGCGGCTTGAGCTTTCGCTCGGTCCAATCCCCACCTACCCATCGACAGGGGTCACCGGCTTCACCAAAACTGCAACAGAGCCTCCAGATCTGAAACTGGGCGAGGACCGGCACCCACACCGGCACTCGCCAGGAACTCCAAACGTCGACGTCCTTGCCACCCACACGGCCAAAGAACCCGACCAACACCACCACAACGGGGCTTGCCGATGAGCCACCCGAGCGCCTGTCACCCAGAGCCGCCGCTCTGGCATCCGAGAGCACCTACCTCGCCCGTCGACGCAAGAAGACGAGCAGCCCGCACGAGATCGGCCACCCTAGCCACCGCACCGAGCACAACTCCACGGTCGCCTGCCCAGAAATTCCCCAAGCAACAACACTGACCCTGCCCCATCTCAACGCACGAAGGAAGCACCGGAGGCGGCGCATTGGCCGAAGGCGCCGTCGGACAGAACCACGGACCAACACCCAAGTCGGCGCGTGGGAGGCCCCCATGGCCTGATCTGCGAGGGCAGCACCCACCGGAGCACCTCAGCCTAGCACCCTTGATGGGGAGGATGGCTCCCTTGCCGGCGGCGCGACCCTGCTGCCAACCGCCTCGAAGAAGAACGCCGATGTGGGGAGAAACCAGAAGAGCTGCTAGGGAAAAAGAGCTGGGGAGGGTTGGAGCAGGAGGGGCGGCGAGGGGGGCGGCGGCGGAGAGGAGGGTTTGAGCTAGGGTTGTGGGTATCACCCCGTGAGTCGCAGGAGTGACCCACGAGACGCCTGTGCGGTCTCTGCTACAGCAGTTCCTTTGCGTTAGTTACTTAAAAAATATCACAATTGGAGCTATTTCACATGTCAGTGCCATTTTTTGGTATTTTTTTTGAAATATATCAGTTCTGGGGCGTAGCGTTACAATTCGTACTAATTTCCGTCTAAACTCACTTTCACTTTATCTATAGTATTTCGAGAAATCACTTTGACAGCAGAGCTGACTGATGGTGGCTATCTGTAACGGTTGAGTAGGCAACACATGGAGGGCGAGTTGAGCTGACGTGGACGTGGGCGTACTTGCCAGCTCAAAGGTCATCTAGAGGAGGGGGGTGAAGAGGCGACTACCAATTTTAATTATTTTTCCATTTTAATTAGGGCTTTGAGCAAGTATAACAAGGTTGACTAGATGTGCACTAGATGAATACAACATATGTGATACAAGCAAGATACAAAACGTAGCGGAAGCAACAAGTAAAGGATAGAAGTAACCGCAAAGTAGAGACACGGAGATGATTCCCGTAGTTCCTTCCCAAGGGAAGTACGTCTACGTTGGAGGAGTGTGGCCACCTAGGCACTCTGATACGTCTCAAACGTATCTATAATTTTTTAATGTTCCATGCTTGTTTTATACATATTGCTACATGTTTTACATACACTTCATATCATTATTATGCATTTTCTGGAACTAACCTATTAACAAGATGCTGCAGTGCCAGTTCCTGTTTATTATGTCTGTGCATTGCAGAAAAGGTCCAAAAACCAAAGTTCTCGAAATTGGACGAAAATCAACGTGCGTGCCTATTTTACCAGAAGACTCCGTGAGCCAAAAGGGAGGTCGAGATGGGCCACGAGGAGCCCACGCCAACCCTCGGCGCGGCCTGGAGGGGGTGGCGCCCACCCCTGGCGTGGCCACCTCGAGAACCTTCCGGAGCCGCCCTTTCGACTATTTATTGCCTCCGTCCCGAAAACCCTAAATCAATCGACGATTTTCCCAGAGACGACTCCCAGCTCTGCCGCCATCCGAAACCCTAATTCGGGGGACAGAAGTCTTTGTTCCGGAACCCTGCCGGGACGGGGAAGTGCCCCCGGAGCCATCTTCATCGCCGTTGCTGCCTCCCATGATGAGGAGGGAGTAGTTCTTCATCGAGGCTGAGGGCTCTACTGGTAGCTATGTGGTTCATCTCTCTCTCCCATGGTGTGATCTTTATGTGATCATGAGCATTGTAATCTAGTTGAATTCATAGATGTTTCCCCTTCATTGTTATAGTTATGCTACTTAAGTGGTTTTATCATTATGATCTTCGGAGTCATGTGACAACACAATACCAAGGTGACAGTGTGGGTGGCGTGTATGGCTCCATTAATAAGATTAGAGGGATATTTACCATGGTTGTTCTTATGTTGGATGTCACTATACAATTGTGGTGTTTGTGGACCATTTTAGGATGCTCATAGTGACATCGTGGGGTGTCCTAGATGTGGAATACAGACTTTAAGGTGTGCTCTTTGTAGCCCTACGCAGTAGATTGGTATTTTTATCCAACGGGAGAATAGTTCAGAGTAGCATAGTGAATGAAGTATTTATGTGTTCAATTATGTTATTATTGTTGAGAGTGTCCACTAGTGAAAGTATGATCCCTATGCCTTGTTTCCAAGCATTGAAATACCGTTTACTCTCAGTTCTGTTGCATGTTTGCTTGCTGCCATTTTTACTACAGATTGCAATTACCACCTGTTATTATCTATATCACTTGTATTTTGATATCTCTTCGCCGAACTAGTGCACCTATACATCTGACAAGTGTATTAGGTGTGTTGGGGACACAAGAGACTTCTTGTATCTTAATTGCAGGGTTGCTTGAGAGGAATATCTTTGACCTCTACCTCCCTGAGTTCGATATACCTTGGGTTATTCACTTAAGGGAAACTTGCTGCTGTTCTACAAACCTCTGCACTTGGAGGCCCAACACTGTCTACAAGAATAGAAGCGTGCGTAGACATCAAGCTCTTTTCTGGCGCCGTTGCCGGGGAGGTAAGTGCTTGAAGGTATTTCCTTTAGATCCTGCAGTTATATCTTTTTGTTTCTTGTTTTTAATTTCACTAGTTAGGCTTAATGGAAAACAACAACAAAATAGAGATCTCTATGAAATTTATCTTGAGTTAGGACATGATGTGTTTGAAGAGAAAATTTAAAAACCCATGGAACGTTGTTTACACAATAGTGGTAGCAATGTTATTAGCATGAACTCTTTGAACACCATTATTGATAATGCTTTGGAAAAGTCTAAGCTTGGGGAAGCTGGTTTTGATGAATATGATATTTTTAGTCCCCCAAGCTTTGAGGAGGAAATTTGTCCAAATAATACTATGACTCCCATACATGATAACTGTAATGATGCTTGTGATATTTCGAGTCCACCTACTAAAAGTATTTCTCTTAAAATACCTATGGGAATTGTTGAAAGAGTTTGGGATGATCGTTATGCAGGGGATGGATCAGTCCATCCAAGTGCTCACTTGTTGAAACTTACAGAACTTTGTGAGTTGTTTAAGGTTGCAGGTTTATCAAGAGAAGATGCCATGAGGAAATTACTTCCATTGTCACTTAAAGACAAAGCAAAGGAGTGGTATAGGCTGCTGGATGATCGTCCTTCGAATTGGAAACAGCTTGAATCTCTCTTTTACTCTAAATTTTATCCTCTTCATGAAGTGCATCTAGCTAGGAATTACATTTATATTTTTTATCCTCATGATGGAGAAAGCATTGCTCAAGCTTGGGAAAGACTGAAAACATTAATACTCAAATGTCCTAACCATGAGCTTCCTGAGAAAATAATTATTTCTAATTTTTATGCAAGGCTTTCAGGTCATTACAAGGATTTTCTAGATGCCTCTTCAGGTGGTTCTTTCACTAGTAAGAAGGATGAAGCTAAATGGGATCTTCTTGAAAGAATTCAATGTAATACTGAAGATTGGGAGAACGACAAAGGTAAAGAATCAGGTATAAACTATGAGTATGATTGCATTAAGTCTTTCACTGAAACTGCTAGTTTTCATGAGCTTAGTGCTAAATATGGTCTTGATTCTCAAATTATTGTTGATTGATGTAGAACCTTTGCTTCTCATCTTAATATTCCTAAAGGAAAGTGGAACATGTATCATGAACCTTTTAAAGACACTTGCATGGAAACTGAAATTGTTACTAATGATTGCAATAAACATGCTCAAACTTCTGAAAATACTATTTCTTATAAGCATGTTAATTTTTGTGGAGCACTTAGACCTTGTGAAAAGACTAATAATGAAGAAGAATATTGTAAACTTCATAAGCATGAGAAAACTAGAATATGGAGTAGAGCTCTAAATGATCTTGCTGAAAAGGTTTGTGCCCTTTATCCTTTTATTTGTGAACTTTGCTATGAAGAAGGTCATTTCGAATTTCAATGCTCAAAGTTTAATGATACAATTTTGAGTTTGTTTGGTGATAGCATGATTCCTCCTGATCTCCATGATGAGCTTATATTATTTTTAGGATGTGAAGAGTTATCAGAAAAAACTTCTTTGTTAGATATGAGTGCTTTTGATATGAATAGCATTTTGCAGGGATGCCATCTCCATTGTGTTGATAAGAGCCACACTAATGCTTATATAGAAAAAATTATAAAGGATGTGGCTTTACCAAAATATGAAAGGACTAATACTTGTTTTACTCTAATTAATGAAAGGGAGGAATCCTCCCAAGTTTCCTCTATTGTTTCTAACAATGAACCAGGGTATGTGGAGAAGCTTCCTTTCAAACCTCTCCCTCCTAAAGAGGAAAAGAAGAGGGAAAGAAGAAGAAGAAGAAGAAGAGAAGAAAAAGAGGAGAGGAAAAGGTATCCTCTCCTAAGCATGTTGCTCCTTTCATGGTAGTTTCTAATGATTCTAAATTTATTGAAGAAGATTCACATACTTGGGGTCATTATTATCTTGACACTAAATCTATAGGCACTATTGAAGATGATTATATGTCTGTTACTTATTGTAGTGATCATGATTGGGAAAATGACAGTACTTTTGATATTGAAAATCTTTTTGGTACCAATTTCGAAAATGATGGTATCAATAATTGCTACACTATTAATACTATCCATGTTCCTTCTAATGATTATGTGGAAAGCTCTAAGCTGGGGGATGAGGAGTTTGAAAATCCTTTTGCTATTGATGATTATATGTTTGAAAACCCTCTAGCTAGTAAAAATTATGATGATACTATGCCTCCAGTCTTTGATACTTATTGTGATGATAACTATGTCATAGATTATAATTACAACCATCTCTCTAATATACAACATGTCTATCATGTTCAAGTTCTTTATGATGATCCTACTCCCATTGTTATTAATAAGAAGGACTTTGCTTATGTGGAAAATATTGATACTTTTATGCATGTGGATCATGATAAGAATGTTTCATGTGATGGTTATATTGTGGATTTTATCTATGATGTTGCTGGAAATTACTATGAGAGAGGAAGACATGGTTTCATATACCTCAATAATATTAATTCTCCTCTCTCTTTGTTGAAAGTTTTGAAGTGGTACTTGTTTTGTCTTTCTATACTAGTAGCTTCATGCTTCAATAATTTGTTTTCTTACAAGATTCCTTTGCATAGGAAGTGGGTTAGACTTAAATGTGCTTTATATTTGCTTCTTGATGTTCTCTTATATTCAACTCTCATATTTATGAGAGCATCATTAAAATTGGCATGCCTAGCTAAAAGGCTTTAAAGAGAAGCGCTTATGGGAGGCAACCCATTGTTTTTACTTCCTGTTATTTTTGTTTCTTGAGTCAAGGTGCTTGTTTACTTCTGTAACAACATCTTTGTATCTTTTATTTGTTGTTTTGTTGTGCCAAGAAAAGTCTCTTATGACAAGATGGTACCTATATTTGGATTACTGCACAGGAACAGATTTCTGGACGTCACCGTTTCTTTCGGTAGAAAATCAGAAAAAATCGTTTTGATCTGCAATGTTTTGTGCATGTTCCTGAGATATGTACGCAACTTTCGTACGACTAGCATTTTTCGATTTGAGCAACTTAAGTGCCTCGGAAAAATCCGTCTTTACGGACTGTTCTGTTTTTGACAGATTCTGTCTTCATTTTTGCATTGCTTCTTATACGAATTTTCTTTGTGGTTTCTTTTTGTGGAAAGGTGCTACAAAGACCTGGTATACATTAGCTAATGTTAGAATGAGTTCTTGATTGTATCTTTACAGAACCAAGTGAGATTATTGTTTTGATGCACTAACCTGCTAATGAGAATTATGTTGAGTTTTAATGTGAAGGAAGTTTTCAAGTGTTAAGGGAGGAGGATGATATTATAAGATCAAGAAGAGTAAAGAGTTTAAGCTTGGGGAGGCTCCCTTGGATCTCCCCAATATTTCAAGAAGACTCAAGCATCTAAGCTTGGGGATGCCCAAGGCATCCCCTTTTTCATCAACAAACTATCAGGTCATCTCTAGTAAGACTATATTTTTATTTCTTCACATTATATGTACTGTTCTTGGAGCGTCTGTATGCTTTTACTTTCAGTTTGTTTATGTTTTGTCCTCTGGTCATTACAATGCTTGATCACAACTCTTGTTTGGGAGAGAGACACGCTCCGCTTTTTCATTAGAATACTCCTATTCTTCACTTATATTTGTTGAGTATTCCTGTCTAGCGTTGTTTAGCTTTTAGCTCTTGTTTTCATGTATCTCTTGTCAGAGCTATTAGTTCTTTTGAAGAAAGTACTCTCTTGCTTCACTTATATTTGTTTGGAGAGTTGTTTAAATAAGTTGATTGGTGTTTGGTTAGAACAGAAAATGCTATGCATGTGGTAGTGGTATAAAAATGCTTACATAGTCTTGTAGATCACTGTCTTGAGTAATTTGATACTTGTCAATTGTTTTGAGTTACCAAGTAAGTAATGTTTAGACTTGTGCATCATATAAGTAAGGGCCATTAGTGAAGAACTACCGTAAAGCTTGTTGTTATTTGGTTTGTATCATTGGTAGTTCCAAAGTCTATATATTTTCTAGTAAAAGGTTTTGGTTAACAAGGAAGACAATGTGGAGTCTTATAATGCTTTAAACATGTTTAATTATAATTCTTCTTGTACCAGTTGACAGTCTGTGTTTGCTTAAATAACCTTGCTAGCCTAAACTCTGTACTAAGCGGGAATGCTGCTTGTGCATCCAAATCCTTGAGCCCAAATCCATGCCATCTGTGTCCACCATAACTACCTATTATGTGGTATTTTCCTGCCACTCCAAGTAAATTTATCATGTGCTACCTTTAAACTATTCAAAACTGTACTACTCCTTTTTGTGTCACTGTTTACCAGCTCATGAGGACGTGGTAGATGGTCTTTATTTCACTTGTCAATCAGACTTTACGCTGGACTAGTGGCATATACATCCGCTTATCCAATAATTTTGCAAAAAGAGCTGGCAACGGGGTGCCCAGTCCCAATTAATAAAAACTTTAACCACAAATTCTCTTCACATCTTTTTGCCCCTGAGTAATCAGTCAAGCAATGTTCACAAGTGTGTAAACAAAAGAGAAGAGGGATGATCTGCCCGCTTGGTAGAAATAACGTCCTTCATGGGAGCCGCTCTTGTAAAGTCTGGTTGGCATGGGTCATACTGTATTGTCTATCACTGATTCATTGACCATTAGCATACACGTCTCAAAATATTTTTATACTCTCTATATGCTTTCAAAAACTTAAAAAGCTCTAGCACATGATTTAATCCCTGCTTCCCTCTGCGAAGGGCCTTTCTTTTACTTTATTGTTGAGTCAGTTTTCCTACTTCTTTCTATCTCCATAAGCAAACACTATTGTCAACTTTGGTACAACAATTGTTATATGCTGATATGTTTGACTTATTATATTGCTTTGCCTTGACAATATCCATGAGATAAATATGTTGAAGTTGAAGCAAATGCTGAAACTAAATCTTCCTTTGTGTTAGTCAAACACTATTGCTTTGTGAGCTAACTCTTATCCAAATTCTTATAGCTCCAATGTGTCCAAAGTACTATTCATGAAAGCTTTTACGTGTATGATTCAGTTTGCTTATTCCTTGTTTACTTGTTAGCAAATTATAGACCATTGACTTGGATCACTTCATTCAGTTCATGTGCTTTACACTATTATTTGATCAAGATTGTGTTGGTAGCATGTCACTTCAAAAATTATATTGTTTTTATCGTTTACCTACTCGACGACGAGTAGGAACTAAGCTTGGGGATGCTTGATACGTCTCAAACGTATCTATAATTTTTGATGTTCCATGCTTGTTTTATACATATTGCTACATGTTTTACATACACTTTATATCATTATTATGCATTTTCTCGAACTAACCTATTAACAAGATGCCACAGTGCCAGTTCCTGTTTATTATGTCTGTGCATTGCAGAAAAGGCCCAAAAACCAAAGTTCTCGGAATTGGACGAAAATCAACGTGCGTGCCTATTTTACCAGAAGACTCCGTGAGCCAAAAGGGGAGGTCGAGATGGGCCACGAGGAGCCCACGCCAACCCTCAGCGCGGCCTGGAGGGGGGTGACGCCCACCCCTGGCGTGGCCACCTCGAGAACCTTCCGGAGCCGCCCTTTCGCCTATTTATTGCCTCCGTCCCGAAAACCCTAAATCAATCGACGATTTTCCCAGAGACGACTCCCAGCTCCGCCGCCATCCGAAACCCCAATTCGGGGGACAGAAGTCTCTGTTCCGGAACCCTGCCGGGACGGGAAGTGCCCCCAGAGCCATCTTCATCGCCGTTGCTGCCTCTCATGATGAGGAGGGAGTAGTTCTTCATCGAGGCTGAGGGCTCTACTGTAGCTTTGGTTCATCTCTCTCCCATGGTGTGATCTTTATGTGATCATGAGCATTGTAATCTAGTTGAATTCATAGATGTTTCCCCTTCATTGTTATAGTTATGCTACTTAAGTGGTTTTATCATTATGATTTTCGGAGTCATGTGACAACACAATACCAAGGTGACAGTGTGGGTGCGTGTATGGCTCCATTAATAAGATTAGAGGGATATTTACCATGAGTTGTTCTTATGTTGGATGTCACTATAAAATTGTGGTGTTTGTGGACCATTTTAGGATAGTGACAGCGTGGGGTGTCCTAGATGTGGAATACAGACTTTAAGGTGTGCTCTTTGTAGCCCTACGCAGTAGATTGGTATTTCTATCCAACGGGAGAATAGTTCAGAGTAGCATAGTGAAGGAAGTATTTATGTGTTCAATTATGTTATTATTTTTGAGAGTGTCCACTAGTGAAAGTATGATCCCTATGCCTTGTTTCCAAGCATTGAAATACTGTTTATTCTCAGTTCTGCTGCATGTATGCTCACTGCCATTTTTACTACAGATTGCAATTAACACCTGTTATTATCTATATCACTTGTATTTTGATATCTCTTCGCCGAACTAGTGCACCTATACATCTGACAAGTGTATTAGGTGTGTTGGGGACACAAGAGACTTCTTGTATCTTAATTGCAGGGTTGCTCGAGAGGAATATCTTTGACCTCTACCTCCCTGAGTTCGATATACCTTGGGTTATTCACTTAAGGGAAACTTGCTGCTGTTCTACAAACCTCTGCACTTGGAGGCCCAACACTGTCTACAAGAATAGAAGCGTGCGTAGACATCACACTCCAATAGCACGGATGTGCTCACTCTATTCTCCGTGAACTTTGCCCCGTGAAGGCTCGGCTCTTCTACTATGAGGTCACCTTCGAGGCGTTGATCAAGCCGTACACAAAGGTTGGGGAACTCCACAATGAGTTGGAGCCTCCCAACAATGTCCCGGAGCACCTCGCAAACAAGTTGAGGCTTCCGAAACGCACCAAGGCCTCCTAGGGTTACAAGCAACCCAAAGAGGAACAAGAACCACAAAGGGGATGAATGAATTTGAAATTCCTTCGGTGGAAATATAGATCTAGACCTCCTCCTTCACTCCTCGAAGTATCAAGGCGATTGGTTGGTTGGAGTGGGAGATCTAGGAAGTTAAAGCTCAGCAGTAATGGAGGAGAGAGAATGTAAATCACAGCTTCTCTTTGGGGAAGAAGCGCTCCTTTTATAGGGCCCCAAAAATCGAACCGTTATGCACAGAAATGTGCACAACGGTAAGCGGTACTACCGCTCCCTGGGATCACAGCGATACTAGGTAGTACCACCACCCAGCTGCAGCGGTAGCGCGCTGCGCAACCGTTGCTGCCAGGCAGCGGTACTACCGGGAAACTGCTCCGGTACTACCGTTGGCTTCGATGAATTAATTCGAAGAGCGCCAACAGTAATACGTGGGAGCTACTCCCTAAGTACCGTAGCGATACCAGAGAGGAAGTCGAGGTTGCCGGTACTTCCAGCGGTAGTACCGCTGCCTGAAAGGCACGGTACTAGCCGCGATACTACTGCCGGAAGCAGGGTACCAGTATGCTGTGGTAGTACAGCTCCAGGAGGAGCGGTACTACCGCCAGATACCAACGGTACTACCGCTGGCCAAAACTTCCTACTTAGTCCATTTTTCGAGCCCCTTTCTCTCTTCCATCTTCGGACTTGACATGGTGTCAATTGAATACCTGATGACACTTAGAAACACTGTTAATCCTGTTAGTGTGTTGTCATTAAGCTCCAAAACGGATTAAGAGCTAGCATGCTCTTTCACCAGCCCCCATCTTCTTCTTTCTCCTCATCTCTCTCTCTCTCTCTCTCTCTCTCTCTCTCTCTCTCTCTCTCTCTCTCATGCGGATCCTGGCAGCCCCCATGGGCCAGGGCATCGTGGTTTCTCACCTCATAGCCAGGGCCACATCCAGAGCGTTGGTGGTGGTCGCGCTGCTCCGGCCCAAGCACTGCTCCGTCTGCCGGAGTTGACAAAATTGGTCGAACCACGCCGACCCGTACCCACGCCTCCCCGCCCACCGCAACCTCCACCCCGCCAATGGCACACCCATCGACCTTGTTGTGCTTGACAAAGTGTCGTGACGAGACGACCTCGCCAGCAGCACGATGGCCCCGTGCAGTGTCGTCGGGCAGCGATGTAGTCTTCTCGCCGCTCGCTACGTCGATGTCGTCCTTCGGGACGCGCTATGTGGCAGGAGGACAAGTCAAGGAGGATAAAACCGCGTCGGCAACCAGCGCGCCCACTGTCGTTGCGACCCTGGTAGATCGGCCGGGGAGCGGTTGTTCGGCCTTCATGATGATGGCCGCGGTGAGTTGTTGTTAGTCACGCGTGCCTTGAGCGTGGGGGGGGAGCCTGAGATGAATGCAGCAGGGAGCATCAGACATCGACAGAGAGAGAGGAGGAAGAGAATAAGATAGAGGAAGAGGATTGGAAGAAGATGGCTCATAGGTAGGCCCCGCATCCACGTCAGCTCACCCTCCATGTGTACTGCCTACTCAGCCCTTAGGGATGGGCCCCACCGATTAGTGCTGCTTTCAAAATGCTTTTAGATGAAAATTACCGCGATTTGTAACGCCACGCCCAGAACTGGTAGATTTTAGAAAAAATATCAAGAATGTTAATGACATGTGAAACTTGCCCCAATTGTACTAATTTTTTGTTATTTACCCAGTAATAAGCAAATCTATGTGCATGAGTGGACTAAGAGCCTCTCCATCGGTGACTTCGAAAATGTGTCGGGGTGCGAGATACATGTGCGGTTCAATGGGGGAGCATCCTCATCTACATCCCCAAACGGCCGGTCATATCCATTTTTGCCCTTTTTTGTTGCATTTGCAACAAAATAAAACCACCCCAATCAGGGCCGTCTTAGAGGGTGTGCGAGGTGAGCGACGGAACAGGGGCCCCCAAATCTTAGTCAAGTGTTGCGAGGTTAGGCGGCCATCCTACTTTTTTTTTTTGATTCTTCTCAAAGAAAGCAAAGCGCGAGTTGCAGACTTGCAGCGCTGCCATGGATCGGCATCTTCTATTCTTGGTGGCGAGGAAGTGAAGGCGATCGTAGGCAGAAAACAAAAAAATTCCTAACAACGATAACCTTAAACTAGCCAGGATCTATACTATGCAGATATAGTAATACGCAGGAGATCGATATACATACCCTTGTAGACCGAAAAGCGGGGATCACGCTACCGCACAAGCATTGTCGATGAAGCCGACGAAGCCGACCTCAAGGTCGTGTAGAGGAAGAAGACCTCCGAGCGCCACAGGCGTGGCACCTCGCAGGGAATCGCACACGTACGACGAAGATGACTTCCTCCGGGCTCCGATCCAGGGACGAGCAGCGGAAGACTTGGACCGGAAAACCAGCAGCACGGCGGTGTGCTTATGGTGGAGAAACACTCACCCCGTACACGACCCAATTGCGGAGTCACGATTAAACGGGAGAGAGAGAAATTGGTGTGTTCAAAAAGGCAAAGGGGCACCCATATATATAGGTGGAGGAGGGAGACCATCTCCCTTGGCTAAGCCATGTGGGACTAAACCCCACATGGCCTAGCCGGCCAAGGAGGCAGCCGGCCACCTAGGTGGGCCCCATTCGGCCCACCTAGGGCGGTTAGCCCTCCTCCCTCCTTTTTTTTCCTTTTTCCCTTTTGGGATTTCCCCTAATGGGCCTCTAAGGCCCATTTAGCTTTTAATGCCTTTTAAATTCGAATTTAATTAAATAAAAAAAATTAATCATTAATTCAACTAATTAATATTAAATACATTTTATCTAATTAATTCTAGCTCCGAAAACTATTTCGTTGCTCTCCGATCTTCATCGGAACTCTCCCGGAACATTTCCGGTGCTCTCTTTTATTTTCTCTTCTATTTCCAATCTATTATAATGTCATCCTCCCTTAACTGTGTTACCCTAGCGGTTCAAGATCTCGCCAGACATAATCGAGACACGCTCTCCGATTAATGATTAATTCGTGGACCTTGGATACCCAGAATTAATCTCTGTGAGATAACGAATAACTTTATCGTTCGAACCTAGACGTCGAGTCTTAAACCTTTTGACTGGCGATACTTAGCGTGTCTGAGACTCGTTCATAGATATCATGATACCTAGCTTGACCTCGTTATCGACAACACCATCTTCTACTCGTCCGTGATAATATGTCCCCGTGACCTAGTCACATGCTTGCAAGCTTATTTGACATAATCTCACCGAGTGGGCCCAGGAGTATCTATCCTGCTATGCGGATTGGCAAATCCCGCTCTTGATCCCTCATCTCAACATACTCCCTTCCGATACCCGAGAGGGACACCGTTATTGTCATACTATATAAGCAATGACGTTTGATGCAATCAAAGCATCTTCCAGGAATAGCGATAAGAGTTGATCTCACGGTCAAAGGTGTAATGACTACGTCCTACAAATATTGGTATGTCCATCACATCATTCTACCAACGATTTGACTCCATTGTCAACTGACACCGTTGTCACATAATCGGGAAACCTCGATCATCGATTGCACAATGGACTAGTCACTTCGAGGCTACTAGGGACCTGGTTGTCTACGTACCACATGTGTATTAATGTTTCCGGTTAATACAGTTATAGCATGATACAAAACCGTATTATGAACAAATGAGATATGATAAATAAAACACTTTATTAATTGCCTCTAGGGCATATCTCCTTCAGTCTCCCACTTGCACTAGAGTACAATTTATTCCAGATTACAACTTGGTAAAAGCCTAACACACATAGCATTCTGGTGTTTTACATGCTTGTCTAGTGGAAGAGGCTTTGTCAGGGGATCTGCCACATTCAGATCCGTATGCACTTTGCAAATCTTCACATTGCCTTCATGTACATACTGTCGTATCACATGGAAGCGTCGGAGAATGTGTTTGGCAGTTGAGTGAGACCTAGATTCCTTCGCGTTAGCAATGGCACCCGTGTTGTCGCAGTAGAGGGTTACAGGGTCTTTCGCGCTAGGGAACACTCCAAGCTCGATGATGAACTTCCTCAGCCACACAGCTTCATTCGCGGCTTCCGAAGCAGCAATGTACTCCGATTCCATTGTAGATTGGGCCACTATGGGTTGCTTCCCGCTTCTCCAGCTTACAGCGCCACCGTTCACCTTGAAAATATATCCTGTCTGTGACTTTGAGTCATCCGGATCTATGCAGAAATTTACTGTTTAAATATTTCTTCACGCTATTCAGAAGATCCACATTATCCCCAATTAGTAATATATCATCCACATATAGAACTAGGAACACAACCGAGCTCCCACTCATTTTCTTGTAAATGCAGGTCTCTTCCGCATTTTGGATAAATCCAAAACCTTTGATCACCTCATCAAAGCGGAGATTCCAGCTCCGAGATGCTTGCTTCAGTCCATAAATGGAACGCTGAAGTTTGCATACCTTGCCAGCAATTTCTGGATCGACAAAACCTTTAGGTTGTACCATATACAACTCGTTCTCAATGTTGCCATTTAGGAACGCTGTTTTGACATCCATCTGCCATATTTCATAATCGTAATATGCAACAAGTGCTAGAAAAACCCGAATAGACTTTAGCATCGCTACCGGTGAAAACGTTTCATCGTAATCAATTCCATGAACTTGTCGGAAACCCTTTGCGACAAGCCGAGCTTTATAGACGGTCACATTACCGTCAGCATCAGTCTTCTTCTTAAAAATCCATTTATTCTCGATGGCCTTGCGCCCTTCGGGAATCTCCATCAAAGTCCATACTTTGTTGTCATACATGGATCCTATTTCGGATTTCATGGCTTTAAGCCATTTCTCGGACTCGGGCCCTTCCATAGCCTCTTTGTAGTTTGTAGGTTCGTCTTGTTCAATTAACATGACGGTGCAGACCAAGTTGCCGTACCACTCTGGTGTGGCACGTGTCCTTCCAGACCTACGGGTAGAATAGCATCCTCGACATTTGCTCCCACTCCATCTGTGGAGGACGGTTCCGGAACAGTTTTCGTTGCGCCACTAGAATTTCGAGTTCAGGATCAACGATCTCGTCCAGGTCTATTGTCCTCCCACTAACTCCTTTGGCGAGAAACTCCTTCTCGAGAAAGGTGCCGTTCTTCGTGACAAACGTTTTGCCCTCGGCTTGGTTGTAGAATGTGTATCCAATGGTTTCCCGCGGATACCCTACAAAGACGACTTTCTCTGATTTCGGTTCAAGTTTGTCGGGCTGTAGTTTCTTAACGTACGCCTCACAACCCCAGACCTTCAGGAACGACAACTTGGGTTTCTTGCCATGCCTTATCTCATACGGTGTCGTTTCTACGGATTTCGATGGAGCCCTATTTAAAATGAATGCGGCTGTTTCTAACGCATATCCCCAAAATGATACGGACAAGTCGGTAAGAGACATCATAGACCGGATACTATCTAATAGGGTACGATTACGTCGCTCGGACACACCGTTGCGTTGCGGTGTTCCAGCCGGCGTAAGTTGCGGCACAATGCCACAGGCCTTCAGATGTGTGCCAAACTCAAAACTCAAATATTCGCCACCACGATCGGATCGAAGGTGCTTGATTTTCTTGTTGAGTTGATTTTCAACTTCACTTTGAAATTCTTTGAACTTTTCAAATGTTTCAGACTTGTGTTTCATCAAATAGATATACCCATATCTACTCAAGTCATCGGTGAAGGTGACAAAGTAACGATAACCATTGCGTGTCGACGCGCTCATTGGCCCACACACATCTGTATGTATGACTTCCAACAAGTCCGACGCCCGTTCCATGAAACCATTGAACGATGTCTTGGTCATCTTGCCCATAAGGCACGGTTCGCATGTATCGAGGGATCCAAAATCCAACAAGTCTAAAAGTCCATTAGTATGGAGTTTCTTCATGCGCTTTATACCAATATGACCGAGACGGCAATGCCACATATACATGGCGGTATCGCCAATAAGTTTAATCCTCTTGGCATCTACGTTATGAATGTGAGTACTTGATGCATGTAAAATGCATACATGAACTTTACATTTTATTACTTGATATTCCAACTTATTTGCATCATATATGGGTTATATTTATGTTTTATAATGATTTTTGGGGATAATTCACAATTTCCCTATTTTTCTGGAATTAACCCTGCACAGGCAGAAAACCCTATTTTCTATATTTTGATGTTTCAGGGACCCAAACGACGTCCAAATGACCTGAAAATTTACGAGCATCAGTTTTTGGAAGGAACAAAGCGTGGGAGGAGCGAACAAACGGAGGCCCGAGGGCCAAGATGAGTGGGCCCACGCGGCCAGATTCCTTGGCCGCGTGGGACCCATCATCTGGGGCCTCGTGGCTCCGTTGCCGTCGATCTTTTTTCCCGAGCCTCCGTCTTGACCTAAAAACGACTATAAAAATAGTCCCCGACGCACTTCGGAAAGAGCGCCGCGGAAACACAGAAACCACGAAACAGAGACCTGGAGCTGCAGATTGGAGGGGGAAAACTCCGGCGGGGCGCTGCCGGTGTGTTCTCCATCTCCTCCAACAACTTCTCCACCGTCTCCATGATAAGAGGGAGTAGTCCACCCCTGGACTATGGGTTTGTGGAAGTAACTTATGTATCTCTCCTCTCTTTGAGCTTCACTAATTAGTACCGTATGAGCTGCTGAACATGATTACGGTCATCTATGTAATTCCTTTGTGGTGGATCTTTTTATGAGTTAATATATGTTTGAGATTGCAATGGTTTTGTTTCAGTTATGAAAGTAGATGCATATTATGTACCCCGTTCTTATTTACTTGTTCTGATCAAACTTGTTATGAGAGCTTGTGAGGGGGAACGTGTGCATTAGATGGAGTAACGGGGAGTGGCTAGTACGGTGAATGTGACAGTTGTTCCGTGATCCACTTGGGTAATTTACCTTACTTTGTTACCTCACTAGGGATAAAGAAAAATACCTTGCTACCGGAGATGTGGTTGTGACCATTGCCACTACTCCATGACTAGATCTAGCATGTTCTTATTTTAACTTCATGTCATTGAACTTATTGCTATGCTCTGATTTATCTTAATTACTAAGGTGTTATGATTTAGTTCGCATCTTGGTGGAGTATAAGAGAGATTAATAAACAAAAGATCTCTATGTTAGGGCGTGATGCCCATATAATTAGTAACTTGTCAAACCTTGTTGTTGCAATCTCATATGTCAATTCTAGTGTTCCATTATCTACCACTTTACTAAAGAGAGAGTGCATTTGTGAAACCATGAACCCCGGTCCATTTTTAATCATAAGAAACACCTTTCCAACAACTTTTATCCATTTTACATTTTCTGCTATTATTAAATCCGAAAATACAAAAATACTTTTACATCTTGCATTCACATTATAAAACCCAAAAATATCATTTATCATTGTTTTCACCATCCTTGCATATTTATTTACCATCATTGCATATTTATTTACTGTTTTGCATTTATCTTTATCATATGTTCTCACACCTTGTGCTTGACAACCACTTGGTGAGGTTGAGGGCACAAAACAATTTACTTTGTTTGCAGGTTCTCAAGAGAAGGATAAGAAGATAAAACCTACACTACTGGTTCCCCGAGAGTTCGATATTAAACCCTCGAGTCACCCCTCGTGGGGAAAACTATCTTTCCTATACTATACACTCTGCACTTGGAGTCTCAACCTAACCCATTTTCTTTTAACGCAGGTAACTACGTTAAGGGCCATCAAGACTGTTTTCTGGCGCCGTTGCCGGGGAACCATAGCTGAAAGGTTTATCCAAGGATATCTCACAACAAGTCAACTTCATCACCAACTTGTGCAAACACCTAAGCTTGGGGAGGTTGCACCTACGTGAGCATCATCTTATCCATCTTTACCTTCAAATCATTTTATTTTGTTTTGTTTTTGTCTTGCATATCATATTTATATTTCGGTTTGCATATTTTATTTTCAGTTTTGCATTTTGTGTTGCATTTGTTATTTCGGTTTGCATTGTTTAGTGTCATTTTATTTTCAGTTTTGCATAAAAAATTAAAAACACATAAAAACTTGCTTAATGGAGAAGAGAACTTTTGGCCATTTAGTGTTAAGAACTTTCCTCAAGATATGAATATCCCTGTTGAAGAATTTGAAGTAGATCATAATGTCACTAAAATGATCTATGAACACCGTTTTTGTGGGAAACCAAAAGAAGATCCTATACTTCATCTTAAGAAGTTTAATGAAAGATGCAAAGTGTTAAAATTGAACCATGTTAATGTTGATATGATTAAAGTTAAGCTTTTTCCTTACTCACTTGCTGGAAAAGCCTTAGATTGGATATTAAGATGGCCTCTTGGGAATTTTAGCACTTGGTTTAATTTAAAAGCTTCATTTATTGAGAGATTTTGTTCCACTGAAACAGTTTATAATCTTAGACAAAGAGTCATCACCTTTAAACAAGAGGAAGAAGAACCTTTGATAAAAACTTGGAAAAGGTTTAGAGGGATAGCTTTTGGAATGGAACATGGTCTTAGAGATTGGATGCTTATGCATATATTTTATAGAAGATTGTCTGAAACCTCTAGAGTCTTTTTGGATAATGAATGTGGGGGTTCTTTTATTAATACTACTGCTGCTAATGCTCATAATCTACTTGATGGCTTGCTTTTGGAAGTGAAAATTAAAGAAAGTTTAGAAAAAGCCCAAGTGCCTGAAGATGTTTTTGATGACCGTTATGAAATATTTAATCTATATAATAGAGAGTGAAAAATTGAGGAAGTTAAAATGCTTAGTGAAGTCAAGGAACCATTTGTTGATTTAGAGAAGTGTAGCTTGCATGAATTAATATCTATCTTACAAAATTTGCAAGTGATCCTTCCATTAATGTTAACCAAGCTGGTTTTGGTTCTTATATTGCTAATCATGTTTTAAAAGAAAAGATTGCTAGGTACAACCAAGAAGCTATGATACCACCTAAGCTTGGGGATATATGGATTCCCAAAGTACTAGTAACCATTGGAAAAGAGACACACCATGCTATATTAGATCTAGGATCTAGTGTCTCTGTTTTATCTAAAGAATTATATGAAGTTCTTGAATTAAAGAATCTTGAAAAATGCTCTATTGAACTTGCACTTGCTGATGATTCCATTAAACATGCTTTAGGAAAAGTAAGTGATGTTATGGTAGAGTTGCATATGACATTTGTACCTGTTGATTTTCTAATCATGGATATGGGGAATAAAACCTCTAGTCCAATTATTCTGGGAAGACCTTTTCTTCGTACCACAGGTGCTATCATTGATTCAAAAGAAGGGAATGTGAAGTTTCAGTTTCCACACAAGAAGTGCATGGAACACTTCCCAAGGAAGAGGGACACACCAAAGTTCAAGCTCCCTCATGAGCTTCGTCCACAATAACTATCAAGTAAGTAAGCCTAGCTATATGGCTATAAAGAAAGCGCTTTACGGGAGGCAACCCGGTTGTTTTTATTTTTGATTTTCTTTGAGTCCTCTTGCTGTAACAAGAGATTTAGTTTTTGTTTAGTTTCTGGAATTTTTAATAAAGTGCCAAGTTTTACCTATTTTGGTTTGAAAAAGTTGCTATTTGCATTCGGAGATTTTATTCCTGCACGAGTCTGTGCACGGTTTGATTTTTCATTTTTATTCTGTAACTCCGATTGAGCTGTAATTTGAACTGTAGTTGCAACTTTTCATCCTCTGTATACGTGAATTGTTTCAGATTTTTCTGACGTGTTTAAGTAGGGTTGAAAAATACGTTTTGCTGCTGCTGTTTTTCTGGACAGATTCTGTCCCATTTTGTTTATGCATCCTTTGAACTTTTAACTTGAATCTTTTTGATCCAATTGAGTTTATGAGTAGGCATACAACATTATACAATTTCTGGACATTCATATGAATTTTTGTCTAAGGATTTTATGCAGCAAGAAATCTATTTGTCTATCACTACTAATGTCACCCCACAGAAAAGAAATGGGAGAAACGGTGTTTTGAAGTTTTTTCACAGGGATTAGAGGAGATGCACCAAGAGCTATCCAAGGATGGTGAAGACCATAAGCTTGGGGATGTGAAGACAACCCCACTGGACCAACACACTCTCGGTTTGCACACGTCTAACTTCTGTTTTTCGATCAATGCACTTTATCGTATAAACTTGGAGCGTCTTTTATTTACTTTTTGTTATTTCGGTTTGATTTTTATTTTCTTGAGACCACCACTATCATTTATATATGAGAGAGCTACTGGAAGTTTGGGTTGAATTAAGTTGGATGCTATTAAATATATTGGGATAGGGATGTTTGAGTTGATTCAAAAAGATACATATAGTTGCATTATTCATGTGCTTTTAATGAGTATTAATTTGCAAGTGTTTTATCAAGAGCTATATTTTATCATGTTTAGATGTTGAATGTTACTTTACTTTGTTTAACATGGATTGATTAGTTCTATGGACACTTATGCATGCATTTAGATGGTCAACTTTCTCACTATTGCTAGCCCAAAAATTCCAACAAGTAAAAAGCTTGTTTTCCAACACCTTCAACCAAAGTTTTTCCAGTGAGTCCACCATATCTACCTATTAGCTTTATGCTATTCCAAGTATGTTTATCATGTTATATTGTGTTATCTATACTTCTGAATTAAAATGCTTATGTTATTGATTGTTATGGGAAAAGTTGGTTAAAAGCTCTCACGAACTTGATGCACACTTTACTTTTATTGCACTTAATAAACATGAACCATTGTGATTAAAATTATGAAGTTGTGAGCTTGACAATAGTCTTGGTTGGGAGTTAGCCCATATGTGCTGTCACATGGCAAGCTTTCAACATTGCACTTATTCATATTCAGTTGATATCATGTACTTTTGTTTATGGATGCTTATCATGGTGCCAAATAAGTGTGGAAACTTTGTAAGTTTAAAGAGTTTGTATAAATGGCTAGAGAGATGCTTGGGCCGCCAATCTAAGCCATGCATCATTCATGGTGGAAATTTACAGCGTTCCATAATGAACCTTCCATGATGCACCTTATAATAAAAAGCTATACCAATAGTAAATAAAAGAGTGCCGAGATTGTTCATTGTCTGTTTGTCTTGTTATTTTGACATGGGCTTGTTCCATGTCATGAGGCAAGAGGTACCCCAGTTGACACTCTTAATGATGCTATTATATTACTTACAATGACCTTAACTTGAACTTACTTTTGTGGACCGAGTTGAGTAACACCATGGTGTAGGCACTTGTATTCACGGGGCATGAGACATTCAACCATACTTTGTCAAGCACATTACTCATATTTTCTTTCACTTTAAACTTTAATCATTCAAGATGCTATGATAGGGGTAATGAGAGCTCTACACCAATGAATACCACATTGCAAACATTAAGTTAAGTAGAAGCATTTGGAAGCTAGATGAAACTTATTCATGTTTTACCTCTACTTATTTATCTATCCAAAGTGTCCACCTTTTATATTCAGATTTCATAAGAAGTACTCTATGACCACTATAGGATGTTTTTACTTTTTATTATGCATACATTTGGTCCATAGTACTTTCTTCTATGTTACACTTTGTGAATTATCATTGAACATCCTTACATTGAATATTTGATATCACTTCATAATCTACATGTATATTGCTATTCCTTTTAAGAATGAATCATTTGACTCTATGTAGCAATAGTAATCATCTTTTCCATTGATAGTATTAAAATGCAAAGTCCATGTTAGTTTTATCACCTTCATACTCGAGGACGAGCATAGGTTAAGCTTGGGGATGTTGATGCATGTAAAATGCATACATGAACTTTACATTTTATTACTTGATATTCCAACTTATTTGCATCATATATGGGTTATATTATGTTTTATAATGATTTTTGGGGATATTCACAATTTCCCTATTTTTCTGGAATTAACCCTGCACAGGCAGAAAACCCTATTTTCTATATTTTGATGTTTCTGGGACCCAAACGACGTCCAAATGACCTGAAATTTACGAGCATCAGTTTTTGGAAGGAACAAAGCGTGGGAGCGAAGGAAGCGAACAAACGGAGGCCCGAGGGCCAAGATGAGTGGGCCCACGCGGCCAGATTCCTTGGCCGCGTGGGACCCATCATCTGGGCCTCGTGGCTCCGTTGCCGTCGATCTTTTTTCCCGAGCCTCCGTCTTGACCTAAAAACGACTATAAAAATAGTCCCCGACGCACTTCGGAAAAGAGCGCCGCAGAAACACAGAAACCACGAAACAGAGACCTGGAGCTGCAGATTGGAGGGGGAAAACTCCGGCGGGGCGCTGCCGGTGTGTTCTCCATCTCCTCCAACAACTTCTCCACCGTCTCCATGATGAAGAGGGAGTAGTCCACCCCTGGACTATGGGTTTGTGGAAGTAACTTATGTATCTCTCCTCTCTTTGAGCTTCACTAATTAGTACCGTATGAGCTGCTGAACATGATTACGGTCATCTATGTAATTCCTTTGTGGTGGATCTTTTTATGAGTTAATATATGTTTGAGATTTCAATGGTTTTGTTTCAGCTATGAAAGTAGATGCATATTATGTACCCCGTTCTTATTTACTTGTTCTGATCAAACTTGTTATGAGAGCTTGTGAGGGGGAACGTGTGCATTAGATGGAGTAACGGGGAGTGGCTAGTACGGTGAATGTGACAGTTGTTCCGTGATCCAGTTGGGTAATTTACCTTACTTTGTTACCTCACTAGGGATAAAGAAAAATACCTTGCTACCGGAGATGTGGTTGTGACCATTGCCACTACTCCATGACTAGATCTAGCATGTTCTTATTTTAACTTCATGTCATTGAACTTATTGCTATGCTCTGATTTATCTTAATTACTAAGGTGTTATGATTTAGTTCGCATCTTGGTGGAGTATAAGAGAGATTAATAAACAAAAGATCTCTATGTTAGGACGTGATGCCCATATAATTAGTAACTTGTCCAACCTTGTTGTTGCAATCTCATATGTCAATTCTAGTGTTCCATTATCTACCACTTTACTAAAGAGAGAGTGCATTTGTGAAACCATGAACCCTGGTCCATTTTTAATCATAAGAAACACCTTTCCAACAACTTTTATCCATTTTACATTTTCTGCTATTATTAAATCCGAAAATACAAAAATACTTTTACATCTTGCATTCACATTATAAAACCCAAAAATATCATTTATCATTGTTTCCACCATCCTTGCATATTTATTTACCATCATTGCATATTTATTTACTGTTTTGCATTTATCTTTATCATATCTTACTCACACCTTGTGCTTGACAACCACTTGGTGAGGTTGAGGGCACAAAACAATTTACTTTGTTTGCAGGTTCTCAAGGAAGGATAAGAAGATAAAACCTACACTACTGGTTCCCCGAGAGTTCGATATTAAACCCTCGAGTCACCCCTCGTGGGGAAAACTGTCTTTTCTATACTATACACTATGCACTTGGAGTCTCAACCTAACATTTTCTTTTAACGCAGGTAACTACGTTAAGGGCCATCAGTACTACGATCGAGATTCAGCAGGAATAAACCATTATTCACAGGAGCATCAACATAAAAGATATCATTCATCGAAATAGCACAACCACTTGGTACCGAATTGAATGAATATCCGTCTTGCAATAAGCAAGAACCACTTATAATGTTTACACTCAGAGACGGTACAAAATAACATTTATTTAAAACCAAAACTAATCCCGATGGTAGATGTAGAGGGAGAGTGCCGACAGCCACCACGTCAACTTTTGATCCATTGCCGACGCGCATCGTCACCTCATCCTTCGCCAGGCGCCGTTTATTCTGCAACTCCACCTGAGAGTTAAAAATGTGAGCAACAGAACCGGTATCAAATACCCAGGTATTACTACGGGCGCATGTAAGGTAAACATCAATCACATGTATATCACATATACCTTTCTCTTTCCCGACAATCTTGCCGGCCTTCTTGTCTTGCAGGTACTTGGGGCAGTTGCGCTTCCAGTGACCATCTCCCTTGCAGTAGAAGCATTCCACGCCAGGTTTGGGACCAAATTTGTTGGCCTTGGATTGGGCAACAGGCTTGCCATCCTTCCTCGGCTTCCAGTTCTTCTTTCCCTTCCCACCGGATTTCTTAAAATCGACGGTCTTGTTGACCATCAATAGCGTGTGCTCCTTCTTGATCTCCACCTCAGCAGTCTTCAGCATCACGAACACCTCAGACAGGCTCTTAGCCATGCCTTGCATGTTGTAGTTCATGACGAAACCTTTGAAGCTAGGGGGCAACGATTGCAGCACCCTATCAATCGCTAGCTCATCAGGAATCTTGCATTCCAGAGCGTTCAGGCGTTGAACGTAGCCAGACATCTTGACCACGTGCTCGCTCACACTGCTGTGCTCCTCCATCTTGGCTAAGAAGAAGAGCTCAGAAGCTTCATACCTCTCAGCCTTGGCCTGCGGCGCAAAGACAACCTTGAGATCAGATATTATCTCGAAGGCACTCATCTTCTCAAAACGGTTCTGCAGGTCAGCTTCCGTGGCGTAGAGCATGCCACTCTGCACGAAGGCGGAATCATCCGTCTTGGTCAGGTAGGCTTTCTTTTCATCCTCAGAGGCGGTGATCGCAGGGGGATCTCCAATGGCGGCTTCCAGGACATAGCCCACCTTGTGGGGAGTGAGGAGGATCCTCAGGTTGCGGAACCATGACATGAAGTTAGACCCATTGGTCTTAAGCTTTTCTTTCTCAAGTAACAGGCCTAGGTTAAAGGTGGGGCGAGACATCTACAATGGAATTTGCAAAAACATAAGACTTTGTTCATAAATTTAATTGAGTTCAAGTTTTTAGAAAATAAACTACAAGAACTCCCACTCAAACGAATATCCCTCTAATCGCTTCAGTGATTACACGACCCTAATCCATTGTGCAACCCCTCGTCGTCAGAGCCGGCAACACAACTTCAAAGGTAGACATCGGAATGTCAATCACAACAACTCTGTGACTCATGCTCGACCTTTTGGTCACCGTGTTCCGAGGCCATGTCTGTACATGCTAGGCTCGCCATTATAACCTCCAGCGTAAACGCTTGTGCAAACATGTCTCACACCCACTGTATGCGAACGACGATATGTATGACACCCGATCGTCACGACCTGCCTCATAACGTAGAACTTTCTTGGTGGTGCACGCCAAAGGGAGAACACTAATGGTATTTAGGAGGGATCATCTTATATTACTACCGCCGTGTAACTAATATATAACATATATATATATATATATACACACAATATAAGATGCACTCAAAAACATCAAATGTAATGCGACATGATATGGTCTTGCGCCGATGGTCTCCTTCGCGCCCACAGTTTATAAACAATTTAATAAACCTACCTTGACCATATCATATTGCCCCTGCAAAATAAAGTTAGACGCTTGATGACCCACAAGTATAGGGGATCGCAACAGTCTTCGAGGGAAGTAAAACCCAATTTATTGATTCGACACAAGGGGAGCCAAAGAATACTTGAGAGCCTTAACAGCGGAGTTGTCAATTCAGCTGCACCTGTGAATAGTCTTGCTCGACACAGATTATCAGTAGCAACAGTTTTATAGCAGTAGTAGCGGTGAAATAATAGCAGCAGTAAGTAAGACAGCAGTAGTGATTGCAGTAAACAGTAGGATTAAAACACTGTAGGCATAGGGATGGATGAACGGGCGCTGCATGGATAAGATAGCTCATATAATAATCAAGACATAGGCATTGCAGATAATAATGATAAAGCATCCAAGTACTAAGTAAACATAGGCATGTGTTCCGTATATAGTCGTACGTGCTCGCAATGAGAAACTTGTACAACATCTTCTGTCCTACCAGCCGGTGGCAGCCGGGCCTCAAGGGAATCTACTGGTAATTAAGGTACTCCTTTTAATAAAGTACCGGAGCAAAGCATTAACACGCCGTGAACACATGTGATCCTCACATCGCAGCCATTCCCCTCGGCTGTCCCAATTATTGTCACTTTGGGACCGCGGGTTCCGGACAACAATATGTGTATACAACTTGCAGGTATGATCAATAAACAGTGCATATCATTATGAAACAATAACATGTTCAGATCTGAAATCATGGCACTCGGGCCCTAGTGACAAGCATTAAGCTCAACAAGTTGCAACAACATCAATAAGTACTAACAACGGATACTAGGCACCATGCCCTAATGATCTTATACTTATTACATGAACAATCTCATCCAATCCCTACCATCCCCCTCAGCCTACAGCAGGGAATTACTCACACATGGATGGGGGAAACATGGATGGTCGATGGAGAAGCGTCGGTGATGATGATGGCGATGATCTCCTCCAATTCCCCGTCCCGGCGGAGTGCCAGAACGGAGTTTCTGGTCCCCGAAATAGGTTTCGCGATGGTGGCGGCGTACGGTGATGTTTCTGGATGAAGTGGACGACCCCCCGCGTTTTAGGTCAGAGAGGGTTAAGTAGTCGAAAGGGGGACTCGGGGAGGTGCCGAGTCGCCCTCCTCAGTGGCTGGCGCGGTGGGCCCCTGGCCGCGCCACCCTGTGGTTTGGGCCACTCGTGGCCCATCTCCGCCTCCCCTTCTGGCTCCGTGAGTCTTCTGGTAAAATAGGAGGTTTGCGATCTTTTCTGGTGTTTTTCCCGAAAGTTGACTTTCTGCACAAAAACAAGACACCAGGGCAATTCTGCTGAAAACAGCGTTAGTCCGCATTAGTTGTATTCAAAACACACAAGTTAGAGGTAAAACAATAGCAAAAGTGTTCGGGAAAGTAGATACGTTTTGGACGTATCAACTCCCCCCAAGCTTAGCTTATTGCTTGTCCTCAAGCAATTCAGTTAACAACTGAGTGCGATAAAAGACTTTCACGAACACATTTGCTTCATATGATGCATATATTCTCACTATATGAACAAATGCTTAGGCAATTCAAGATGAGGCAAATGCAAATAATGTCACTCAATAGGCATGTAAACTATGAAAAGATACCAACATACTAATAGCGACAAACATGAAACATATTAATTCACAAGATTGTAATGCTCATAATAGGATATGATAAGATGGTATCTCGCTTGCCCGTTTTTGTACAGCAAAACATAAATGCCCAGGCACCTCTGAAGTTCATGGGAAGACTAGAATCAAAGATATCAAAGATAAAAGCATCAAAGTTATATCACAGTTAACCACATTCTGGGACAAGCACATTACACTAAGAATGACAACTATGCTCTCGAGAAAGTGCTCAAAGAAAGGATGGTGACTCAACATGAAAGTAAAAGATTGGCCCTTCGCAGAGGGAAGCAGGGATTATCATGTGCTAGAGCTTTTTATTTTTAAAACAGAAGCAAAATTGTTTTGGGAAGTGTTTGTTGTTGTCAACGAATGGTAGTGGGTACTCTAACCCCCTTGTCAACCAGACTTTCAAGAGCGGCTCCCATGAAGGACGTTATTTCTACCAGCAAGGTAGATCATCCCTCTTCTCTTTTGTTTACACATGTATTTTAGTTTCATTATGGGTGACACTCCCCCCAACCTTTGCTTGCACAAGCCATGGCTAACCGAATCCTCGGGTGCCTTCCAACATTCACATACCATGGAGGAGTGTCTATTTGCAAATTAAGTTGCTTACTGATAAATCAGGGCAAAACATGTGAAGAGAATTATTGATGAAAGTTATAATTAATTGGGACTGGGCACCCCGTTGCCAGCTCTTTTTGCAAAATTATTGGATAAGCGGATGTATATGCCACTAGTCCATTGGTGAAAGTCTGAATGACAAGATTGAAAGATAAAACACCACATACTTCCTCATGAGCTATAAAACATTGACACAAATTGAGAAGTACTTTGAAGGTTTTAAAGGTAGCACATGAAAATTTACTTGAATGGTTCGAAATGCCATGCATAGGTATTTATGGTGGACACTTTGGAATAACTTGGTTTTCATGGTTTTGGAAGCACGAGCAGCATTCCCGCTCAGTACAAGTGAAGGCTAGCAATAGACTGGGAAGCGACAATCAAGAGAGCAATAACCGTCATAATCATGCTTGCGACAAAATGAAATTAATTGAGACATAAAAGTGATACAAGAACTCTGAGTCAAAATAAATCATCAAGGCTTAATTGACTTTTGTTTTTCAGTCATACGCATGCATGAGCATGTGCCAAGTCAATTCGAATGAATTATTCAGAGGAGGATACCACAATGTCATACCCTCTATGAATAGAACAATGCAAGCAAACATCAACATAACATGCTACCACTATTAATAAATTGGGACCGATCATGAGAGAACAAGAACTACTAAGCATCCACTAAATGACATATACCTCACATGAACCAACTAAGCATGCTCACATAGATGAGTATATGTACAAAAATGAAAACAAATAGAGTTCATACCAGCCTCTCACCCCAACTCGAGTTGTTGTAGATCATCCTTATTGCTTTTTCACTTGTGTTGCTTCGAATGATAAGAATGAAAACCAAGCTCCATCGGAGTCACGGATGGCTGTCCAACTCTGAAAACACTATACAAAACCAAAAAGAAACAACAAATATTTTTGGGTTTTCGAGTTTTTGAAACAAGAGCAAAAAGAAACAAACAATAAAGCAAAATATTTTTGGATTTTTGAATAACAAACCGAATTTTAAAACTAAGCAAACTAATACTGAAACTTAAAGAAACAAATGAAGAGAAACAACAGAAATATTTTTGGTCTTTTTGTGTTTTGGAATGCAGCAATAAAAGGTAAACAATTAAAAAGAAAGAAAGAAAACTGCAACATGGATATACAAAGTATCGACAAGATATGATATGTAAATGAGTGAGATGTCGATATACCTCCCCCCAAGCTTAGGCTTTTGGCCTAAGTGGAGGCTAATAATAACGCGGGTAGGAACTCCAAGCCGGCGGGTCATACTGGGCGTGCTCAACATCCGGCTCCGCTGAGGAAGATGAGGCAGAGGGTCCAGCATCCCCAGGATAGGGGCGCGAGCCCCCAGTCCCGGAAAACTGAGTGGAGTCCTCGTCCGCCCATTCTCCATCATCCTCTGTGTGCAGGGCATGTTCCCTCAAGTATGCATCGAATTCATCCTCGGTGACTGACCAAACATTCCTGAAACCAAGATCAAACAAACGTGGTGCAGGCAAAGCGACTATTCGCTCAGATTTAACCATTTTCCACCTCACCTTCTTGGCAAAAGGCACCTCATAAGATAGATTATTCAAAGTAGACCAACTAGTAACAAAGCCATGCCTCCCCATGGAAGCAAAATCGAGCCTCTCTAAAGAAGCTGCAAATCATTAGGGAGAGCTACTACACCATGCATAGCTAATAAACGAGAAGCAATGAGTCCTCCACAAAATCCACCTTTCTCGCGATTGGCAGCAATGCGAAAGGCTATCAAGGCACCCAAATTATAACTCTTATCATGTTGCAAGGCTGCTGCTAGGAAAGCTAAATCAGGAATGGATAATTTATTTGCAGTCTTCCTAGCAAGTACACACCTCGTGATGAAGTAAGCAAAATATCGAATGCATGGAAATTGAATACTTCGAATTTTACCACTTTCATCTGAGTAGGTTCTTCCTTGACATATTACCTCGTATAGGTCCGTCAAATGCTTGGGTTGCCCATGTATCTTCCCTCGTGATCCCCATTGCGGCACCCTAATTGCTGCACAAAAAGCATCAAAAGGCAAGTGGACACTTTTGTTGTAAATTTTATAGTGAACCATAGGGTTAGGTGAAGACCAATCAAATCTAAAGTCCTGCACCACAGACACAGTTAGCTTTGCATATTGGTAGGGTTCTCCCTCTACAAAATCACTCAATCCTGTATTAGAGACAAGAGTACGAAAATCACGCAAGATCCCCGAACTTCTCATGAATTCCAAGCATGGATAGCAGGATGGAACACTCCTTCTTCACGATGGATCCCCATGACCTCAGGAACCACCAATTCATATTGATTTAGTTGGTGTTCATTTCCCTCCATCCTCTGAAATTTTTGACACATATCATAAAAATTATCTTTGAAGCATACAAATGAGGGGAACTACTATATGGACTTGCTAGAGGACTAAACATGCATCAAAACTGATTATATCAACATAGAACAAGCATGCATACTCACTTAACAAGTCACCTACAGCAGCAAAATACTCAAGGTATACTTACTAAACAAAATTCTACTTGGATACATGGAGGAGTCACATACCGAGAGCAATGCCCCAAATCTCAGCAGCTGAGATGGGCTGAACAAAGAGATCGAAATCGCGAGGAAGAACAGCAAAAACTCGAGTGTGAGAGAGAAAAACGAGCTGAGTGATGCAAGAGGAAGAAGTGGTAGGTGGGGGAACTGCTGGAGGGCCAAGGGTGCCCCACCTCAGTGGCTGGCGCGGCCAAGGGGCAGCCGCGCCACCATGTGGTTTGACCCCATGGTGGGTCCCCTTGGTCAGCACCAGGCACTCCCACGATGCTCTTTGAAAAATAGGACCAATGGTATAATTTTTACAGATTTTGAAAACTTTCAATTTGCATGAAATCTGGATATTTAAATTAATAAAACTTGGGCAGAAAAATTATTTTTAAAATTCAAAACAACTAAACTTTTGCAACCTAATTATCACTACAGGAGGTAAAACAAAGTTGAAGAAAGAAATGCTGTTTAGCTCTTTTATGTATGCAAATACATTTGATAACAAGGTTGATCAAGTCTTGGCACCAAATAAATTTACATGACACAAATGATTTAAACATCATGAAACACTCATGTTACCTTGTATTGTATTGATATGGATCCAATCATAATGTTTTGATATCCTTCTTGATGATCATATATAGGGCAATCAATACTTCCCACTTTGATAGTTTTAAAATTGGAGATGGTATTGACTCCATAAATCTTGTCAACTTTCTTGGGGAAATAAACAGTATGTTCTTTATCATTAACATTGAAAGTTACTTTTCCTTTATTGCAATCAATAACAGCACCTGCAGTATTTAGAAAAGGTCTTCCAAGAATAATAGACATATTATCATCTTCAGGCATTTCAAGAACAACAAAATCAGTCAAAATTAAACAATTGTTAGCCACTTGAACAGGGACATCCTCACAAATGCCAACAGGAACAGCAGTAGATTTATCAGCCATTTGCAAAGATATATCAGTAGGTATCAATTTATCAAGATAGAGTCTCTTATAGAGAGAAAAAGGCATAACACTAACTCCTGCTCCCAAATCACATAAAGCAGTTCTAACATAATTATTCTTGATGGAGCAAGGGATGGTTGGTATACCTGGATCTCCAAGCTTCTTAGGAACCTTGCCATTGAAAGAATAATTAGCAAGCATAGTAGAAATTTCCTCATTAGGAATTTTCCTCTTGTTAGAAACAATATCTTTCATATACTTTGAGTAAGGAGGCAATTTAATAGCATCAGTCAAAGGAATTTGCAAGAACAAGGGTTTCATCCATTCACAAAATTTATTATAATGTTCTTCTTCCTTTGATTTTAGTTTCTTAGTTGGAAAAGGCATTTGCTTTTGAACCCAAGGTTCCCTTTCATTACCATGTTTCTTAGCAATGAAGTCTTCCTTAGTGTACTTTGTGTTTTTAGTATGCTTTTCAGGTTCCTTTTCACTAACTTCTTTATCAAGAGCATCATTTTTATCCTTATCACTATCAAGTTCATTACCACTTTCAGTTTCAGCATCAGAGATAGATATACTATTAGGATCATTAACAGTTTCAGAGGATTCTACAACATTTTTATGTTTCTTCTTCTTCTTTTTCTTAGAAGGAGAAACTGGATTTTCAGCTAGTTGAGAATCTTGTTCAATTCTTTTAGGGTGTCCCTCAGGATATAAAGGATCCTGAGTATGAGCTCCACTTCTAGTGCTAACATAGACAGGTTTTAATTTTTCTTTAGAAGCATTGGCTAACATGTCTTGTTGCACTTTAGTGAGTTGATCAATTTGAGTTTGAACCATATGGAAATGTTTAATAAGCATCTTAACATCATTGGAGGTTCTCTCCACAATATCATGCAACTTACTAATAGCTGAGAGTTTTCATGCAAATGATTCTCTACTCTCATATTAAAATTATCTTGCTTAATAACATAATTATCAAATTCATCTAAGCATTGATCAGGTGGTTTAGAGTAGGGAATATCTCCTTCATCGAACCTGTGGAGAGAGTGAACCTCAATTATGGATGGATGAGGAATTGGCTTACACAAATCTTCAATAGGTGGAAGGTTCTTCACATCTTCAGATTTAATACCCTTCTCAATGAGAGTCTTCTTGGCCTCCCTCATTGTTTCATCATTCAATTCAATCATACCTCCCCTCTTCTTTGATATTGGTGTCGGTGTAGGTGTGGGGGTCGGCGCAGGTAGAGTCCAATCATCATAATTCTGGCTGATTTTAGCCAATAATTCTTCAGCTTCTTCAGGGGTTCTTTTCCTGAAAACACAACTAGCACAACTATCCAGATATGCTCTAGATTCAATAGTTAGTCCACTGTAAAATATATCAAGTAGATCATGCTTTTCCAAATCATGTCCAGGCCGAGCTCTGATAAGAGAGCAAAACCTTGTCCATGCCTCTGGAAGTTTCTCTTCATCTTCCTGGTCAAAGTTATAAATTCTCTGCAAAGCATCATGTTGAGCACTAGCAGGGAAATATTTCTGAAAGAAAACATCAAGCAAACCAGTAGGACTAGTAATAGAACCAGGAGACAAGTTGTTATACCAAGCTTTAGCATCATCTTTTAATGAGAAAGGAAAAATCTTAGCAACAAAATAGCTACGCTTCTTAATATCATCAGAAAATAAGCCACTCAAAGTAGAGAGCTCATTCATGTGCTCTACAGCACTTTCACTCTTAGTGCCACAAAAAGGAGTTTTCTCAACAATAGATATATGAGATAAATCAAGAGAAAAATCATAATCCTTATCTTTAATGTTTATAGGAGAAGTGGCAAACTTAGGATCAGGTGACAACTTGTATTTAACAGCATGTTGTGCAAGAAAATTTCTCATATTACTTGCACCAGTAGTAGCATTACATTTATCAATAAAATCATCATCAAGTTCCACATAAGTTTCATCAGGATCATCATCACAAGTATAATCCCTTAACTCAGGTGAATAAACAGGAGTAGTAGGACTTCCATTAGGTGTTCTAGTATTTTCAAGTTGTTTAGACTTAGCAATAGCAGCATCTAAAAGTGGACCTAATGAAATATTCTCATCAATCACAGTAGAAGCATCATCAACATTATCAGAGGCAATTTCAGATTCAGCAGTAGTACCAACACGTGAAGATTGTGGTGGTGTAACAAGTTGACTCAATACAGATGGTGAGTCAAGAGCAGCAGAGGTACTAAGTGTCGTACCTTTTCTTGTAGTGGATGGCAATACACGGACCCTCTCATCACGAGCTTTACCCATGATGAATAAATTTCAGCGAGCAATATAGATCACAAGTGAACTCACAAATAAAGCTATGCTCCCCGGCAACGGCGCCAGAAAATAGTCTTGATGACCCACAAGTATAGGGGATCGCAACAGTCTTCGAGGGAAGTAAAACCCAATTTATTGATTCGACACAAGGGGAGCCAAAGAATACTTGAGAGCCTTAACAGCGGAGTTGTCAATTCAGCTGCACCTGTGAATAGTCTTGCTCGACACAGATTATCAGTAGCAACAGTTTTATAGCAGTAGTAGCGGTGAAATAATAGCAGCAGTAATAAGACAGCAGTAGTGATTGCAGTAAACAGTAGGATTAAAACACTGTAGGCATAGGGATGGATGAACGGGCGCTGCATGGATAAGATAGCTCATATAATAATCAAGACATAGGCATTGCAGATAATAATGATAAAGCATCCAAGTACTAAGTAAACATAGGCATGTGTTCCGTATATAGTCGTACGTGCTCGCAATGAGAAACTTGTACAACATCTTCTGTCCTACCAGCCGGTGGCAGCCGGGCCTCAAGGGAATCTACTGGTAATTAAGGTACTCCTTTTAATAAAGTACCGGAGCAAAGCATTAACACGCCGTGAACACATGTGATCCTCACATCGCAGCCATTCCCCTCGGCTGTCCCAATTATTGTCACTTTGGGACCGCGGGTTCCGGACAACAATATGTGTATACAACTTGCAGGTATGATCAATAAACAGTGCATATCATTATGAAACAATAACATGTTCAGATCTGAAATCATGGCACTCGGGCCCTAGTGACAAGCATTAAGCTCAACAAGTTGCAACAACATCAATAAGTACTAACAACGGATACTAGGCACCATGCCCTAATGATCTTATAGCTTATTACATGAACAATCTCATCCAATCCCTACCATCCCCCTCAGCCTACAGCAGGGAATTACTCACACATGGATGGGGGAAACATGGATGGTCGATGGAGAAGCGTCGGTGATGATGATGGCGATGATCTCCTCCAATTCCCCGTCCCGGCGGAGTGCCAGAACGGAGTTTCTGGTCCCCGAAATAGGTTTCGCGATGGTGGCGGCGTACGGTGATGTTTCTGGATGAAGTGGACGACCCCCCGCGTTTTAGGTCAGAAGGGTTAAGTAGTCGAAAGGGGACTCGGGGAGGTGCCGAGTCGCCCTCCTCAGTGGCTGGCGCGGTGGGCCCCTGGCCGCGCCGCCCTGTGGTTTGGGCCACTCGTGGCCCATCTGCCTCCCCTTCTGGCTCCGTGAGTCTTCTGGTAAAATAGGAGGTTTGCGATCTTTTCTGGTGTTTTTCCCGAAAGTTGACTTTCTGCACAAAAACAAGACACCAGGGCAATTCTGCTGAAAACAGCGTTAGTCCGCATTAGTTGTATTCAAAACACACAAGTTAGAGGTAAAACAATAGCAAAAGTGTTCGGGAAAGTAGATACGTTTTGGACGTATCAACGCTCTCTACTTTATTTTTGCATATTTTACGTGGCTAGGGGCAGTCGTAAATAGAACCGCTTCATACCTACGAATCTATGACCACAACAACGATCAAATAATTGCATGTTTATTCATCCCTTTCGGGCCCTCCATTGAAAATGCAAGACCAACTAAAGAGAGAGAGACAGACACCCGCCAGCCACATATATGGTATAAGCCGTATGTCAGTTGTGGAACCAGTCTCGCGTAGGCGTACGCGTAAGGTCGGTCCGGGCCGCTTCATCAACTCAATGCCGTCGGAAAAGTAAGTGCACACTAGAGGGTAGCAAATAAAAGAACGATGCCCCCATGATAAACACGGGTTCTAAAGCGTACAGCTATATCTACGCATAGATCGGCTCTGATACCACTGAAGGGGATCGTAGGCAGAAAACAAAAAATTTCTAACAACGATAACCTTAAACTAGCCAGGATCTATACTATGTAGATATAGTAATACGCAGGAGATCGATATACATACCCTTGTAGACCGAAAAGCGGGGATCACGCTCCCGCACAAGCGTTGTCGATGAAGCCAACGAAGCCGACCTCAAGGTCGTGTAGAGGAAGAAGACCTCCGAGCGCCACAGGCGTGGCACCTCGCAGGGAATCGCACATGTACGGCGAAGATGACTTCCTCCGGGCTCCGATCCAGGGACGAGCAACGGAAGACTTGGACCGGAAAACCAGCAGCACGGCGTGTGTGCTTATGGTGGAGAAACACTCACCCCGTACACGACTCCAATTGCGGAGTCACGATTAAACGGGAGAGAGAGAGAAATTGGTGTGTTCAAAAAGGCAAAGGGGAACCCATATATATAGGTGGAGGAGGGAGACCATCTCCCTTGGCTAAGCCATGTGGGAGTAAACCCCACATGGCCTAGCCGGCCAAGGAGGCAGCCGGCCACCTAGGTGGGCCCCATTCGGCCCACCTAGGGCGGCTAGCCCTCCTCCCTCCTTTTTTTTTCCTTTTTCCCTTTTGGGATTTTCACCTAATGCCTTAGAGGCCCATTTAGCTTTTAATGCCTTTTAATTCGAATTTAATTAAATAAAAAAATATTTAATCATTAATTGAACTAATTAATATCAAATACATTTATCTAATTAATTCTAGCTCCGAAAACTATTTCGTTGCTCTCCGATCTTCATCGAAACTCTCCCGGAACATTTCCGGTGCTCTCTTTTATTTTCTCTTCTATTTCCAATCTATTATAAATGTCATCCTCCCTTAAGTGTGTTACCCTAGCGGTTCGAGATCTCGCCAGACATAATCGAGACACGCTCTCCGATTAATGATTAATTCGTGGACCTTGGATACCTAGAATTAATCCCTGCGAGATAACGGATAACTTTATCGTTCGAACCTAGACGTCGAGTCTTAAACCTTTTGCCTGGCGATACTTAGCGTGTCCGACACTCGTTCATAGATATCATGATACCTAGCTTGACCTCGTTATCGGCAACACCATCTTCTACTCGTCCGTGATAATATGTCCCCGTGACCTAGTCACATGCTTGCAAGCTTATTTGACATAATCTCACCGAGTGGGCCCAGGAGTATCTATCCTGCTATGCGGATTGGCAAATCCCGCTCTTGATCCCTCATCTCAACATACTCCCTTTCGATACCCGAGAGGGACACCGTTATTGTCATACTATATAAGCAATGACGTTTGATGCAATCAAAACATCTTCCAGGAATAGCGATAAGAGTTGATCTCACGGTCAAAGGTGTAATGACTACGTCCTACAAATATTGGGTATGTCCATCACATCATTCTACCAACGATATGACTCCATTGTCAACTGACACCGTTGTCACATAATCGGGAAACTTCGATCATCGATTGCACAATGGACTAGTCACTTAGAGGCTACTAGAGACCTGGTTGTCTACGTACCACACGTGTATTAATGTTTCCGCTTAATACAGTTATAGCATGAAACAAAAACGTATTATGAACAAATGAGATATGATAAATAAAACACTTTATTAAATGCCTCTAGGGCATATCTCCTTCAGGAAGAAGAGACAATAACCGGAAGGGTGTTGGGCTTCTAGGCCACATTTCATTAACTAAGGGAAATGATCCAGTAAAAAAAAGCATAACTATAAAAAGCTAAGTAACGTGTCTCTGAAAAAGCTACGGCATAAATAAAAAGGCTACAGTACGCGGACCTTAATGCTTGGATACTACTATGCCGCCATGGATCGGCATCCCCATAGGCTTATATGTTTAAATTGCCTTTTTTTCAAAAAAATTGTCTTTTTTTCAGATTTTATAGTGTATTTTACATTTTGCACCAGCGCATGGGAGAGAAGACGAGACTCGACTTCCAGTCCCTTGCCGAGTCTGTTCGGCCTACCCAAGTGACTTGCTTAGTTGTTCCGTAACTTTGTCGATCCGGCCAAATGTTAGTATACCACGAGCGTGCCGACGGGGGTTAACTTAGCGAATCCCCTAACTCGTCATTGTTCGTCCTGATGCCTCGACGACCAACGCCCCTCTTCCAACTCACGTCTCTCAAAGAGAACCTCCTTCGCAATCACAATTTTGACGGAATCACATCCTCAGCCATAGCCCTTCGCCGATTCAGTAATTCCACAGAACTAGAAATCATCCATAAATCGATACTCGATCGGTCACATTTTATTTTGAATTTCGCACAGGGGCCCCCAATTTCTGGAGATGGCCCTGACCCCAATGCAACAAGTCCAACTACCAAAATACATAAAAGAAAAAAGCCGGCCACACCACAATAGGTACCAATTCAAAGCACCAGGTCTGACCACCAAAAATGTCACCAGATTTGGCACAAATACATAATCCAAAAATGTATACAAATAATTCTTCTTTGAGTTCCTCTCCTCAATATTGCGCTTGTGTTTCTCGGCAAACCAAGCTTTTCGATTCAGGCTCACGTTTGTCATGACATGGAAACGATATTGCGCTTCTCGACCCGTTTTCTTTAGTTTTCTATCGTTGTCCATCTTCTTGAGATTTTGGCTTTGCGCGTCGAAGTAGGTGGAACACCTTTTTGTTATCTTGGTGCATCAACTCTTTGTGAGTCCAGGACCATCAACCTCCTTCGTGTGCTCGGCGTGCAAGTCTTGGGGGGAGGAAGATGATGTCACCTTCATTGTTGCCCTTGCTTTGCTTGTCCCAATTGGCCATTCCGAGCCAGCCCCTGGCATCGGCTCTTCTTCTATATCGACACACTCACGCTTGCCCATCACCTCTAGTCGCTTCATAGAGAGTTGAACGATTTTCCTTATTTGAAATCTTGAAAATAAAATGGACCAACAACGCATCAAATTGAACGTCTTGTTGTCGTACATACTTGTGTACAAGAGTTAGAGCATCTTGCAACTAGATTAAAAAAAGGCACATATCAAATAGATTGAAATTTGAGAGCATGCCAAATAGATAGGAGTTTATAGCATGGAGGGGTGCTAGCTACTCCCTACTCTCATTTCTTATCTTAACTAGTTGAATGCCCGTGCGCTGCTACGGGTGCTAGAATTTATTTCTTTCTCGACACACATTTGAACAAGTAACAAATTTGATAAAGTATTTTTCTGAATTTCTATATACACCTCGATTTAGTAAAAAGAAAAACAAGCTGGCAAAAGGAAATCATGCTATTTGTTGAGAAAAACAAGCTGGCAAATGGATCGGATTTTCTGGACAAATTGGTGGAATAAATTGAGTTATACTTAGAAAACCATGATGGAAGAAAGATATTGCTGAAAAAGCACCCGCTATGGAACTGGTCTATTTTATGATAAGGCACCAAGTGCTTCGATTTGCACAATTCCTACCAGATAATACCTGCCAAAACGGGAGAGGAGATATAGAATACGTAAAATTAGCATGCACTGTTGTTACACAAAATAATTAAATTACTCATTTCCATTTAAATGCATTGACATGTCAAAATGGGCCACCTGAATGAGAACATGGTTATAATATGATCCACCTTATCCTATAAACACAATAATTTCTACGACAGATTATTCTATAAGAACGTCTGAAAGAGCAACATGCCGATAAAATTGGAGATCCTCTCAGACTCCTCTTGTTACTAATAATAACAATTCAGAATACACCATACCCATCAAAATTTGAGCTCTAAAAGAACATTTATATCATCCTGCGAAGCTTCCCGCTTTCTGCTGACATATTGACTTTCTGAAGCTAAAGGAATTCTCCAAGAGTGATGATAAAAGAAAGCAAGGTAATATTTTCGACCAAAGAAGGCCAAGACTGAAACTCACATTTTTTCATGAGCTGACTTTAGTTCTTTGAAAAAGATAGAACAAAGAACATGATAAGAAGTAGCTTCAGAGCAATTTCGCATCATATGAAAACAACTGAAATCCCAAATATGTCAGCAAACCAAAAATGTTTTTTTAGAAATTTCTAGCTATGAACTGTATCCTACATGAATGCACCTCACTGTGCGGTTGCAAATAACTCATGATAATACAAACCGAGAGTTGTCGTACGAGCAGCATCCATATGGCCAGTCGCCTAGTGCTTCAAGTGACTTCTTGCTTGGAGCTGCGACAATGAGTTGTTCTTTGGTGGATTCTTCCATGTTGCCATACAAGCTGAGGTCCAAGGGTTTAGCAGATAGGCTACCATGTTGGTTTTTAGTTCCGGCTAAGCAGATGAATTACTGGGAGGCAAGCTGTTCTGCTCTCCGTTCATCATCCCTGGCAGCTCGAGTGTCCGAGACGGCAACAATGAGTTCCACTGCAGATTAGCCTCCGCTAACAACCTTCTTACTTCAAAGATAATAACCCTAGCTCGTGCTTGCAGCTGATAACTGTTTGTACAAGCAAGTACACACGTGTGTCATCAGTTAGAAGATCACTAACAGACGTATGTTTTAAAATCACTGACCAGTCAATTAAATGTACAGAACCTGATAACTGTATACATAGTAACTCCAAGTCCATGTTTAGTGACAGAAGTACTCCTGGAGGTACTATGCTATTTTGGTTCTCTGCCTTCAGAAGTCATTTTTAGCAAGACACCGGGATGATTATGCTAATCTAATTGTTTGTCACATAACTTGGAGTCTCTATATCCAATTGCTCATATAAACATAGACACACTCGCATAATGTTCAAAATTCAAAATAATAGGCACATGGCAGGAGATTTGTGGTACTTTAGAATAAACTACATGATCATCTTCAACAAAACAGAATAATAAGAACCTGTATAAAACAGGAGATTTGTGGTACTTTAGAATAAACTACATGAGGGGTGTGTCCGTTTCTTTCCTGATCATCACTGACTAAATTAATCTAAGATGGCAGAACTTACTGGTATAAGCCAATTTAAAATTATCGTTGTCTAAGAACACCCCAACTCTCCATAACAGATCATAAGTGGCAGAGAATACCTCAATGTACCTCAATGTGTATTTCAGAGTGAAGTTGACATACAAAAGGAGAGATTATTGAATCGTGGCATGAATCAATTTGGTCGCAGTTCGTACATATTAAAAAGTTTTGCTGCCAGCTCGCTAGTAATTTGAGGAAACCATCAAGGTTTGCACTGAAGTCGGAATTCACTTGCATCCAACGTTTTTGTTGCGGCCAAAGAATCCGCAATCTCTTTGGTGGTGCGAATTGTTCCAAAATTCAGTCTCTGTTTATGATTAAACCATTGTTAGGCTCACACACGATATCAAAGTAATTCAATTAAGGACGATGAAGTGGCACGGAAAAAAGAAAATATCAAAGAAAATATGTAGCTTCATTATGAATTATATTTCAGTTATCAATATATATAGCACCAACATGTTGAAAAACTCATATGATGTAACATGACACTAAGTTGGGCTTAACCTGTGAAGCTTAATGAAATCTTAAGATAAAGATAAAGTTAATTATTCTGATACTTAAATTTCAAGTAAGGAAATATGGATAGCCTGATATCAATGGACTATAATACTCACTTAAACCTGCAAAACAAATCATGATAGAAAAATAAGGCTTCATATTTACTTAATAATTGCAGTTCTCCAATCAATGTGGTTGCTCGTCGCTGCCTCAACCTGGACAAGGAAATACATCAACCTAGAACCATCTCTGGAAATAAAAAAAATACTACATTGGGGAACTCAAATCCAACGAAAGGGATGTCACTATCTGGGGAACTAAAAATTAGGGTCTGAAGCAGATAGAAGCATACCAATCCCTAATGATCTTATAGCTTATTCATGAACAATCTCATCCAATCCCTACCATCCCCCTCAGCCTACAGCAGGGAATTACTCACACATGGATGGGGGAAACATGGATGGTCGATGGAGAAGCGTCGGTGATGATGATGGCGATGATCTCCTCCAATTCCCTGTCCCGGCGGAGTGCCAGAACGGAGTTTCTGGTCCCCGAAATAGGTTTCGCGATGGTGGCGGCGTACGGTGATGTTTCTGGATGAAGTGGACGACCCCCCGACGTTTTTAGGTCAGAAGGGTTAAGTAGTCGAAAGATGGACTCGGGGAGGTGGCCGAGGCGCCCTCCTCAGTGGCTGGCGCGGTGGGTCCCCTGGCCGCGCCGCCCTGTGGTTTGGGCCATCGTGGCCCATCTCCGCCTCCCCTTCTGGCTCCGTGAGTCTTCTGGTAAAATAGGAGGTTTGCGATCTTTTCTGGTGTTTTTCCCGAAAGTTGACTTTCTGCACAAAAACAAGACACCAGGGCAATTCTGCTGAAAACAGCGTTAGTCCGCATTAGTTGTATTCAAAACACACAAGTTAGAGGTAAAACAATAGCAAAAGTGTTCGGGAAAGTAGATACGTTTTGGACGTATCAACGCTCTCTACTTTATTTTTGCATATTTTACGTGGCTAGGGGCTGTCGTAAATAGAACCGCTTCATACCTACGAACCTATGACCACAACAACGATCAAATAATTGCATGTTTATTCATCCCTTTCGGGCCCTCCATTGAAAATGCAAGACCAACTAAAGAGAGAGAGACAGACACCCGCCAGCCACATATATGGTATAAGCCGTATGTCAGTTGTGAAACCAGTCTCGCGTAGGCGTACGCGTAAGGTCGGTCCGGGCCGCTTCATCAACTCAATGCCGTCGGAAAAGTAAGTGCACGCTAGAGGGTAGCAAATAAAAGAACGATGCCCCCGTGATAAACACGGGTTCTAAAGCGTACAGCTATATCTACGCATAGATCGGCTCTGATACCACTGAAGGGGATCGTAGGCAGAAAACAAAAAATTTCCTAACAACGATAACCTTAAACTAGCCAGGATCTATACTATGTAGATATAGTAATACGCAGGAGATCGATATACATACCCTTGTAGACCGAAAAGCGGGGATCACGCTCCCGCACAAGCGTTGTCGATGAAGCCAACGAAGCCGACCTCAAGGTCGTGTAGAGGAAGAAGACCTCCGAGCGCCACAGGCGTGGCACCTCGCAGGGAATCGCACACGTACGGCGAAGATGACTTCCTCCGGGCTCCGATCCAGGGACGAGCAACGGAAGACTTGGACCGGAAAACCAGCAGCACGGCGGGTGTGCTTATGGTGGAGAAACACTCACCCCGTACACGACTCCAATTGCGGAGTCACGATTAAACGGGAGAGAGAGAGAAATTGGTGTGTTCAAAAAGGCAAAGGGGCACCCATATATATAGGTGGAGGAGGGAGACCATCTCCCTTGGCTAAGCCATGTGGGAGTAAACCCCACATGGCCTAGCCGGCCAAGGAGGCAGCCGGCCACCTAGGTGGGCCCCATTCGGCCCACCTAGGGCGGCTAGCCCTCCTCCCTCCTTTTTTTTTTCCTTTTTCCCTTTTGGGATTTTCACCTAATGCCTTAGAGGCCCATTTAGCTTTTAATGCCTTTTAATTCGAATTTAATTAAATAAAAATATATTTAATCATTAATTGAACTAATTAATATCAAATACATTTATCTAATTAATTCTAGCTCCGAAAACTATTTCGTTGCTCTCCGATCTTCATCGAAACTCTCCCGGAACATTTCCGGTGCTCTCTTTTATTTTCTCTTCTATTTCCAATCTATTATAAATGTCATCCTCCCTTAAGTGTGTTACCCTAGCGGTTCGAGATCTCGCCAGACATAATCGAGACACGCTCTCCGATTAATGATTAATTCGTGGACCTTGGATACCTAGAATTAATCCCTGCGAGATAACGGATAACTTTATCGTTCGAACCTAGACGTCGAGTCTTAAACCTTTTGCCTGGCGATACTTAGCGTGTCCGACACTCGTTCATAGATATCATGATACCTAGCTTGACCTCGTTATCGGCAACACCATCTTCTACTCGTCCGTGATAATATGTCCCCGTGACCTAGTCACATGCTTGCAAGCTTATTTGACATAATCTCACCGAGTGGGCCCAGGAGTATCTATCCTGCTATGCGGATTGGCAAATCCCGCTCTTGATCCCTCATCTCAACATACTCCCTTTCGATACCCGAGAGGGACACCGTTATTGTCATACTATATAAGCAATGACGTTTGATGCAATCAAAACATCTTCCAGGAATAGCGATAAGAGTTGATCTCACGGTCAAAGGTGTAATGACTACGTCCTACAAATATTGGGTATGTCCATCACATCATTCTACCAACGATATGACTCCATTGTCAACTGACACCGTTGTCACATAATCGGGAAACTTCGATCATCGATTGCACAATGGACTAGTCACTTAGAGGCTACTAGAGACCTGGTTGTCTACGTACCACACGTGTATTAATGTTTCCGCTTAATACAGTTATAGCATGAAACAAAAACGTATTATGAACAAATGAGATATGATAAATAAAACACTTTATTAAATGCCTCTAGGGCATATCTCCTTCAGGAAGAAGAGACAATAACCGGAAGGGTGTTGGGCTTCTGGGCCACATTTCATTAACTAAGGGAAATGATCCAGTAAAAAAAAGCATAACTATAAAAAGCTAAGTAACGTGTCTCTGAAAAAGCTACGGCATAAATAAAAAGGCTACAGTACGTGGACCTTAATGCTTGGATACTACTATGCCGCCATGGATCGGCATCCCCATAGGCTTATATGTTTAAATTGCCTTTTTTTCAAAAAAATTGTCTTTTTTCAGATTTTATAGTGTATTTTACATTTTGCACCAGCGCATGGGAGAGAAGACGAGACTCGACTTCCAGTCCCTTGCCGAGTCTGTTCGGCCTACCCAAGTGACTTGCTTAGTTGTTCCGTAACTTTGTCGATCCGGCCAAATGTTAGTATACCACGAGCGTGCCGACGGGGGTTAACTTAGCGAATCCCCTAACTCGTCATTGTTCGTCCTGATGCCTCGACGACCAACGCCCCTCTTCCAACTCACGTCTCTCAAAGAGAACCTCCTTCGCAATCACAATTTTGACGGAATCACATCCTCAGCCATAGCCCTTCGCCGATTCAGTAATTCCACAGAACTAGAAATCATCCATAAATCGATACTCGATCGGTCACATTTTATTTTGAATTTCGCACAGGGGCCCCCAATTTCTGGAGATGGCCCTGACCCCAATGCAACAAGTCCAACTACCAAAATACATAAAAGAAAAAAGCCGGCCACACCACAATAGGTACCAATTCAAAGCACCAGGTCTGACCACCAAAAATGTCACCAGATTTGGCACAAATACATAATCCAAAAATGTATACAAATAATTCTTCTTTGAGTTCCTCTCCTCAATATTGCGCTTGTGTTTCTCGGCAAACCAAGCTTTTCGATTCAGGCTCACGTTTGTCATGACATGGAAACGATATTGCGCTTCTCGACCCGTTTTCTTTAGTTTTCTATCGTTGTCCATCTTCTTGAGATTTTGGCTTTGCGCGTCGAAGTAGGTGGAACACCTTTTTGTTATCTTGGTGCATCAACTCTTTGTGAGTCCAGGACCATCAGACCTCCTTCGTGTGCTCGGCGTGCAAGTCTTGGGGGGAGGAAGATGATGTCACCTTCATTGTTGCCCTTGCTTTGCTTGTCCCAATTGGCCATTCCGAGCCAGCCCCTGGCATCGGCTCTTCTTCTATATCGACACACTCACGCTTGCCCATCACCTCTAGTCGCTTCATAGAGAGTTGAACGATTTTCCTTATTTGAAATCTTGAAAATAAAATGGACCAACAACGCATCAAATTGAACGTCTTGTTGTCGTACATACTTGTGTACAAGAGTTAGAGCATCTTGCAACTAGATTAAAAAAAGGCACATATCAAATAGATTGAAATTTGAGAGCATGCCAAATAGATAGGAGTTTATAGCATGGAGGGGTGCTAGCTACTCCCTACTCTCATTTCTTATCTTAACTAGTTGAATGCCCGTGCGCTGCTACGGGTGCTAGAATTTATTTCTTTCTCGACACACATTTGAACAAGTAACAAATTTGATAAAGTATTTTTCTGAATTTCTATATACACCTCGATTTAGTAAAAAGAAAAACAAGCTGGCAAAAGGAAATCATGCTATTTGTTGAGAAAAACAAGCTGGCAAATGGATCACGGATTTTCTGGACAAATTGGTGGAATAAATTGAGTTATACTTAGAAAACCATGATGGAAGAAAGATATTGCTGAAAAAGCACCCGCTATGGAACTGGTCTATTTTATGATAAGGCACCAAGTGCTTCGATTTGCACAATTCCTACCAGATAATACCTGCCAAAACGGGAGAGGAGATCTAGAATACGTAAAATTAGCATGCACTGTTGTTACACAAAATAATTAAATTACTCATTTCCATTTAAATGCTTTGACATGTCAAAATGGGCCACCTGAATGAGAACATGGTTATAATATGATCCACCTTATCCTATAAACACAATAATTTCTACGACAGATTATTCTATAAGAACGTCTGAAAGAGCAACATGCCGATAAAATTGGAGATCCTCTCAGACTCCTCTTGTTACTAATAATAACAATTCAGAATACACCATACCCATCAAAATTTGAGCTCTAAAAGAACATTTATATCATCCTGCGAAGCTTCCCGCTTTCTGCTGACATATTGACTTTCTGAAGCTAAAGGAATTCTCCAAGAGTGATGATAAAAGAAAGCAAGGTAATATTTTCGACCAAAGAAGGCCAAGACTGAAACTCACATTTTTCATGAGCTGACTTTAGTTCTTTGAAAAAGATAGAACAAAGAACATGATAAGAAGTAGCTTCAGAGCAATTTCGCATCATATGAAAACAACTGAAATCCCAAATATGTCAGCAAACCAAAAATGTTTTTTTAGAAATTTCTAGCTATGAACTGTATCCTACATGAATGCACCTCACTGTGCGGTTGCAAATAACTCATGATAATACAAACCGAGAGTTGTCGTACGAGCAGCATCCATATGGCCAGTCGCCTAGTGCTTCAAGTGACTTCTTGCTTGGAGCTGCGACAATGAGTTGTTCTTTGGTGGATTCTTCCATGTTGCCATACAAGCTGAGGTCCAAGGGTTTAGCAGATAGGCTACCATGTTGGTTTTTAGTTCCGGCTAAGCAGATGAATTACTGGGAGGCAAGCTGTTCTGCTCTCCGTTCATCATCCCTGGCAGCTCGAGTGTCCGAGACGGCAACAATGAGTTCCACTGCAGATTAGCCTCCGCTAACAACCTTCTTACTTCAAAGATAATAACCCTAGCTCGTGCTTGCAGCTGATAACTGTTTGTACAAGCAAGTACACACGTGTGTCATCAGTTAGAAGATCACTAACAGACGTATGTTTTAAAATCACTGACCAGTCAATTAAATGTACAGAACCTGATAACTGTATACATAGTAACTCCAAGTCCATGTTTAGTGACAGAAGTACTCCTGGAGGTACTATGCTATTTTGGTTCTCTGCCTTCAGAAGTCATTTTTAGCAAGACACCGGGTTGATTATGCTAATCTAATTGTTTGTCACATAACTTGGAGTCTCTATATCCAATTGCTCATATAAACATAGACACACTCGCATAATGTTCAAAATTCAAAATAATAGGCACATGGCAGGAGATTTGTGGTACTTTAGAATAAACTACATGATCATCTTCAACAAAACAGAATAATAAGAACCTGTATAAAACAGGAGATTTGTGGTACTTTAGAATAAACTACATGAGGGGTGTGTCCGTTTCTTTCCTGATCATCACTGACTAAATTAATCTAAGATGGCAGAACTTACTGGTATAAGCCAATTTAAAATTATCGTTGTCTAAGAACACCCCAACTCTCCATAACAGATCATAAGTGGCAGAGAATACCTCAATGTACCTCAATGTGTATTTCAGAGTGAAGTTGAAATACAAAAGGAGAGATTATTGAATCGTGGCATGAATCAATTTGGTCGCAGTTCGTACATATTAAAAAGTTTTGCTGCCAGCTCGCTAGTAATTTGAGGAAACCATCAAGGTTTGCACTGAAGTCAGAATTCACTTGCATCCAACGTTTTTGTTGCGGCCAAAGAATCCGCAATCTCTTTGGTGGTGCGAATTGTTCCAAAATTCAGTCTCTGTTTATGATTAAACCATTGTTAGGCTCACACACGATATCAAAGTAATTCAATTAAGGACGATGAAGTGGCACGGAAAAAAGAAAATATCAAAGAAAATATGTAGCTTCATTATGAATTATATTTCAGTTATCAATATATATAGCACCAACATGTTGAAAAACTCATATGATGTAACATGACACTAAGTTGGGCTTAACCTGTGAAGCTTAATGAAATCTTAAGATAAAGATAAAGTTAATTATTCTGATACTTAAATTTCAAGTAAGGAAATATGGATAGCCTGATATCAATGGACTATAATACTCACTTAAACCTGCAAAACAAATCATGATAGAAAAATAAGGCTTCATATTTACTTAATAATTGCAGTTCTCCAATCAATGTGGTTGCTCGTCGCTGCCTCAACCTGGACAAGGAAATACATCAACCTAGAACCATCTCTGGAAATAGAAAAAAATACTACATTGGGGAACTCAAATCCAACGAAAGGGATGTCACTATCTGGGGAACTAAAAATTAGGGTCTGAAGCAGATAGAAGCATACCACGGGGTCTGCTGATCTGGGGAACAAAAGGTTCTCACCTCGACCATAGGGGAGGCAGCGTCCATGGCCGAGTGTTCAGGTCGCGGGATCCATGCTCCAAGCACGCTAGCTCAAGATCTGGGGCATGGACGACATAGACCTGGCAGCGCATCTTCCCCTATCTGATGATGGTCGTCTCTCACGCTGCGGTAGCCGGGGCAGAGGGCTGCGGTGGCATCGGTGGCGGCGCGTCGGAGAGGAGGCAGGCGGCGTTCCTGAGGACAGGGTCCAGTTCATGGTCACCAGTCGCTCCTCCAAGCAACGGCGCAGCGTGCGGCGCTGTGCGAGTGGTGGACAGGAACAGGATTGGGCTGCTCGCGCGGCCCCGGATGTAGATCGAGAAGAACCCGGTCAAGGTGGAGAATAAGGCGGTGACGAGCACGACAATTATGACTGCTATGGACGAGATGAAATTTCTCAAGCCGCCGCCCCCACTCGTCCTCAGGACGCCATGGACATGTTGAATTTGTTCATGTCGATGGCCCTGTTCGTGCTCACTGCTGCCACCACCGCAGAAGCCACCGACGCGCGGCGTTGCGAGGGACAGAGGAGGGCCGATGCTCTCTCTCCAGCCGCGCGATGTATCTGCTCGCGCCGCCGCGCCAGCAGAGGAGGGATGCAGGGAAAAAGGGAGGGTTTCAGCCTTTCGAGGCAAGGGGACGTATCCGGGAAGGCGACAGGCCCGTGTGGGCTTTTCTGGTGGCCCGCAGGTCGGCGCGCGGTCGTGGGAGAGCCAAGCGAGCGAGCCGTGGTCTGCCTTGACGTACAAACGACCAACTCTTAATAGTAAAGATTTGATTTGTCGCCAGTCTCTTGTATGGGCCCCACCAGTGTGAAAGCCCGCTCATCATGGTCCATATAAATCGTGTGACTCGTATTTCTTATTTTAAGTCTTCGTGGATCCTATTCCAATCTGATCTACGACTGTGATGCGCCGATAATTGGGTCTTTTTTGCTTATGCCATCCTAGTCTCACAACACGACATCCTACTCAACCTAACACGATTTTTCTCTTGGGGCACTCGTCCTCTTGATTTTTCTTGTCAGTTTCAACATCGTGTACCTCTTCTAGTCTTCTTCCTCTTGTGTATCTTCGACGGCCGAGACATCCTGGCCGGCCTCCGTGCCATTGGAATAGACACCGCCATGCATAAGTAAATCCATGGCGGCGGTGGCCTCAATCTACACCAACATATAAACATAGCGACATTATTCCGTGCAAAAAAAATCACATTGCCTCCATCATTAAATGTACACATTCATATTGTCGGCTTTACTAAAGGCAAAACTTCACATTGTCAGCATCATTCAAAACACCCGTGCACAAAACCATTATAAATAAGCACCTCGTCAATGACGGTCGTTTCGTCGAGAAGGTTGGCGTTGGTGCCATCACCGAACAGCTCCTGTCGGGAATCCGTGATGGTCGAGTCACCGTTCACGTGTCCCGTCCAATCTAGCGCCGGCGAGTCGTTGTAGGCGTCCTCCTTGTTGAGGTCGATGCATCAACCTCGGCCTTGGTTGATGGGCACAAAATCCACATTTGTGATTCCACTAAACAGAAGATAAGGTAGGATCCACAAAATTGTTGAGAACCAACATGCGATTGGATGGCGTTTGTTCCCCTGCCCAGCAAAGTTCAAATCCTAAATTTGACACTGATGTTTCTCATTTGGATGAGATATTTTTTTTCAATGGGAGACAACGTTCCGGTCGATAGGGAGGCGCCCGTGGAATATTTTTCAATGGAGACAACGTTCCGGTCGATAGTGAGGCGCATGTGGTGAGTTTATCAATTTCAAGACCCAACCCGTCGGCTCAGTCTTTTGAAGGTTGTGCGTGTATGTGAGTATTCGTATGTACCGTGTTTCACAGAAAAAAGATGCACAAATTTGCATGACGAAAACGCGTAAAATTAGATGTAATTGTGACCGAGATATGTTTTTCAGGTGAGATTCATCATCATCCGTCTAAAAATGTCGATGCAGCACGACAATCCTCATCCGTGCAGTAGCAATTGGAAGTGAATCACAAGACGCAACTTTCCACGGGTATGCATTGCCGCTTCACCAATATAGCTGTGCATCACAGGTGTCGCAAGGTTTCTATCATGCTTGATAAGCTAGTAACAAACCGGTGACGTGATTAATCTGGGAACAACATAAGGCACGATAAATTTAGGTATCACGACTAGCAGATCAGATGATGGATTACATTAACATTCCTGGCATAAACAGTAACCGCGCTTCAGATATCAGATGTACATAAATTCGCCTTCCCTGACAGCATTGGCCGCTCCCTTCCTGTCTTCTTCTTCCTCCCGCTCACGCTCCCTCCGGCTCTCGTAAGCATGGTCATCTGTCCTCAGCTCGTGCCGGCAGATCGGGCAGGAGTTGTTCTCATCCTGCGGGACAACCATCATCATTGGTTAGCTAAGCAGAGTTATAATGATCAATGTTGCTCCAAGAGTAATGGCTATGAGGGTGTACGAGGGAGATTTACCAGCCATGGCTTGAGGCATGGAGGATGGAAAAGGTGCTTGCACGGCAGCTCCTGCATCTTGTCATCCACAACCAAGTTTTCCCGACAAACAGCACACTCAGTCTCACTGCCCAGTCTAGCAATGACTTCTTCGGTAACAGTTACAACAGGAAGATTAGCCACGAGTTCCTTTGAAGCTGGGGGTACCTTCGGCTGCGCTATAGTACCCTGACAATGAGAAATCGACTCTCAAGACCCATAAGAACGTACAATTTGTATATACTTATTGTACTGATAACTGAAAAGGAACCGCACAAGACTCTCAATCTTGATATACTTGTGATAGAAACACTAGAAAGTAGTAAATTAATTGTACTGGCAGATTCTTCCCATTCTAGCAAACAAAAAGAGTCTGTAAATTGATGATGCAGGTAAACTGAAGATAGTACATATTCAAAACCTATCGAGGATGTTGAGCTCTGTATTTAGCAATTGAGCACCACTTGCATGTAGTGTTGGGTAGGCTTCAAAGGATGACTCACAAACTAAACTAAAGTACAGATTGGATGACATAGTAAACAGATTTATCAAATTTGTTCTCGGCTCTATAGCCCCAAGAAGTTGTATACCTTCTCTGGTTAGTTACGATATCAAGCATATCGTGTGCATCAACAAACTAAATATTGAAAAGTTAGGATGTAAAAATGGACACCAAATTTTTTTGATCCTCGTGAAGCACTTATGCCTACCTGCAGTGATGCTTCCAAGGCAGCTTCGAAATCCATGTCCCCTGATATGGTGTTTAAGAAGTTCAGTATATCACGTGGCATCTCCCCAGTTCTCGACTCTGTTCTAGTGTTGTTCCCGTCTGCAGAAGGTTCCTCTACAATGCTCAATTCGCGTGCTAAATTTTGGGCGACAAGCCATGCTGGAGGTGGAGGTTCTTGTCCCACAGTAAGGTGGCCTTCAAAAAGAAATCTAGAGTCTGGGAAAGGCAACACTTTATTAGCACATAGATATTTCAAAGGGCATATAAGCTTTTGATGGCAGATTATTGATGTAACCAAAGTACGCTTGTAAAGATCTTATACAGTCAAATCTCTTATGTGTTTATATATAGTTGCTGTAATCCACCAAATAATACTACCATCTATTAACTATGAAGTTACAAGCTGAAGTTCGTATAGCCATTACGAACTCTCCCTATGACCAATCAACAGATGATTACCAGAAAGGAATGTGACGCTGAAATGTTGCATTCCAAAATCTCATAAATGTATCCATGCTAACTTGCTAAGCATTGATGTGTTATGAAACTTCACAAGATATTTAAATCTTAATTATATACCTGGTTGTCTGTTGCTTGGCATGGACTCCTCCTTTTCTTTTTCATCAAGATGCTCTCGGGCCCTCAAAATGCATGTCTTCAGGTGCCCCTTTTCAGAAGGATTAGTTAACAGCTTCTCTGTTCCTATGAAGAGGTTCAAACCAGCACGCCAGAATCCAGGTGCTGTATATCTGGTCTGAAGGACGGTTGCAACACGGCAAACAGTAGAGTACATCTGCAAAAAGCATTTCACATATATCAATGAAGACAATAAAGGAAGAAAAGTATATGACGGGTATGAAAAAAATGGACTGTAGAAATAGCAACCCAAACAATTGATTAAAAGTTAAACAAAAACAACATGGCTCACTGAGTCACGGCTGCATAGTAAGCAAACATCGTCCATGGGAATATTTCCGTCTAAAAAAGTGCTAGGCTAATTTGTACCAAGTACTACGAGGATCAGTTCAGGAGATAATGGAATAGAAACATATCATGAATGAATGCAATCCATGGCAAATATCTCCGCTAACATCTGTTTTGAACTCCATGTGTTTCCAATTCCAGTCGATATCTTTGTGACATAAACCATGCATGATCTGATGATCATGAAGGTCGTTTTTTCATGGGTTCAACACAACGTGCATCCAGCCATAGAAGTCAATAGGCTCACACGCACAGCCATATTACTCTGCCACATCACGTCATGTACATATATCCTGCTACTTTGGATGGTGATTTAATATTTCAGTTTCTCACTTGCAATTCAGCGATGTTAATTCATATTAGCCCCATAGTCACAGGCTTTTTGTCACATATAGAACATGCAAAACACTTCCCCTAAATAGTTTGCCCGTGCAGCTTTTACCACGGCAAATATGAGATGATCGCATCACCAAAATGACTGTCTAGTCATGCAACACAGTGAATAATAAGGATAAAAATTCTACTTTTACCTACATAACGCCAGCTGCAAGCCTGCGATAGGGAAAAACTCTACTAAATTATGTGCTGCTTGCCTGCTAGGGTAACCGGAATACTCAAGAACATGGAAATTGGAACAATCATCGTCCATCACGGCACGCTGCGAAGCAGATCGTTCATTGCTAATCGACTCAACCAAAACAGCCGCAGCTTAACTAATGGGAGTCTGAATTTAAGCAGTTGTATCGAAACAAACTGAAACTAATTATATCCCCAAATCGAGCCCCTCCTAGATCCACGCGAAGCAGCAGCCTCACCCTTCTCACAACAAATCTAATCTCACGCACACGCCAGCCATCCCCATGGCAGGCCAGGCGCGCGAATACTGCTCGTAGGGGTGGGAGAGGCCAGGTGAGAGAGGTCGTCCATACCGATTCGCGGAGGGCGGGCGAGGCGCCGGCGTAGCGGTCGCGGAGCGTGGCGGAGAGGTCGGCAACGGCCTCCTCGAAGTGCTGCTTCTTCCCGAGCTTCTTCCGCAGGGCCTCCAGACGCTCCGCCACCGCCGCCTCGTCCCCCGCCACGGCTGCAGACATGGTGCCGCGCTTCCGGTCCCGGATGAATCCGCCGCTCCTGGGGTTTGGGATCGGGCGCTCGATGATCTGGCCGCGCGCGCTTTGTGTGTGATGGATGGATGATGCGTGTGTCGCCGGAGGTATAAATGGCGATGGAGTGCGGCGTCGTCTGGTGGTGTCTTGGAGGAGAGGAAAGAAACGCCGCGGAACGGTGGCTTAGCCAGGCGGCCGGTGACGACTGACGACGTCGTGCACTCGTGCGTGACGTGCGGATTGTTTTTTTTTTAGACAGCGTGGACGGTTTTTTTTTTTTTGAAAACTCCACACCTCTTTATTCAACCAGAATAATGTTTACAATAATGTTTACAGGAATCTTCTACTCCTGATTCCTGATAAATAGCTAAGACCCACTACATGATTTCTCTGCAATTTTGTGAAGCCACGTCGCCCTAAATGTTTGACAGCCCAAATAATGGCTCACATCACGCCAATTCGTTTCCCCCCTCCCATGCATTAATCTCTGGACCTTTTCTGCCACGGTTTCACCACAGCGGCGCGTAGAATCTGAAACGGAAGAAAAACCCAACAGTCGTCAATCCTTATTGTCAATTAAATGCAGAAGAAACGGATGACACTGAATGGCCATGTTTGGTTTTAAATAGCTAGCACAATTCTGCTCGCTGCTCACATCGCCTATCCCCGCAACCACGAGTTATACTACACTTTTTTCTTGAATCCCACACTCCGTATTCATTTTTTTTCTGCAATCACCCACGATTTATTTTGTCATGGTGGTAGACGATCTGCGCACATGGTAAGGCTTACTGCTGTTTCGTTGTTTTGTTCCCTTTGGTAGCTTCCCATCTTTTTTTGAACAGGAGCAGCTTCCCATCTAGACAACACCTTATCTAAAGGAGAGACATGTCAAGCAGATTCTAATTAAAAGCATGCATCGCTTGTGATCCTGTCCGGCAAGAAGAGGTCGATGTACCGTACGTAGTCTATGATCCTTCCTTGACTTCATCGCCAAACACCCACTTCATGTGCTTTCATTTATTTTGGACTTATGCATATGAATCAGGTATTAACGTTGATACTTACAGACGATCCACCTCAATTTAGTTTGGTGAGCTGTTTATGCCATGTCTTCAGTGTTTTGATCTTATTTTCAAAACTATTTTCTATTTATTCAGGATTGGTATGAGTTGCAATGAAGCTGCGTTTTAAAGAGAGAAAAACCGTCATTACAAGTCATTTTTAAATGTAGAACATCTTGATCAATCGATCGGAAGAAAGGCTCTCCGTTGAAGGAAAACCTCCTACTTTTGATCAGATTCGTATGGCTCAATGGGTTGAATCTTCTTTTTTCACGTTGCTTCTTCCAGAGCTCACCTAGGACACCGTTCAAAAATTCTGGATAAACAAGGGAGCGGTTAAGCTTCGCATAATTAAGTTTGCTTACTAATTTCCTAGGTCATGTAACAACTGCTACAATATCATCAATTTTTGTCATGTCTAAAGAGGGTTAGATGTGAGCCCTCAAGGTTATGCAATGGCCACTGCTAAGCAAAGAGTATTTATACATATGCACCATCAATTAAGCTTTAGCGGTCTGGTTGTTGTCCATTGATCAATCGAGTCTATGAAAGAATTTTCTTACTTCCTCATAAAACTGATAATGAAACTCTGCGCTATGCATGTGTTCGCAACTCCATCTCAAAGATGTACTTCTTGCAAATATTAACAACTTTACAACTTGATTTCAACAGCCAAAGTCTTTAATTTTTAGGGCTATTTACAATATATTTCTCCACCTTTGTTTAGATTTCCTCTTTTTGGCGTGTGCATCTTTTCAAATTGACTACTAAATACTCCCTCCGTTCTAAATTAGATAACTTTCATGTATCTATATATGGATGTATCTAGACATGTTACATGTATAGATACATCCACATATAGACAAATGGACTAATTTGAAACGGTGAGAGTTACTCCGCAGCAACGCGCGGGGTATCATCTAGTATTAACATGTAACGGTGGCTCACCCAACCACACATGCCTACCCACAGGCAAAGATGTTGCCATTCTTGCCAGGCTATGCGCCTCGGCGGTCGACTCCCTTCTCTCATGACTGAAAGAAGTGCCTCCTCTTTGCTGAGCTCTCGCCTTCACCTCTAGCAAGACACTCCCAAAAAGTTCCAAGTTCACCTCATGCAAGCCATTGACTACCTCTAAGCAGTCTGACGCGACGTGAATACGATTCAGCAGTAAATCATCAGCTATGTCAAAAGCTTCCCTGCAGGCCAAAACTTCTAGCGTCCCCGGGTGGTTTATACCCCCGTATACTGTGACCGATGCGCCCAGGAACAGACCTGTCGCTGATATGCAAACCGCTAGCTCCTACCACTCCCTTTGCTACTGACTTTGCCACCGCTGCATCTACATTCACCTTCACCGTATGAGCCGGAGGGGCGATCCACGACTGTCGAGGTGCTACAGCTGGTCTGCTCTTCCGCTGTCCCTGAACCTTGCATGAACTCGCTTCCAAATCTGCAAGAAACTTGTTTACGAAAGCTGCTGTCGCTATAGGACTTTGGAATATCTCCTCATGGATGGTGTGACGCCTTGCATGCCAGATTGCCCAAAGGGTCACCACCATCCGAGTGAGGTCTTCATGTTTCATCTATTCAAACATGGAGAATATGCACTATCTCGCCGAAACCTTAGTCGTCAGCGAGATATGTTCAACAATGTCTGCCTCTGACAGAGCCCACACACACCTCGCCATATTACACTTGATGAGCGAGTGGCGCCACGAATCCTCGCGGCCACAGATTGAGCACGCAGGCGTCGTCGCCATGTTGCGTCGATGCCGGACATCCCCTGTTGGCAGGGAATGTTGGGCGAGCCTCCATAGGAAAATTTTCACCTTAGACGGTACAACAATCTTCCAGAGCAAAGCCCAATCCTTGCGCTCCTGCCCTGTCCCCGACGAGGCCGGTGTCTCATCTAACCAGTCCTCCCGAGTTCTCTTAATTGTCGCTAGTGCCCGATAGCAAGATCGCACTGAGAACACTCCGGTGCGCTCAAAATGCCAGGCCCAAAAGTCCTCCTGCACACGGTGGCTCAGCGGTATATTCCTGATGATCTCAGTGTCCATTGGAAGGAAGAACTCCTCCAATTTATCAACGTCCCACCTCGCCTCTTGATGGACAATGTAGTCTGAAACAAGCTGCGGTGCATTTTCCTTCTGCGGTGCAATTGGTCTCAACCTCTCATTGCATGGCAGCCAGTTCTGTACCCATGCTTCAGTACTCCTGACAGCGTGGACGGGTACCCTGCGGAGACAGAGGTTGGCCCGAACCTTGAAGCTTACTGCAGGCCTCCAGGGCCCATACGACTAGAGATGGGAGCCACGAGCCCACGACTCCCCGCGGAGAGCTCCGCACAGTAGGCTAGGCGGAGCGTGCTCGCTCCCGCCTGCAACATCGATATGATATGAGCCACCACAACCCCGCATTTGTACCCGTTAAGTCTCTTCCTCACCTCCACCTGCACCGTCGTGGCGTCATCGTCGGCTACGGTGAGATCCACTCCTCGCCTGGATGGTAACGTCGCGGCCAGCGACGGCGTCTCTGTCGTCAAGGAGATCAGCATGCGTCTCGCCCCGACTTCTCCTTTTCTGGCCACACGCCTCACCTCGTCTTCCTCATATCCGGTTGCTCCGGTCGCCGCCTTGTAGTAACGGCTAGGCCCATCCGCGACAAGGGGGTATGCGGGAGCGAATGGCATATAGGATTTGCCCTCGGGAGTCGGGACGGCGCTTCCTATATAGCGTTCGATATGGGGCTGACGATTAAAGCGCATCCACTGGTGAGCTGGCCCAGGTAGAGTGGTTTCCATTTGTTTATTCTTTTTTGTTCTCTGTTCCTTTTTCTTTCTTTTTCGTTTACTTTTTCCTTTTTTGTTTATTTTATTTTTATCCTACAATTTTGTTCTTGTTTCATTTTTTTTGTAAACATATATAAATTTTTCTTGTGTAATGAATGAACAATTTTTTAAACCTATGAATAATTATTTTGATCCATGCGTACATTTTTTCTTATGTAATGAGTTAAAAACACCTAAAACTGGACTTTTTGCATGATGAGTTTAAAGCAAAAATGAAAAGCATATGTTTAAATAATTTTGTGATTTATAAGCAAAATACCAAGAGCCAAAATTAAAACCTAACCAAACATCGCCTAAGAACAATATTTTTTACTTTTTAATCAGAACGCTTTCACTCTCGTGTTCATAATAACTGAGACGCGTTGGGACAACGGCCTTTGTCCCTGGCTCAGTGGTGTTGGGCCATCTCCCTCCACATGAAGCTGTGTTGGCACAAGTTGGCAGTCCAACTCCAGTCCAAAATATTCAACACATGTCAACCGTTGATCGAAGAGGTAAGAAAACGAAAACACTGACCACCCTTGGTGGTTGCATGATGTGTGTGAGAGAGAAAACACACCAAAACACCACAAAGTGAGAAGAGAAGAAGAAAAGAGAGATGATTTCTGTCTAGATTGATGTTGTTGACCGATCTATCTTCAAACGGTGTTTGAAGTTTTAATGTGTTTGGATTCGCTCTAAACTTGATGAGTTTGTTCCTTCAAACTTTGTGCTGCTGACCGGTCTATTTTAAGATTTGAGCCAATGGAGCATCATATTTGAGAGAGTTTTTCTAGATTCAGACTGCTGCGGTTTTAACACAGATCCGTTTTGGTATGCGAACTGTTTGGGCCATTGGTGTATCCAGCGGGTGGGCCGGGGGGCGTGGCCCACCCAGAGATTTGGGACAAAAATTGACCCCCCCCCCCCAACATACGATGGTCCATCATGTACATTGGGCCTTTTTTCTATCGCTATAGGCTTGTTGGGAAAGCAGAGGCGGTCGAAAAGACGTAACCCTTCGCTCGCTGCATCTCCTGGTCGACCTTGCTGGCTTGCTCACGCCGGCATGGCGACCTAGCTGCTGCCGATCTGGCGACCCCCTCATGCTTGCGGACCGCCCCTCGTCGACCAGCCCCTTGCTATTTATACTGTTTATTTGTTGTAGTGTGCCCACCATCCATTTTTGTTGCAGGTGCAGCTAGCGATTTATATCAGCCCGGCCCGCTGCTGCGCTTCAGGCTGCAACCAAACATAGGGTGATCTGCACTGAACATATCTAGTGCTCCCACCCCTTAGGGTGCTACCCGTGCTATCACATGAAAAAAGTATTTTATACTTCATAAGCACTCACAATTTTTCGTATAATTTTTTGAAACATGTAAAAATGTTTTTTTTGGCGGTAGCACGGGTAGCACCCTAAGGGGTGGGAGCACCGAGCACGAGCGCAACACACGTGACGTGGACGTGGTGGTGCGCGTGAACACGTACGAACCGTAGAGCACGTTGGCGTTACCACTTTCTGCCCGAACAGCCACCGGCACGGCACCGTGCCCAAAAGCATCATGGGCATGCACCGGCACCGTCTTCCATCTGAAGAAAGCTTCACCACTAGCTGCCGCTCCTCGTGGCTCGTTTTATCTCCTTCACCAGCATGTTGTTCAGCCGTCACTTAAGCATTTCCTTACGAAAACACGGCAGCGGGGGCCGGGCGACATCACGGTATTGATCTGAAAACCTACATATTCCTGGCCAGTAAAAGAAGACATGTGAAAAAAGTTTGAGTTGCTAGCCTTGTCCATTAGCACCAAGATTAGGACTAGCTAGATTCTCTGTGAGATCGCATTGCGTTTTGCTTGCTCCCAGTACATTCAGTGTTTCAGTTCAGGTGGTTAGATCTCGCCGACCTGAATTAAATAGTCCGACTACAATATTTCCCACGGGATTAAATAGTCTGCCATTAAGCATCTCGTAACGTTCGATGTATGTGATTGAAGTTCGATGACAGGGCAGGAGCACACATTTATTCTTCGTGGTGCTACCAGTTGCCATGTGACGCCAAGCCAGGGTGACGTGCCTGCGCTAGAGACGCACAAAAAAAAAAAAATAGTCCGACTAGTACTATTTCCCACGGAATTAAAATAGTCTGCCATTAAGCATCTCCTTCCGAGTTCAATGTATGATTGAAGTTCGATGACACGGCAGAAGTACACATTTTATTATTCGTGGTGCTCCTAGTTGCCATGTGACGCCGGCCAAGCAATTTCCGGGCTAAGCTTTGTGTGATAATCGAATTTATCTCCCATGTATGTCAAGGATTTCTTTATCTGATGCCAAGAGATGGCGAAATTGACTGTATATTACGTATTGGAGGTAAGAACAACCCGCAATGCTGCAACTGAGCTACTGAACCCATGCTGTGTTGCACATTTTGAGGGCCCCAAGTCAATGTCCGTTTGTATTCATGTACAGTGTCAGAGTCAATCGCTTGTGGACAAATTCCAGATGCTGAATGAAAAACAATGGACTTCAAAACCTGTCTTTGCATTGCTAGTATACAGCTACTCATCGACATCCGGTACAGGTATCTAGTTATGATATATTTTTATATAATCCCGGATACGACAAACCATGGAGTTTAACTGGGAATCTTCGTGTGCATTATAGATGGGGTGATGCGACGTATAACTACTCTCACACACAGAGCCTTCCAAAAACAAAGCTGCCAATAAACAATTCACCTCAGGTATTCTGTTTCTGAATTCTTACTCGATCGTCTAGTTGGAAAAAAAAAACTCAATCAGATGCTACTTATGTATGGTTTTATTAAAAATGATGGATTCGATAAAATAGAGTAATGTATCTTAGAGCATTTCCCTAATATTTTTTTCGAAGAAAACTTGTATTACTCAAACATCACGATTACAATCCACGTACGTGGCATCTCTCCCGTAAATCTTTAGGACTTGACGTTAACCGCACCGCCGTGCTGTCGTTTAGCCTAGCATAGTTGGCCATAAAATGACTAATAATATTTTGACACCTATAAGCATGAGCAATACAAGTTTGTCGATGTTTCATCAACTCTTTTATCTCCTCAATCAAAGATGAATATACTCTGTTGCTTCATTCTTCAGAAGTTTCACCATATCCACAATATCAACCTTGAAGCACATATTAGAGCTGCTCCAATAATGAATGGCCAAAGAGAGACCCTCCGTTATTGCGCTTAGCTCCGTCTCCAATTCGTCCCTACAAAAGGAGGTACCGATAGGCGAACAAGGTAATATCTCCACACTGGTCACGACCAACCGTCCCAGCACATGAACCACCATTCGCCGAAAATGACCCATTTGTATGAAGCCTACACCAGCCTAAAGAGGGAGGAGACCATCGAGGTGTTGAGGTGCGTTGTTTTGCTTGGTCATAGTATGCATGCGATCCTCCTCAGAGAAGATAAACTTTCCTTTCACATGATTAGCCTCGGGTGAAGTTTGATTTCCATTAGGGAGTCCATATAGCACATAAGAAATCTACGCCTTGCCCTAATACTTAACTTCCCATACCACCTCTCTAAACTTGACTCCTAATAATTTGAGGGGTTTGAGAGGGTGGGAATTAGTCCTTCCCTAAAACCAATCTCAGTTTTTTTTTGCTTTTGCTATTTCTATCACCCAATTGCATACATGAAAATCATTTTTAATACATTTAAAAATTATAGATAAACCTTGGCATATCTAGTGCACACATTTGAACAACATTCCAGCTTCACAAATTTAACAACATTTCAATTTCAAGCAAATATGAATTTAACCAAAAGAAAATAAATAGTTCATCGAAAACGACTGTATACAACAAAAATCACGCAGCCCCTTTGCCACTACTACCATAGAGCATTGATGGTGGTATTTTGGAAGTCAAGAGTTGTCTACAAGTGATCTCCTAATAGTTTCTTTATGTCATATCTATCCCACTAGTATCACAAACATGATCCTTTTTTGTTGTCCGTTCTTTCTCGGCCTTCATCCTTAACCTCTCCTCCTCCAAAGCAAGCCTACACTCTTCCATCTTCTCCTTCTTCTCCTCAATCTCAATCAAGTGTGCCTCAGCACTAAGACTCCACCCTCAACCTCTCCTCGTCAACGTCTTTGAGCTCCATTCTCCTCGCCGACAAGTAGCCATGGTTCAAAATGAAGCGCACATTCTTATTTTGCTTGTATAACTCTTGGATGTAAGATGTCGTACTCTTCAAATGACACTCCACTTGGTGCTAACAATCCGACCATTGGTTGCAGCAATCTTGAATTGCACTCCATTCTTGGATCCATCTCCTCCACTTCAAGACTTTCACTTGGCACTTCTTGGCTATTATCCGCAACCGAGTATACATTGTCATCGAGAACGATGGTGCTAGAGTCACCTGACATGCTCGTAATTTTTTCATCTCATCCATCTTGGTGCTGAGGAGGCGCTACATGCGAGATCGCGTGGCGGTGTCGGGCGGCTGCATTTAGTTTTTCTGTAATCTTATTCTAAAGTGGCAGATAATAAACAAAATAGGAAAAAACAAACTAGTTGAACAAACGAGACGATCAATGAGCTCCGGTTACTCTACCAAGCCAAGATATCATCGTGTTTGTCAAGATAGAAGGAAAATCGAACTTGCACGCTCGATCGGGAAAGGCAATTTGGTACGCACATAGGGACGTGAGTAAGAGCATCTCTAGCCGATACCGGATAAGTCCCCGGCCCGGAAAATAACCGTTTTTTCCCGGTTCCGGGACAAAAATTCTGCCAGACCAGATACTGGATATGGTACCGTATCCGAAAAGTTTATTCGGGGAGCAGGATATTTCGCCTCCCGTGCTCCATGTGTTCAGTTTTGTAGAGGATTTTTCATGTGAACTGGATACCAGCGCGACGGTTGCCGGGAAGGAAGTTTCAGCCCAACTGTCACCGACCGACGCCGAACTCGCCGGAATCCGGCCAACCTCCATCGCGGGGTTTCGAGTCCGACCAAATCCGAGCCATATTTCACCACTTCTCGTCGATTCCGGTCGATTTTGGACAAAATCGTGCAGGAAAAGGGGGCAGAGCGCCGCCACAGCAGCCAAGCGAGCAGGCGCGAGCGAGGCGGGGCGCTGAGCTTGCTAGCGCAAGCGAGCGCAGCCGATTACTTGGCGTCACAATGCTATATAACTTGCTAGCTAGCTAGCTCGCTCGCGTCCACGACCATCTAACGTCCACGACCGACGACCCCGGTGCTCTAGTACTCCCGGCCGGGGCGGGGACAGGGCGCGGACCGGCGGGGTAGGGGCGCGGGCCGGCGGAAGGGAACGGGAGGAAGAAGAAGGAAAAAGGAAAAAGAAAAAAATACTGATTTGTGGATCCAGTACGTTTTGGGGTCTTTTCGGTATCTGTTCTGCGAGAGCAAAATTTGATACTGCAAAACTTATCCAGCTCAACCGGATACTAATTTTCCGGTACCAAGCTATCGTGTATCTGCTAGAGATGCTCTAATATTATTTTTAACAGCAAATGTGTCATACATAGTTACTGTTTTTCACCGACGGGCGATAAAACCGGAAAAGAAACACGTGAGGAAAAACGTGACCACACGTATCCTCGAAACAGACTTTCGCCTCGCTTTATAAATAAAGTAACATGCCAAGCAAGTCCATACACAGTTACAAGCACAAAGAAGTAGAACAGTTTGCTGGGGCAGCAGCACAAGTAAGCCCAAGAGCAAGAAGCAAGGGAGAAAGGCTGGGCAGCAGCACAAGTTACCGAACAAAAGGCGAGCCCCTCCGGCGCTAGCTGGAAGAAGTAGAAGAGAGACGCCGCGCGGTCTCCACAAGTCTATCGATCATGTCATCCAGTCGCCCCCTGTCGCGCTGCCTAAAAAGCGGATGCCACTGCTGCAAGAAAGCCAGAAATTTAAACATCGAGTCAGAAGCACGTCGAAGAAAGATCCGCTCAATGACCATCTTATTGCGAATCGTCCAAAGAGTCCAAGTCAACGTGGCAAACACCAACCAGAAGAGGCGTCGCCCCCCTCCGGTACGGTTTGCCTGGACCTCTAGGAACTCGGCAAGGTAAGAGGCCTGCCAAGCAGGCCCAAGCGCCTCATGGACGATGTTCCAGAGGAGCCTGGCAGCGGGACATGTGAACAAGATGTGGGTTCCCGTCTCAGGGATCCCACACAAGGGACAAAGGCCATCCCCCGGTCCCTGTCTCTTACGGACCTCTACCCCCTCTACCCCTGAAGGGAGGCGGTCCCTAAGAAGCTGCCACACGAAGATTTATCTTTAAGGGTAGGGGGCCTTCCACATCGGAGAAGCCCAAGCTCTAACTGGATTAGAGAAGAGACTCCGATATGCCGACTTCACGGAGAAAGTCCCAGAAGGCGCCAGGTGCCAAGACACGAGGTCTTGGCCACCAGGCAACACCTCCGGAAGTAAACTCCGTAACTCCGCCCAGGTTGTGGTCTCGGCAATACCAAATGTTCGTCGGAACGAGATGTTCCAAGTCCCATCGTGCATTGCCGAGCCCACCAGCTGCAACGGGTCCGCACAAATCGCAAACAGCGACGGGAAACTATGCTGTAACGGGATTTCATCAAGCCACGGGTCCAGCCAAAAAAGGGTGCCTTCTCCATTACCAACGGAGAAACGGGCACCCTTCCTAATCTCATGCTTGATGGTTTGGATGGATCGCCAAAATTGAGATCCATCTCGACGGTCACAAGAAAGAAGGGGGCAGCCCTGCAAGTATTTCGCTTTGATAAGTTGCAGCCATAGCCCCCCTCATCTCTAAGTATCCGCCAAATCCATCGAAGCATGAGCGCGACGTTCATCTTACGGGACGATAAGATACCTATGCCCCCCATGTCCTTGGGGGCGCACACATCCGCCCATTTGACCATGTGGTACTTCTGGCGCCCACTAGCCGCCTGCCAGAAGAAGCGCGAAAGTTCCCTATCAAACGTGACATGCATGTCTTCTGGGAAAATGTAGACTCCCATCATGTACATAGGCAAGCTAGACAGACAGGCGTCAACAGGACTGTTTTGCTCTCCTTGGAGGTAAACCGCCCCTGCCAAGGCTCCGCCTTAGCTATGACACGCTGGGTAATCGGCTCTAGATCCTTAATAAGGATTCTCGAGTCACTAAAAGACATCCCAAGGTAGGTCACAGGGAAGGCGGACAACTTGCAATTTAATTTGTCCGCTATCCTCTGTTGCTCCTCAAGGGAATACCGCTCTTGTCGACATATACAGCGAGTTGGACGCAGAGCGGCCGCCGGCCGGAGTGGCGATTAAACGCGTCAGAACCGCCGCAGCAACGTACTGCAAAACCACCTTTGAGCCCACCGATTACAGCTTACGTTCCTCAATGGCCAATGCTGTAGCTAACGTAGTACTCTAGTACGGAGTACTATCTATCTATAACCGCATAATCTGGCCCCTCATTTTCCGAGGACAAACACCGAAAGAAGCGACGACACCAAGCGAAGCACACCACAGTACGCACGTTGCGTTCGGCACACCCAACCCAAAGCCTAGCATGCTCGATCACATGATCAGTTCGCTCCAAAAGCAGCTCTGCTAGATGCCACAACCATCTAATCGCCACCTAAAGCGCATTTAGCATCGCCCAAACTTCCGACCTTAGCCGAGCCTAACACACAATGGCTCGTCCCCGGCCAGAATATCTCGTAGGGTGCTCTGAATTTCTCATAGTTAATCATCAGTACGATCGCTCTGATATGAGATGTTGTGTCATCTTCAGTTCTTCACAAGCCACAGCCACGTGTGTAACCCGCGCTAAGAATCCATCTTCATGGTAAATAAAGAGCACATAAAGGTAAATTGAATTCTTACACCTTTGCGAAAGAGACATGGGAGGCTGAGTAATTACCATGGTAAAAAAGGACCCGGCGACGACACTTGGGCACTTGGCGCCAGCTGAGTCGGTAGAAACTCAGCCACTTCCCGCCGTCTGAGTTGGCACAAAGTACACGTGTCGCCTTTTTACATCTCGCCAGGGCTATTTTTGACAATAAAATTTGAAGGGGTCATTTTTGACAATTACGTTGGGCGGGGGCCATATTTGTAAAAAAACGCAGCCAGTTTGATTGTCCCTGTCGAGTAGTGGCGTCAGCTTTTCAGAGTGCCATTATAAGTAGGGAGCAGGATCCGGCAGCTACCACCACCCCGTCCCCCAATCCGCCATCCCTCCTCTCCTCTCACAAGAACGGCAAAGCGCTCCACTGTGCCGCCCGTGCACCCACCGATCTGACCCATCCTCGCGATGTGTGGCGGAGCCATCCTCTCCGGCTTCATCCCGCCGTCGGCCGCGGCCAAGGCGGCGGCAGCCAAGAAGAAGCAGCAGCAGTATCAGCAGCGGAGGGTGACGGTCGACTCGCTGTGGCCGGGGCTGCGGAGGAAGGCGGCGCCCCGGGGCGAGGACGAGGACTTCGAGGCCGACTTCCGCGAGTTCGAGCGGGAATCCAGCGAGGATGATGAGGCCGCCGGCGACGACGATGACGTCGTCGAGGAGGTTGCCCCGCCGCCGGCGCCGGCGGGGTTCCACTTCGGCGCCAAGACCGAGGTTGTGGTCCCTCCTGCCCTAGGTGAGCACTGAGAAGCGCGCCCCATTCAAGTTGGCTTCTTTCTTCTTTTCGCTTCAGTAGGAGGACACAGAAATACCCCGGCTGCTCTGCGTCGGCCGTTCAGGAGAAAGATGTTCCATTCAGTACAAGATTTGATCTTGGGCGTTGGATGGAATGGGTACTGGGTACTCTAAATTTGGCTTTAGTTCTCCAAATCTGGCTAATTCTAGGGCATAAGGACTTGGTACGAAATCTGGTTCTTTTGATTGTTTCTGTGGGTTTGATGGTGGTACTGCAAGTGTGAAATTGGGGTGGATCGTTAGACAAACTCTGTCTTAGAATCTGCTTCCTATCGTTCTAGTCTAGTAAGGGGGAAAATTAATGAGTTTCGAAGATAGTTTTTCTGGTTGTTCAGTGACTCGGTGTGTTTGTGCAACTCCATAACTAATCTTGAGGTTAGTTTGGTAGGCTCAGGCTTTGTATTGTCATTTTAGGATTGATCTATGTATGGTGATGCTCTTGTAATAAGTGCTCTGATGTGTGCCTATGGTCAATCGAATGTGTTAATTTTACCTTTTCTTGTTAAGTTTTCACCTGATGTACTGCCATCTCCTTCAAGTATCTTGAGATTTAGATGTCTACACTTTGTGAGATTTATTACTGTTGACTATGGTTTACTATGCTTGTTGATTTTCAGTACAATATTTCTGTAACCTTTTCCTCTCACAATATTTCTCTACTATCTCATAATTTCCCTATTAAAATTTCTTGTTGAGATGTATTAATAATTAACCTTTAATATAGATGCTCTTCAACATGATGGATCTGCTACTAGACCGGTAAAGCGCAACAGGAAGAACAGTACAGAGGGATCCGCCAGCGTCCCTGGGGAAAATGGGCAGCTGAAATCCGAGACCCTAGCAAGGGTGTCCGGGTTTGGCTTGGAACATACAACACTGCCGAGGAGGCAGCTAGAGCATATGATGCTGAAGCCCGCAAGATCCGTGGCAAGAAAGCCAAGGTCAATTTTCCTGATGAAGTGGAAACTGCTCAGAAGTCCACTCTTAAGCCAATTGCTCAAAAGTCCACCCTGAAGCCAACTGCTGCCAAATCAGAAAATCTAGTTCTACCTCCGAAGGCCTGCGAGGATGAGCCTTTCATTCACCTGAGTAACGGGGACAATGATTTGTTCGCGATGTTTGCCTTCAATGACAAGAAGGTTGCTTCAAAGCCAACGGAAAATGTTGATTTCCTCCTTCCAGTGGAGCCTCTTGTTCCCACTAAGACATTCGGGATGAACATGCTCTCTGATCAGAGCAGCAACTCATTTGGCTCTACTGACTTTGGGTGGGACGACGAGGCCATGACACCAGACTACACATCCGTCTTCGTTCCAAATGCTAACATGCCAGCATATGGCGAGCCTGCTTACCTGCAAGGCGGAGCGCCAAAGAGGATGAAGAACAATTTTGGTGTAGCTGTGCTTCCTCAGGGAAATGATGCGTCCAATCTCGCACAGGACATCTCTTCTTTCGACCATGAGATGAAGTTTTCGCTGCCTTACGTCGAGAGCAGCTCAGATGGATCAATGGACAGCCTTCTGCTGAATTGTGTGATGCAAGATGGGGCAAGTAGTGGGGATCTCTGGGGCCTTGATGAGCTGTTCATGGCAGCTGATGCTTATTGAAGAGCCATGGTTCTGGTCAGTGGTCTGTCAATAGAAAAGATGTAAGCTATACATACTGTATAGTTTCTTTCTCTTCCGTATAAACTACAACTGTTGTTGACAAATGGTCTCCACTTTGGTTTTGTCGGCAGGTCCTATGCCTATGTTCAAGATGAAGAACCGGTGGCATCTGCTATGTTTCGTAGCGGATCAAACCGTAGTTATATTATGTTGATGTATTGTCGCGTCTATGATTGGGTGCATGTTGGAGACTGGTTTTAATAACTACCTTGCTCATATGACTGTAATGTGCTTATTAAGTATGTGATTGTGCTTATATTGTATACTTAATTACTTACAGTTGCTATGTGGGTGCTCCCTTTCGCTTTCTGTGAGCTCATCTGAAATCTAGATGGATCTAGAGAGAGCTAGACCAAATCAACAAGCTCACATATTAAACGATGTGGCAGGGCTTTATCATTTGTCTGCACTCAGCAGTTTGTTGAGAAGGATCATTGCCAGGTTACAGCATTGGATCTTGATTGGTAGATGGCCAAGCCATTGGCTGACATTTGTCTTTCTTTGGTGCTACACTTTAAGGCTGAAGATATAAAAAACTGGAGCCGTGACCTGGGACGGTTGTGACCTGTAAATTGAATGAATCTAAAAAATGACCAGTTGCACATTGGAACAGATTCCTGGTTTTGCTTTACCAGATTGGCGTTTCTCCAAACAACCATTACCATTAAGCCTCCGGATTATCTAGGAGAAAGTCTGCATCAACTTGCGTCTATAGCTGTTGGCATGTCCTTTTCATCGTACATGCTCAGTGACGGCCTTCTGTGCAAGTAGCAACATTTGTGGGGAACTCAGGCTCCAGGGCGAGTCTGCTTCATGGCTGATCACTTCCCTATGTTCAGAGGAAAAAGTATATATAGTGTGCAAATTGGCCAACTTGGATACTTGGAATGCGGCTGTCTTGGTATCATGCATGGATGGTCCTCCGAATTATTGTTGCCATGGGAGTCTACATGACAAAGACTGCATGTCTAGTTGCATTGTGTTTTAAGGTCTCTAGCCAAGTGGGCTCACACAAATCTTGCTCTAACCTTGTATGATTCAGGGTCTGAATCCCAGAATAAATAAGTTTCAGTTTCCTATCACCATAACAATTAGATCCGTTACAGACATCTACATCGATGAGCCTATGATCAGATGATATTGTATCACATATTTTTCGACTAGATTTCACATCAACTCTTGTGCAAGTGACAAAAACATCGCGTCCTTGGCGGGGAACTGTGGTACAACGATGAACACATAAAACACAGTGAAGAACCAGCTATCGTGTAGATGGATAACAGGATAAGTGCTTTGGTTGGCCTTGTCAAGTGGGCTCACACATGCTCTAACTTTGCATGGCTAGAACAATGATATGTAATTCCCACAACCTAGTACTCCTTCTGTCGTAATATAAAATGTTATTACAACCAATATACTCCTATATTGTTTGTAGTAGCATCTTACAATATGAAACATGTGGTGATTTTTAGACGACGAACTTTACCTTTAGAATTCAGCGTGAAACTCGCAAAATTCATGACGTGAATCTCAGAACAAATAGGTTCCAGTTTTCTATCACCGTAACATTTAGATCCATGACAAACATCTACATCGGTGAGCCGATGCTCATATATTTAACCCCTATTTTTCTACTAAAGTTCACACCAACCCTAAGGAAATTGGCCAACGTAGATACGACTGCCATGGGATCATGGATGGTCCTCCGAATCTTTATTGCCATGCGAGTGTTGTGTGCATAATTTACCGTAAAAAAAATTGTACGTCCAGTTGCATTGTGTTTACAGGTTTCCACCCAAATGGGTTCACACAAAGTCCTTCCTCTAACCTTGTATGATCATATCTAATATGATGTCGTAGGCATTTTTTGCTATCTTATAGTCTATGTAAACGAGGAATGATGCTTGTCTAAAAAAAAATCCTACCAATCCGATTATATTTGTAGGTAAAAGTAGCTTATGGATCTTCTTGGCTGGTTTACGGAACAAAATGTGGTATGACTTGCAGGCAGCAGGGGGCGCAAGCTACGGTTGGTGGCCTTCCATAGCCTCGTATTTTTTGGCTTTTGCCTGAACTTTCGTGGAAATTGAGATGGCCAAATTCTGGGCAGCAATATTTACGAGTCGTCGCCGGTTGGACGAAACAAATCGTGACAAAGTTTAACTGGCGACTACACAAAATCGAGATTGATGTTTCTGAAAGGAACTAAACATAGCATGATTTGATGCCATCTATAGACTCCTTTTCCTTTTAAAACAGATGTCAGTCTAGACTCAGTTGATAACACGATTGATCAGATTCCCACGTACGCCAGGTGTGGCCCACAAGTCATTGACTCTTCTGAACTAACATGGGGAGAGTAGCACGGGCTCACAACTGTCATGCCCTGCCCACACATGCAAAGACCGGGGCCCCCACGTTAGCCGGGTATGCCACGTCCGCCCGTCCACATCTTAGGCCGATCACAGCCGTCTAATCTAGGCCGAAGTTTTGCCACAGAGCGTGAAAATTTGTTATCTTTTTTTGGAGTCAATGTGTCGAACCAAAAGTTTCCTCACGCTGGGAGCATGTTAAGGGCCGGTCCAAACATAATTGGGACTCAGACTGGATTGAATTGATTATATTTTTATACTAAACTTTTATACTTTAAACTCATTTGTTGCATGCGTCTTATCAAATATAATTGTCTATTACTTATTTGACATAGTTAACCACATAATAAACTTATTAAATAATAATTATGTGTTGTTTGTATAGAGTTGTAATGTATATCGATGAAAAATACAATAGCATTGCGCCATATTTGAAACCAGATTCTGCAACATTATATCTTGATAAAATTTGTTTACAATTGCATAAAGTGTATATTATAGTACATTTTTATGGTAGAGATCTTTAAAAAGCCGCAACAAATATTTTGGCATATGAGTAGTTAAGCATATATACACGTAGAAACTTGTAGAGCGTAGATGTAATTGTTAGGAAGATTCTTTATTGGGTTTTTTCATGGTCAACTGTGTCTTGCGAGGTCTTATGATTCAATATAAGTTGACATCATCTATATAGTCTCTTTTTTTTTTTTTTTTTTTGAACAAGGATCCGATCCATATATTCAGAATACTCAGTACAAATTACAAGCCAGCCCAGAAAGAAAAGAAAATTACTAAAGGGTCCTGCAATTTGCACGAAGCACCCTGAGCATCCTGGAAGAAACACGATCAGGTCCTTCACCGCACACCCAAGAAACCTAGACATCGCCAGCGCTGCCGTACCACTCGCCGCCGAGGAGGAGGCGCCACCACAAATTGTAGATAGCCGCAGAATCCATCCGCCGCCCAGCGACGGAATCTGAACTCGATGAAAGGACACGGCCAAAGCACCATCTCCTCAGCTCCACCCTTCTTCCCGCCGACGCAGCGCGACCCAGGCCCACCAGCCGCATTCCGAAGCTCCAGGCAGCCACCCCCCTCGCCTCCACGGCCGGCCGGGCAAAGCCACCAAAGCAAACCACCTCCACCACCAGCAAACAGAGGACGCCAACACAGAACCGCTCCAGCTTCTGCTTCCACCTATGGAAGCCTGCCGGAGAAGCATCGCAGACGAAATCCCGCAAGGATGCACCAGCTCCAGAGCCGCTCCACCGATCTAGAAGTAGCGCAGCAGTCCATCTTCCTCCCCTCGCCTCCACGGCCGGTCGGAGGAAGACAGCAACGCCCCACTTTAGAACTGCAAAGCTGCAGGTACGGCAGACGAAATTATTAGAAGACCTCGGACCATCTTCAGCCCTGCTGCAGATCCACCATGGATCCGAGCTGCAGAGAGGGAGAGGGCCGTCTCCGGCGTCGCTGCGGGTCGCCAGAGCAAAGGCAAGAAGAAGGAAGAAGAAGCAGAGCAGAAGAGCATCCGCCACGAAAAAGCCTACTCTAATCCTAGTATCTACAACCCAGGCAACGCATCCTCTTCCACGCCGGCCGGCAACGCCGCCGGAGAGGAAGAAGGAGCGCGCCGGGCGCCGGATCTGGGAGGAGTTGACTCTCAAGGGGAGGAGCGAGTCGCCACAGGGGACAAGTCCGTCGGCCAGCCTAATCATCTATATAGTCTCTATTTGCTAACAATAATCACGGAATTATAAAAATTATAAGGGATTAGACTATTTTTTTGCATACATACTTTTTGATTATTTGGCATGCTCGCATTCAATGCATTTGACATCATCTTCTGTAAACATGTGCCCATGGAAGTTTTTGAAATAAAATTCCATGCAGACTAGTTAATATTTTTTTACTAATGTATGCCAGCGCAAACTAGGTTGTTTTTTCCAACATATTTGGTAGACGCCATTAATCTATGTGGACTCCTTTAAATTTAGTGTTCTATATTCTAAATATTTGATAATATCTTTAAGGCAATTGATAATACTACATTAATTGATATTATCCCCCCTCCCTCGGTGTTGGGGCACGGCGGTTGCTCTGTTTGCCCGACAATATCCTGATGGTGTTAGTGTTTTGTCTTTGTAGCTAGTACTGTTTCAGTGTGCTGTGTGAAGATGTTTAAGTGCTCTGATGAAGATGGGTGTGAGCTTTAATTTAGAAGGCCCACTGGGGATATATTTCTTCAATATCATTTTCTTTAATGAAATTGCAGAAACATGATCAAATCATTTTTCTGTGCAAACTAGCTTGTTAGACTTAAAGACTGTACCTCATAAGAATTAAGCACAAAACTTGCAAGATTCCAGGTATAAATCCCAAAACAAATAATTTTCAGTTTTCTATCACCGTAAACTATTGATTCCGTGATATTGTTATAAAACAACTTTCGAATCCGTGACAGACACCATCGATGAGGCGATGATCAGAATATGATCACACTAGATTTCACCTATACCCTTGTGTAAGTGACAAAAAACCGTCGCGGCCTTTGGCGGGGAACTGCGGTACGGCGATGAGCACATAAAGCGCGGCGAAAGGATCAGATATCGTGTAGATGGATAGGTGCTTTCGTTGGCCTTGTCGCTGGTGGTGCTGATACCTACGTACCGGTGTTTGATTGCCATGGCATGTCACACTCGCTCTCTCAGGTTCAGTGAACTCTCTGCTGATGAGGAGGCGAATCGCCGCCTGGTTTTCCGGTCGATCGCGGCAAGGAAATTGCACTCGAATGCTTTCTTTGTGAAGTTCCTGTCAGCCTAGCAGCTTACATGCATACACGGCTCTCCTTTCCCTGAAGACGGCACGGCAGCTGCAAGTACAGCGACAGAGGCTGGATCGATCGGCGCCTACCCGCTGATCCGTTCCGTTTCCAGCGGCGCGGCCGCGGACACCCGGCCGTCGTCGTCTGATCTGCTTGCTGCTGGATATCGATCGAGAGGCCCACACGTACGTACGGCGAGGCGACCGACCAATTGCAATCTGCAGGGAGATCGCATTACGCATCTATCCGTCTACTTGCAGGTGCTGCCGTGCATGCATAGAGCAGAAGCCAAAACAAAACCTTATATCTCAAGATAGCCGCTGACTTCCAAAGCTTCTGAAAAATAACATGTGCCTTTTTAGAAGCTTTGGAAGCCAGATATTTGCCTTCCAATCTGTCTACTGTCAATGGGCATGTCCGTGTGTTCTTGTCGATCGAGTATCCAAACAAGGAAATAGACATGTATTTTACCGAGTGCATTCACCGAGTTTTGCTTTAACCTTGTATAATAAGATCAATGATCCTCACAATCTAGCTTTCTTAGGCTAAAGACTGTATGTACCTTATCTATACTACTATTAAAAGAGCAAACTTGTATTGTTGGGATACTTTAAATCTGAGCTCTTCAATATCCGATCAAACGGCTCAGATCGTCCCAATGTTTGACAACTCAACATTGTCCGTTTTGGACGGTTTTGCCCTCCCACCAAATCGCATAATACGACCAAATTGCCACCACCTTTTCGTCTGATTTCCTGGGCCAGACCATGACGGAGGTCAAGCTGCCAACGATCAGCAGTAACTGCTTGCCTGGCTGTTCTGTTCTTGCGTGCTGCAATATCAAAGAGAGAAGGCGCCATGTCGCAAGGTGCCGATCCCTGAAGCCGCCGGTCTCATCAAAAATTGGCCCGAGCCATCCCAATGGTTATCTGTGTAGCTGCCGCGAAGAGCTTTACGTCCGTGCTGCCGCAAAGGTAAGGGTCATCCAACTCAGGCCGTCCAGCGTATGCCATGACGCCCACAGCGAGCACACCCTCGGAGGCTCTACTGAAATTTTTGGTAGCTGAAATCCTGTAATTCTCTCCTGTCACTGACGCCCATCTGAAGCTCTGTTTTTCACTGACTTGCTATTTTACCCGATGTGGTTCCTGCAATAGTGAAGTTTTTAAACTCAAGGCTGGTTGATTGGGACCGGTTGTAATGAATTTTACCCGATATATTTCTGTATATGCAGTGATTGTACTTTGTGAATAAATGAAAGCAATTTGACGTGGCCTCCGCGGTGGCGTAGCAGACGGAGACGTACCAATTACGCCTTGGCTGGCGGAATCCTGCTCGGAGTCGGACTCCATGGAGAGCGTGCCGGAACTGGAACCGGAGATGGAGACTCGAGCGGGCTGGGCCGAAGAGCCCGAGGGCAAAAGTGCGGGCCCAGCCGTCCCCTCCTCTTCAGACGAGGCAGAGGAGTGCTCGATTGCTGCTTTTCCCCTTCCAACCTCTGGTCCAGCAGCTTCTATCGTCGCCGGAGCCGCCGCCGTAGATCTCTTCTTGGAGGGCCCGACGCGCATCAGGAGTAGTTTACTTGTAATATGCTTCGACCAAATATTCTATTAAACATGATTTCATTTAGCCTAAGAGGGTGCTTAGATTTCTTAAATTGTAGGTAAAAGGACCAATGTTATCTACTCTGCAATGTGTGTGTAGGTGATGATATTTAGCTTAATCGGAAGACATGCTTTGTAGAGACGTGCGTTGCACGTGCAGGTATACTAGTAAGAATTAAGCGCGAAACTTGCAAGATTGGGGGTCTGAATCCCAGAACAAATAAGTTTAAGTTTTCCATCACCGTAACACCTAGATCGAGTAAGCGGTAGCACACGATTTGTGAACACCCACTAAGTAATTTGTTACGGAATTTCTTTACACTTGTATGTAAAATCCGAGGAGTGGTATCATGCATGCGAGACGTGCTATCACCAGATATTTCCTTGTACATCCACCTTGATATACGCACACCTTTTCCGAATGTCAAACCTGTGCAGCGATACAAGGAGGTAACACAAACAGGTAACACGTACGGTAGCTAGCTAGGGAGCCGTTTGTGTGTATCGCATCCATGATCCGTCTCTATCGCGCGTGCCGGCACAAGTTTTCCCCATGACGCCACGGCGGCTTACAGCGACATAGGCTAGCTAGCCGGCGTCCGTTTCCAGCGGCGCGGCGGCGGACGCAGGAACGTAGACTCTATTGATTTTTCTCCCAGAAGGCTATTTGTTTCAATAAATCTTTACACCCATATCAGAGAGTGCCAACATGGTTTATTGATGAGCAGTTTCATTTGATACCCATCTGGGTGAACTCTCTGTGTAGCAAAAGGCCAACATGGATCTCGGCAACAGGGAACCTCCGATCGACAGTCGTCTATCGCTGGATCATATTTCCTACAGTTTGCATATGTTCCCCAAAGCTCTTAACTCGCGGTGTAAGCAGCATATATTGTAGTGACGTGGACGCTGGCCGTCGCTGTAGAATGAATACAATACTATTAAAATGCTTGCATAATTTTAAATAATGGCATTCAAAAATATAATCTAGCTTGGTGCGTACAAGATATTAATTGGGACTGTCTATTGAACATGCAGCTGTTTTTCAATTGAAAAACAGACAGATCTTTGAACCAATTAAAAGATGACAGCTGCCAAAGTCAAAACAACTCAGAATGAAAAAACTGTCTGTTTCATTCCCACCTAAAACAGACACTTTTCAGTCCATTTCAGTTTTCAGTTAGGCCTAAACTTTCATTACAGTTTCGTCCCCTAGCCCATCCTACAAACCCAGCTCATCATTTGCCTTCAGCCTGGGCAAAATAGGCCTGCTACACAAAGTGACACGAAAAAGCCCAAAAATGGGCATGATGAAAACACACCTTCTCCAGCAAGAAAACACGTGCCACCCCAAACCCCCACCCCCTTGGCATCCTCGCATCCTCCCCAACCTTGCCGCTGCTTCGGACCACAAGCTAAAAAGTGAAAAAAAGAGTTCCTGATACTTCAGCAGAGTGACCAATATCATCAGCTTCACACTGAAAAGAAAGTTCAGCAAACAGTAGTTTGCCACAATACAGTACACTAAGTTGGTAAAATGCATCACATCTTAGCTAGAGTATGCATCAACCAAAGATGAGTCCACGCTGCTAGATGCCTAGATCAGGACATCCTTACTTAGAGAAGACTAAGTATCCCAAACAAACTAGATTTCATTACCCTACTGTCTACACAATGATAACTGAAGTTATTGAATTAATGAGAAACTAAGGCAAGTGAAAGACGATGAATGAGATACTCAAGTAATAAAGGACTGAAGGAAATATAAAGAGAGACTTAGTAAAATGATAGACTAAGGAAATGAAGAAAATGAGAGCATCAAGAAATGCCCTGAAGGAATGAAAAACTGATAGACTAAGGAAATGAGTGACTGAAGATACTTAGTGAAAATTGAATTGATGAAAACTGAGCAAATACGACTAACACAAGGAATGAGCTACTCAAGTAATAGAAGACTGAACGAAATATAAAGAGAGACTTAGTAAAATGATAGACTAAGGAAATGAAGAGAAATGAGAGTATCAAGAAATGCCCTAAAGGAATGAAATAATGATAGACTAAGGAAATGAGTGACTGAAGATACTTAGTGAAATACAATTAATGAAAACTGAGCAAATACGACAAACACAATGAAGACTGAAGTTAATAAATTAATGAGAAACTGAGCTACTCAAGTAATAGAAGACCGAAGGAAATATAATAAGATACTAAATAAAATGATAGACTAAGGAATGAAATAATGAGTGACTAAGCAAAGTACACTGAGAGACTCAAGACTAAACAAAGAGAAGTAGACTGAATTAAATTAGAATGAGATACTGAGCAAAGTACACTGAGAGACTGAGAAACTCAGTACTGATAAGGAGACTGAACACTTGAGAACTGAAGACTGAAACTAACAATGGTGACTGAAAGACTGAGCAAATTTAGAACGAATGACTGAGCAAATAAAATTGAGAAGAAGAAACTGAAAGAAAGATTGACCAAATAAAATTGAAATGAGAAACTAAAGGATGCATGCGTTCTTGTCTTTCAAACGACGGCCGGAGCAGATGCAGCCGGGACGTGACCGGTGCAGGAGATGACACAACGCTAGAAAAAGCAAGAAGAAAAATACTTACGGAAGAACGCATCTGACATCCTTATGTAGCATCTTGCCTTACGCATTGCTGAACCAACGGTCATGGATTACAACGGAAAGATCTGTGGAGTGGTGAACAGCTTGAACCATAGCTGTACGTATGAGATTGTGCCTAGTAGTTGACGGAATTGGCACTCTTAACATACTCTGTAAATTACCGGACACAGAAAGCACATTGCTTTCTCTGTCTACTTACACTTGCAGCTCATCAATGTTCGTTCTCATGGCTGCATCTCTCGTCGTTGGGCCGTAAAGTAATCGAAAGATGGTCGCTTGGTTACTAACTAAGATGGGTCAGGGAGGAACGATGATACAATTTGTTACAGATACCAATTGCCTGCAGCTTGCAACAAACCGCATGCATACATGTGCTACGCCTAGTAGTACAATACCTCTTGCGGCGCTTCAAAGCTACACACCTACAGACAACTGCAGCCTAATAAAGTCACAAACAACTGAACCCTAAAAAAAGCATCAGGAAAGTTCACCACACAAAAACCTACCTGCAAATTCACATTATGGTTTGATGCAAAAAAAGAAAATTCAGATTAATCTGAACCCACAGTCATTACAGTCAGGCTAAGCTACTGAACTGCAAAAACATAGCTCACAAATGAGTACAATCATTCTAGCAGTATCCATCCAATCCAAAAATCTCATGAACTGGACACAGAGACTAACAAAAACGAAGCTATAAGCACCATCAACAACCTATACTCATCTAAAACCAAAAAGATCACCAAAATCTGAACCCTAACCTAAGAATCAGCGAGCAAATGAGACTGCCACGATTGAGGACGAAATCACTAAAGAACTACAACCGCCAACTAGGTACGACAAGATAGATAAGCTACTGTGACCACATAACATGAATCGTCATCAGATGCGGCCCCGACCAGCCCGATACTACGAAATCAGAGAACAAAATAAGGCAGCAGGAGGGGGTGCGTGAAGGGAGGGGAGGAAGAAAAGGAATACCCATCTCAGCGGCGGCGCACAGGCCTTTCGGACTCGCGAATCGCCGGTCTCTTCGCCGCCGGACGTCGATGGACGCGAGCCACGCCTTTCTCCAGACTCCAACGAAGCTAACTCCGGCTCCGACATCACCGCTATCTCCGCCGGCTGTATCTCGGACTCGCGAGGCACCGCCCGACTGGCACCGGCTGAGCTGGCTGCGGCGACACCGTCCGCCATGGCTATCGCCTCTCTCTCTCTCCCTCGGTGTGAAATGAATCGAAGAACAGTGCCAAATGAAAAGGCCAAAAAGAACTCAAAAAGACGACTAGTTGACTCAACCGGGAAAACAGAGGGAAAAAGGAGAAAATGGGGCGGCGCGCTAAGATTAGTGAGGCAGATCCGACGGCTCAAAAAGTATTTGTTTCCCAATTACAAAACAGCTGGCTGTTAATTAGGAAAAGTGTATTAATTTGGACGTAGGAAACACTTTAGCATAAAGGGTGAAGGGAACTAACCGGTCACCGATGGAATGAGGAGCCACTACTACTATGAGGGGAGGTTGGCCTCTGCCAAACTGGAGTAGAACAACCACCTTCAGGATTATTCGATGCATCTGATTCCTACATTGTTTACGCAAGAGATACTAAGTACAAATCGCTATGGGTCGAAAGAGCGAGGCATGTTGATTGAGAAGTTGGAAGAAGACTAACCGAAGTACATGAGTCACGTGGAGAGGGTGGCATCGGTGCCTTCGGTGGCGGCGGTGGCAGCGGTGGCAATTTGTTTGGAAGCGTTAATGTCACATGTGGAAAAGACAAAGATTAAATAGTTAATCACATGGGTAAGAACTAACTGTCATGAATGAGTTGCAATACTCTTGGTATTGTTGTTGCGGTGTTGCCACACGCGTAGTCTCTCGTCGGCTTCGTGTATATCGTACATGTCGCGTTGTATCTCAGATATATACGTAGTTGCTCCCGGTGTATCTTGTAGATCTTGAGTTGTGTCTCCAGCGGAGCCTAGAGTATGTCATCATAATGTCATCAACGTATCATTGAAAGCATATAAGACCGACAGAGGATAAGGGTTTAACGGAAGCTTTTCATCAAACTTGCGATTTCATGTGACTTTACTCTTTTTTTAATTGTTAGAATAGGTATATGAGCATGAACAACCCAAAAAGAGGTCAAGTTCTTACAAAAGTTGGTTCGGTTGCCTTGAAGTTGGAGGTTTACATTATAATTCCCGAATATTTATGCGGTATAGTCCTGTTTGTGAAGGAAGTGCCACTTAAAATTTGGATATTGTCATTTACTTTTTTTCATCACCAATATACACCCATATTAGGACTTAGGTCTAGGGTATAGTGTTTCTTACAGAGGTGGCACTTAAAACTGGTCTAGCATTTAGGGTCTCGGATCTTGGGTGTAGGTCTAGGTTTAGCGTCCAAGTCTAGTGAGAATAACGGCAGAAAAATATTGAGCGGGAGAATAAGGGTGGGAAAGAGCGGGGGAGAAAAAGTGTGAGAATGAGATGAAAGAAAAAGGGCGAGAAAAGAGAGCAGAAAGAGTGGGAGAAAAAACAAACAAGAATTAGTATTTTGTTTGCCTCGAAAGAAGGACAACTGATTTTGTTTAACTTTAAAAGTTGTAGTATTTGTTAATATGTTTGCCTAGTGCCATGTTATAGGACAGTTGGTAAACACTAACATCAAGGTGTTTGCTGAGTGCCAGTGACGTGAAACTCGGCGACATGCGCAACACCGTTAGTAGGCACGGCGGCAGATGACACGTGGCCACCTGATTTGTCGAGTTTTTCTTGTTTTTCCAAATGCCCCATGCGAACTGCCTATGTTGTCAGGAAAACACTCGGCATTCAGGGTGTCGAGTGCCGAACCGTGTAGAGTGTATTTTGAGAGCATTCTGCGTACGGTCTTTGTTGCGGAGTGCACGACAATTTGCACTCAGCGAACGCTAGGGTACTCGGAAACTGTGTCATTTCCGGTTGTGAATGCAGACTTATTCGAGAGCTAACGAACATGTTTATTCCAATCGAATAGCATTGAAGGTAATAAAATAGTTTCAGGAAAATAAGAAAATATGTGGAAATTGTTGTATGTTTATGAAGTCAAGGATATCGCACGAGGTAGAAATTTTCCTTTAGAAGGAGCACGTTAATGTTGATTAAGATTGCCTACAACGTCTTAGTATTCAGTAATACAGAATTACTAGCATCAGAATCTAATGAGTGATAGGAAAGCAATGACAAAGATGGCTCTTTCGACAGTTGCAGTTTAACTGTTTATGGCTTGGAGCAGCACACTATTTTAAATGTATGAGCAGTACGACCATCCAAATTTACTCAAGTAGCTCATGATTAAAATGTTCTATCAAAATGATCTGGTGTCCGAAGGTTTCCGGTAACATCTTTCTCTTCGCACTACGAATTTACTGGACTAGCATTTCGCCCCTTCCAATTGCAGTGTACAGAGCAAACACATCAGTTAACTAAAAGTTGTAGCTGAACCTCCTATTTATAATAGCCTAATTTTAAATAAAATTCATAGTCTAATTGGGTAGCCTGTAAGACTGCATCTGGCAAAAGCTAGGCTGTTTTCTACTGACACTGCAATCAGATTACTGTAGGTAAACAGTAAACTTACCTGACTGTTTGGTGCACCCTTCTCCCACAGGTACTTTTGGTAATCCCACTCTATCTGATCCTCTTTTCGTAGCTTGCTGTATGCATATGCCTGAATGAGGGAAACTTGCCTCTTCGTAGCCCCCTGCAAATGCAATCACAATTCACAAATACATAATGTCAGTTACCTGAATACACGCGCCTTCCATAACCTCTCTGAAACTCCTGAATGTTCAGAGGAAAAACCTGCGGTTTTGACGACACTTCCTCCTGCTCGACACCGCAATCAACAAACTCGGCATCCTCCTTCCCGTCAAGATCACCATTTTCTTCGGGCTGGTCATCAGCAGGGCGGCGGCTGTGGCTCTCTCCGTGGTACACCCACACCGTGTAGCCCGGCCGGAAGCCGTTCTTGCACAGGTGCATCTGCATGTCGTACTTGGACTGCGGCCGGGTGTTGCCGCAGCGCACGCAGGGGCACAGCACGCCGAGGGCCGCGTATTGGCCCGCGTATTCCGGTAGGACGCGGCGGAACGCGCGCTCCACGAACTCCGTCGTCTTCTCCGCCCACTCGGGGGTGATCGAGTCCCTTCTCCGGCGGCCCGTGTACATCCAGCCGCGGTCTTCCCGGAAGATGGCGGAAGACACTTCCGCCATCGTCGGCGATCGGCCCCCTCCCTGCGTTGGCACACATGATTTCAACTCAAGATGGCTCAGAAACTGAACTATTGTGCAAGCACGTGCAGATCTGCCATTGCCGGCATTGAAATGCACAAACGGCAGCTAGAGGGCGCGGTGGAACGGACACCTTGTGGCGTGGCAGCGAACTGACCTGAGTGCTGGCCGATTTCCTGAAAAGCGTGACCTCCGTGAACAGCAGGCTCGGACGCCGGGGGGCCGGGAGGCAGCGATGAGTGGCGGCGCCAGTGGAAGGGAGTGGAAATGGCGACCTAATAGGGAGGGTTGCCGGGGGCAACGCAGCCGGGCGTATGCCGAGTTGCCGACGGCAATGGCGGGAGGCCGAGTGCGAAAGAAAAACAAAATTGAATTTCAATGGCCAATTTACTACTCCCTCCGGCTCTATCCCTACCTCGTGAATTTGATCAACATAATCTACTTTATATATTGCAAAAAATATAATGTTATGAATTTTAAATGTTATATTTTCAAATGGTATAATTTATATGTCGTATAACATATTACATCAGTAAATTTAGTGATTTAGCAATACACGCAACATCTATAAACTAAACCGGAGGGAGTAGAGGTGGATAACGAGTCGGGTGACCTGGTCACTAGAGACTAGAGAGACTCGGCTCACATAATTCGTGAGTTTGATCACTTAAAGCTGGGTAACTCGTTAGAACTCGACAACTCGTTAGAGAATGTCCAAACGTATTGAATAAAATATACTCCTAACTGTTTCTTATAAAATGTCTCAAATTTGGAGCGAAAAAACAAACACCAAGAGCATCTCCACCGGCGCGCCCAATCCTGCTCCCAATAGCTCTATTGGGAGCGGCAACCGAAAATAGCCCCCACCGGCGATCCCAATAACAAAAAAAGATGCCGACAACCCCAACCCAGAGTCCGGCACGCCCACTTCAACCCCAGGTTCTAGGGAGCGAACTGGGTGTGCCGGCAACTCGCGACAAACAACTCCAGCTCAGCAGCAACCCATATATCCCTCACAACTTTCCCACCTTCCTCTCTCTCCCCATCCCTCTGTTTCTCTCTCCACGTCCCATCTTTCTCCCCACCGTCGCCGGTTCGAAAGAAGTCCAAATAACCCCTCTATGTTTCGTGTTTCGGTCGCTAGACCCCCACAACTTTCAACTGGGTCACTTCACCCTCCTAACTATCCAAAATCGGACAAATTACCCGTTGATGGGCAGTTTTGACACTGGTTTTAGCCACGATGGACACCGGTTTTGGACACGTAGGCCTAGACAAATCACCCCCTAATTACCTTTGACCTCAGCTCCTCGCTGTCGTTCCCCTCCTCCTCGTCGTGTCGCCGTCGCCTCCTCCACTAAAATCCGGACGCCGCCATCCTTCCCACATGTACCGCAAGAGCACGCCGTTGATGCCTACCGATTCGAGCAAGAGCAGGCCATGTCGGAGGATCAAGTGCGCTTTGCTGGGCCGCAAACAGCGCTGCCGCCGCCGGCGTCGAGGTGGAAGTAGATCAACGGCGAGCGGTGGTGGGACGGGATGCTGCGGCCGGAGCTGGACCTCCGGCGCACGGTGATCTGGTACGGCGAGATGGCGCATGCGACATACGACGCGTTCAACCACGATAGGCTGTCGCCGCACGCCGGCCTATCCAGGTTCGGCAGAGGGCGTGATGCTGCCGGCCCACGCCGCCGCGTACCGGGTCGCTGGCCGGCGACGGGCTGCCTCAAGAGCTCGACCGATCCCGATGGTTGGGTCCTAGCGTCCACCACCCCGTGGACTGCAAGAGCTCGTCCTGGCGCTAGCGGTTGAAGACACAGCCGTAGAGGAAGTCGCGGCGGAAGGGGAGGGGTCCGGGACCCGGAAGGAGAAGAGCGAGTCGTGGACAGAGGAGCAGTGGCGCGGGAGGTGGTGGGGCATGGAGTAAGGGAAAGAGGAAAAGGCTACGAGGCGGTCGAGGCCGCCGTTGGCGAGCGCGTCCGGCGGGAAGCAGGCCTCCACCAGCTGCCCTCGCTCCAGGTCAAAGCGGATGACGCAGAAGGACGCTCCCACCAAGCCAGCGCCGCGGGGTCGGGCGCCGCGTCGCCCCGTAGCGAGACGGACGGGATCCGGTTCATCCCCGCGGCTCACTGACTGCGTCAAGGCGTTAGAGGCCTACGTCGGCGCCGCCAGGCTCGTCAACGACCTCCTCGCCTTCTACTCCTGGTGCGACGACGCGGGCGTCGCGAGGTCCTCCGATTTCCACGAGGTCGGCCGCCGCACAGTACGACATGAACAACATCAAGGCGCTCTCGGCGCCAGAACGTCACGCCGTTGCGCCGCCTGCGCGCGCGGAGCCAGCGAACGCTTCCGCCGCGCCGGAGGAGGACAAGACACCCGATTCAGTGCAGGAGGCGACGGGGAGGAGCACGACGGGGTCAACGAATAGATATGGGGGTTATTTAGACCTACGTGGCCAAAATGTCTCTCCTAGGTGGCCAAAACCGCTGTCAAAACAGCCCATCAACGTATAGGGAGGCATTTTGCCCGGTTTTAGATAGTTAGGGGGTTAAGGGCATCCATAGCGTGTAGCCAAAAGTGGTTCTAAATTCACTTTTTGGCTTTTGGAACTAGTTTCCTACATTGTGAGAATAGTTCTAAATCTAAAAAAGAGGGAACCGGAGCAAGAGGGTGCTCCGATGCTAAATTGAGATGATGAATAAAGAATTAGTTGTTTGTATGCAGTCCAAAGACGTGGAGAGAAATGATAGGATGACATGCTCTAGGGGAGAGAGAGAATGACATGCAGCAGATCCCATCTCTGAAATTTGGCAACAAAGCACGCTGTGGAGAAATTAGCAATTTGGCATTGAAGCCATATAACTGTAGCTGTTAGATTTGGCGAGGCACACGCTGTGGCTGCCCTAAGCAAGGAAAAAAATAGCGTGTTATCATAAATAGCGTGACCCTCCTCTAGAATCTATACAAGATATAGCGTGATATAGCGAAGTTACATATAAAATAGCGTGATGAAAAAGTTGTAAGAAATAGCCCAAATATTAAGGATTTCAGCACTATTTTTTTTTCCAGAAACAATACATGCATAACCAGGTAACCATATTCAAATGTCAAGGCCAAATCCATGGCACGAATACAAATATGAGGCTTAAAACCATGAAAAAGTAATAAACCAAAAAATAAATATTTTAAACTTTAATCAGAATCATTGACATCATCTTCAGAATAACTAGAAGAACCATCAGATTGCCCGCCATCATCATCACCTAACGTTATTTCCAGACTTTTTGTTATCGTAGCTATAACGTTACCACGTTTAGTGTGGTTTCGAGCGTATAAGACGAAAATAGCGCCGTAGCGTCAACTTTAGGCTAAATATAGCGTAGCCTCTCCAAATATGCTATATCGTGCTATTAACCGGGAAATAGCGTGCTATTTTTTTCGTTGGCCCTAAGTGACCCAGTTGAAAGTTGTGGAGTCTAGCGACCGAAACACGAAACATAGGGGGTTATTTGGACTTCTTTCTCGTCGGTTCTCTCATCGCCGCTTCCGACAAACACCGTCCGCGCCTCCCGGCCAGCCCGCGGCCGGCCGCGCGTGGTCTTCAGCTCCAACGAGCTCGCCGCCAGTGGAGTGCGTGCTCCCGCCTGCGTACGCTGGTCGCCGCCGCGTACGCCGCTTCCGCGTCCAGATGCGCTGATGGATGCTAGCTAGCTTCCTTGATAAATGCGCTGATGGATGCTAGTAAAAAAGGCAGAGAGCTAGCCCGCTCGGTGCTCCCCTGCTATGTGCGTGTTGGCGTTCGGCGTGTTGGAGACGCTCGATAGACGCGCGCGAGCAGCACCGCGTCTTGGACGTCCGTGGCGAGGTCGGTCGACGTGGAGCTCGTGGAGCTCGTCCACCGTGCAGCGGCGCCGGCCTCCTCCGTTCCTCTGGCCGCACGAGCTGGACGCGGCCACCAGCAGGAGCTGGTTCCCGTTCCTCGATCCCTGTTCACCAAGCTCTCCACCAGGAGTACTAGAGCTTCCTGGACGCGCAGCTCGACGCCGCGGACGCCGTGTACGAGCAGCTCGACGCCATGGACGCCGTGGACGAGCTCGACGCCGCGGAGGAACTTTAGGAGGAGAGGCGAGGTAGCCGGCATGCACGTCGTGAGCAGAGCCAGCTGTTTGTGGAAATGACATCTATTGGGAGTTGCTATTGGTGGCAACCGGTGAGGTAAACAATTTAATTTTTCCGACAATCATCCGGGGTCGCTCCCAATAGAGTGCTGGCAATGCACTGCCGGACACTCTATTGGGAGCACCGGTGAAGATGCTCTAATAGCTCTACCAATAGAACCATTTTGAGAGACGCAACAAAATTATGACATACGAGACCCACTAGTGAGTGGGTCATTTTCTTTGTTTTTTCTTTCCCCCTCTCCCCTCCGCCCTTGAAACCCTTTCTTCCGACATTGTCGTTTCTCCGCACCGCTTCTCTCCTGTCTATAAACACATCTCTTTCTTCTCCGACCATCTCTCCTCATCTCTCTAACTCCACAACACGACCTTGAGCGGATGCAACAAACCACCGATGAGAAGCAACAAATTATGGTCTGGTATGAAACATAGTACCACAAGACGATGGAGACATGCAGGCGGCCGATGTGACAAAAAACAAATGACCAAGCTTGAAGACATTGGTGTCGACAAATAAAATCTCGGGGGTCCTAGGATTCATAAGCGTATTCATGAAAGCACGTAAAATTTGGCAGGTTAGTAAAAAAATATTATTATTGTGATCAGACGAAGCAATTCAACTTTTCTTTATTCAATGCTCGTTTGCAAGAATAATATGATACATACCACACATGTCTTTTAACATCCCCCACCAAAAAATACGACTATTGTTTTGGAAACTGGTTAAAGGCGATTGGTAAGAAAGTTAAAGTCATGATCGAGTGGGTGTTTCTGTTTTATTTTGGGCCATATGGAATGTACGAAAATATTTCATTTTAACACGTCGAGAGCTCTTTTTTTACAGGTTATCCCCTTGTATGTGATCCTATCTCCTATTGACGGAGCAGTGGCCAGGACATGAATTATTGGTACATCCGTTTGGAAAAGATTGCACGGGATTTATTCAGCTGAGTGCAGATGGTGGCTTGACTACATGATTGTGTTAATGTTGTGTAATCTATTTTTGTTTATTTAGATGATATATACATGTATCGACCTTATGTAATATTTTCAATAAGACAATAAAAATGCTATATGCGATTTGAAATGAGCTCGGAAGGAACGTGAGAGAGGAAGGAGCTGGAGAGCGTGAGAGCCTGCAGCCCAACGCCGTCTGCCACTCCGGCGACGGCGTCCACCAAGCCCCACGCCGGCAGCCACTCCGGCTCCGGCGGCCACCTTCCCGGCTCCCTCCCTGCCCCTTCCCCTCGCCTCGCCGCCATGGACTCGCCCCCCGAGTCGTCGCAGTCGCGCCGCTGGGCGGACTACTCGGACGACGACGAGGACCTCTCCCCGCGCTCCTACTGCGAGGTGCTCCGCAGTGGCACGCCGCCGTCTGCCCGCTCCTCGCCGGCTGTTCGTTCTCCGACGCCAACCTCGTCCAGGCCGGCCCCTTCTCCGCCTCTGGCCGCCCCGCTGCGCCGCGCTCGCTCGCCGCCGCCTGCTCCGCCGGCGGGTGCCCCCCTTCCCTGGCTCCATGGTGGCGGAGGGAAGCGCCGCCGTGGACAGCAGCTTCCGGCCTTGGTGATCCGCGACGACCTGCCGCCGGACCTCGCCGGCTGTTGTTTCAATTGCACTCTTCCCGGTCACATCTCCAGGGACTGCCCCAATGACACAAAGTGCTTGCGCTGCAAAGAGGATGGCCACCATGCAAGGGAGTGTCTGCAGCTGCACTTTCCGCCGGCGGGGCCGCCGGGGATGGACCGTCGTCTGGGCCCAAGGGCCGTGGAGGTGGAGCAGCGGCGCACTCCGGTGCGGGAGCGCATCGGCGTCAGGATTCCCCCCTCGCCGGCGCCAGGTCCCATGGAGCAGCGCCGCACCCCGGTGCACGCTCGCATCGGCGCAAGGGACCCGCCGTCGCCTCCGCCGGGGCTCGTGGAATCAGCTGCCTCGCGTGCCGCTCCGGCGAGACGCGTTGGCATGGACATGCGTTCGCCGCTGCCGGAGACGTCTCACCGTGGTGCGGCGACCGGCGCGGACCGTCGCGGTGCTCAAGGCGGGGCTGGCCACCGACGGAGTGATGCGGCCCGTTGGCGTGGCGTGGAGGCCGGAGGCCGTTGGGCGCCGCCGAGCGCGGACTTCCCTCCCCTTCGGATGGAGCGACGCGATCGCAGGTCGCCATCGCCGCCGCGCTCGCAGCCTGTGGAACGCCCGCATGGGAAGGCTCCAGTGGTGGAAAGACCACCGCGCGAGGTCGTCTTCCTTCCCCGCTCGGAGGAGATTGACAGGGCAGAGGCGGCGCTCAAGTGGAGCTTGGTGGCTTTCGTCTCCGGCGGCCGCGCGCACATCTCGCCGGAGGAGGCTTCCCGTGCCGTGGTGGAGCAGCTTCCCCCGCTCGGAGGGCAACTTCTCGGTGCACCGCTACTGGCCGGCGGATTTCCTCTTCAAGTTCTCAAGTAGGCGCTTTAGGGACGAGGTCGCGACGGCCGGTGTCGTGGATGGACGCGGCTTTGCTCTCCGGTTCTCTCCGTGGAACCGGCAGCTTCAATCGGTGCAGTGCCCGCTCCGGCACCGCATTCAGCTTGAGCTCACCGGCATCCCGGCTCACGCGTGGAACCGCTCGACGGCCGGCGCGCTTCTTGGCACGACGGCGTGGATAGAGGGGATGGCGGCCGCAACGGCGAGCTCGGTGGACATGCGCACCCTCCTGGTGACCGCGTGGGTGGATGATCTCGACCGCGTGCCGGCGGAGAAGGAGCTCTGGATTGAGGAGCCCGGCGACCCGCTCGATGAAGACGACGCCCTTGTGCTGCCGGGTGAGCTGCCCATGCCGGCGGAGAAGAACATGCTCAAGTACGTCGTGACTATGCGGATGACCTGCTCGGCGGACAGACGTGGACGGCCGCGCTCGCCGGACTCCGGTGATGATGATGGCGGTGGCCGCGGGGGAGACCGCGGGAAGGGCGTCGGTGGTGGCCGGGACTCGCGCGTCTCGCGGAGGGACCAGGGTCCGTCCGTGTGCGGCGGAGCCGTAGCAGAGGCGGTGAGGCCGGAGATGACCGCCGGCGCGCCGGCGGGCGGCACAGGGCCGCGGCGACGACGGCGCAGGAGCTGGATGTCGACATTCCCGGGGCCACGGTGGGGCCAGGGGCTGACGTCGCTGACGTGGCCGGTCAGCAAGGCTCTTTTGACCCAGGCATGTGCGCCGGATGGGTCCAGGCTGTGGAGGAGACCGGCATCTCCTGGGATCCGATGCTGCTCGAAGCGGAATTGGCCGCTGGGCACTCGACACGTGGCGCAGGCGGGCCCTCTCTGGACGGACGCGGGAGCTGGTGCGGCTTCCAGCCGTTGGCGAACTGCCAAGTGGCAACTGCGGGCTGGCTGGGCCTGCTGAACCTGCAAAGCTGCTGCTAGGACCCACTGTCGCTGCTGCAAAGGCACCGTCCTCCCCTGCCCCTGTTTTGGACTCTGATGGAGAGTGTGGACTGCTGACCGCGCCAGCTGCGTCCAAAATTCAAATTTTGGATACTCCGGAGCGGCCGCGCTCGGTGGATGATCTAGTGCGCTACGGGACGCGGTTTGGTGGGCCGCTGTTGGGACGCGACCGTGGGCTCAGTGGAGAGCTGATCCTATCCTCGGCGGGCCTCCTCTCATCTGGTGTCGGTGGGCCCGATTCCCCGTGGACTCCTGTCAGCTTGGCCAGTCGGCGTGACGGGTCACCGGCCTCAGGGCTGGAATTTTTTCCGGTCTCCTTGTCGACTGTGGGTACCGATGATGTGCAGCCTGTCGAGTCGATGCAAGCAGTGGAACAGCCTGGGGCTCAGAGTCTGGAGCAGCTAAGGAGGGGCTATGTGAAGCCCGTGGCGCCGGTCCTTCACAGGCCGGCGAAGCGCAGTCGCGCGAAGAGGATCTACTCCGGACCGGTGCGGCGCAGCAGCAGGCACCGTGGGAAGTTCGCTGCGGGTACTCCGGTGAAGCGCCAGCAGCGCGAGTTGATCACGCGGTTGCAGATCGCGAGGGAAGGCGAGACCATCGGCGACGAGGCGCTGAATGCGTACCTGGACCTCTTCAGCCAGCCGTTACCGCAGAAGCACATTGACGTGATCTTGAGCTTGTTCGGGTGGCTACCTGAGGCGTTGCCGATGGCCGAGGACGTGCCAGTGGAGTGCCTAGTTTAGGCGTGGATCTGTTGTTTTCCTTTTAGCCTCTTGTTCCTTGTATTTGTTTTTTCTCCCGGAACTATGTTGGATATGGATCTTGTGATTGCCATTTGGAATGCGCGTGGATTAAACTCGGGGGCGCGTAGAGCAGTGATTTTCAAGCTATGGCGGCAACTGGCGCCAAGATAGTCTGCCTCCAGGAGACTAAGATGGAGATCATCACGGCCCAGATCGTCCGCGAATGCCTCGGGGTGGCCTTTGACGGGTTCCTTTACCTGCCGGCCGTGGGTTCACGTGGAGGCATTTTGCTTGCGTGGCAGTCCGAATATGTCACGGTCACTAACCCTCACATGACCGCTAATGCGCTTACTGCTAGCATCTCGATTGGAGGGGACCAGGCGTGGTGGTTCACCGGAGTCTATGGCCCTCAGGGCGTGGGTGCGAAGCATGCCTTCCTTCAGGAGCTTCGCGATATACGGGACCTGCATGCAGGGCCGTGGATGGTTGCAGGAGATTTCAATCTCATCATTGACCCGGAGGACAAGAACCAGGGTGTCCTTCACCGTGCGATGATGGGCAGATTCCGGCGTACTCTGTCGCTGTTGGAATTGAAAGAGATCTACCTAAATGGGAGAAGATTCACTTGGTCCAATGAGCGTCAGCAACCAACTATGGAAAAGCTGGATAGGGTCTTTTCGACCGTGGATTGGGAGGAGCGCTTTCCAGACGCCTTTCTTTCGGCAAACTCCTCCGGGCCCTCTGACCACTGCCCCTTGGTGCTGAGCCTAGCCCCAGATCTGCAGATGGGGCGTAGATTCCAATTTCAGTCTTTCTGGACGAAGGCGGAGGGTTTTCTGGACGTGGTTCAGGAGGCTTGGTCGTCAGTGGAACAGGAGATCAACCCCTTCAAGAGGTTGGATCTTAAGCTTCGAGCCACGGCCAAAAGCCTGGCAAGGTGGAGTAGCAAGTTCATTGGCAACATCAAAATGCAGATACTTCTAGCCAATGAGATAATCCTGCGGCTAGACGTGGCCATGGAGACCCGACCCCTCTCACCGGCAGAGAGGGGGCTTAGGAAGGCCCTAAAAGGGAAGCTGCTTGGGCTGGCATCTCTTGAGCGCTCCATGGCGAGGCAACGAGCGAGGGTGCTATGGCTGCGGGAGGGCGATGCCTGCACGAAGTTCTTTCACATGCACGCAAGCCATAGACGGCGTCAGAACTTCATTGGCCACCTCATGGTCGATGGAGTTAGGAAGACTGAGCATGTGGATAAGGCTGAGGCCGTGGATGATTTCTTTGACGATCTCCTCGGAACGGAGGTGGACCGGCCTTTCTCGTTCGATTTAGACTACCTGCAGCTGCCCACTGTGGATCTCTCCCACTTAGAGATGGCCTTCTCGGAGGAGGAGGTGTGGAACGCCATTAGGAGCATGCCGCTTGACAAATGCCCGGGGCCGGATGGGTTCTCCAACAGATTCTATGTGGCTTGCTGGGGAATCATCAAAGGGGATGTCATGGAGGCGTTCAACTCCTTGTCTCGGCGTGACGCCCGTGGATTTAGCTCGGTCAACCAGGCGTTGATCACCTGCTGCCCAAGAAAGTGGGTGCGGAGGAAGTTCGAGATTTCCGCCCTATCAGCTTGATTCATGGGTTCGCCAAGCTAGTGGCAAAGGTGGTGGCCTGCAGGGTGGCCCCCTCCATTCCTCAACTGGTGGGGGCGCACCAGAGTGCCTTTGTGCGTGGACGGTGCCTACATGATAATTTCATGATGGTTCAGTGTACGGCGCGCAAGCTTCATAGCTCGAACTTTCCAGCCGTCCTCCTGAAGCTTGACATTACAAAGGCATTTGATACAGTCAGTTGGGCCTTCCTCCTGGAGGTGTTGAGGAAGATGGGGTTCGGTGACCTTCTACTCGCAACCATCTGTGCCCTTCTCTCGTCAGCTTCCACTAGGGTGCTACTCAATGGTCATCCTGGTGGAAAGATTTTCAACAGACGTGGATTGAGGCAGGGAGACCCGCTCTCGCCTCAACTGTTCATTTTGATCATGGAGGTCCTGCATCTGTTGATTGAGAGGGCTACGGCCTGTGGATTGTTGTCGCCTCTGGCTGACACGGGTCTTAGGCACCGCACGTCGATCTATGCTGATGACGTGGTGACTTTCCTCCGCCCCCTTGAGAGGGACCTCAGAGTTTTCGCTCAGCTACTCGATGACTTTGGCTTGGTGTCCGGGCTGAGGGCGAACCTTGAAAAGTGCTCGGCGCATCTGATCCGTTGTGGAGAGGCCGAGGCGGCGTTGGTAGCTCGAGAGTTGCACTGTCCGCTGCTGCCGTTCCCGCTGCGCTACCTGGGGCTACCGCTCTCCCTTAGGAAGCTGACGCCCGCTCAGCTCCAGTATCTGGTGGATAGTGTGGCCAGCCATCTTCCTAGGTGGCGTGCCGGGCTGCTCAACCGTGGAGGACGTCTTGAGCTTGTTAAGACCACCCTCTCTGCGATATCTATTTTCGCTATGATGTCTCTTGACCTGTCTGTGAAGACCCTGGTGGCGATCGAGAAGATCATCCGCAGCTTTCTCTGGGTTGGGCGCAAGGACGCCCGTGGAGGTCACTGCCTCGTGGCGTGGGAGAGGGTTTGCATGCCCAAGCACTTGGGGGGTCTTGGGATTCCCAACCTGCGACAGATGAACCGCGCTCTCAGGGCTAGGTGGCTTTGGCTTAGCAGGACGGACAGCTCCAAGCCCTGGAGTGAGTTCAACATCCAAGTCCCCCGCGTGGTACAACAGTTGTTTGAGGCAGCCACCACTTCAGTTGTGGGTGACGGTGCTTCCACCTTTTTCTGGACAGACAGGTGGCTGCCCGGTGGGCGTGTGAAGGAGCTGGCTCCGAACCTCTTCATGAAAGTGTCGAAGGCCGCGCGGTGCTCCCGACGAGTCAGAGATGGGCTCGCAGGTGGATGGTTGGACGACGTCTCGCCTGACCTGGACGCGCGAGAGATCCGCGAGTTGTTGTCCTTGGCTGACAGAGTGGCAGTTCGCCCTGACAGATGGGGTCGTGGATGAATTAAGGTGGAACTGGGAGAGCCACCGCAAGTACTCAGCTCGCTCGGCTTACAGAGGACTCTTTGAGGGCAAGATCGGGTTGGCTGGGGCGCAACAGGTTTGGAGCTCCCGAGCTCCAAACAAATGCAAGTTCTTCCTCTGGCTAGCGCTGAAGAACAGATGTTGGACTGCAGACCGCTTAGGGCGAAGAGGGCTGCCTAGACCGACTGCTTGCCCGCTGTGCGACCAAGTGGGAGAAGACATAGACCACCTTCTCCTTGGTTGTGTCCTCTCTAGAGAGGTTTGGCACTCCTTCCTGAGCAAGTGGGGTAGAGTGGATTGGGTCCCTGACCATGATGATCGTCTTGTGGATTGGCTACCGGCCAAGACGCCGGGAGGTAATGACGAGAAGGACCTGTGGACGGCGATCAACTTGATCTGCTGGAGCTTGTGGAGGCATAGGAATGGAGTGGTCTTCGAAGGTCACACTCCTTCGGCAGCGACCGCCATCAGGATGGTAGAAGCCGAGGCTGACCTGTGGCGGGCAGCGAGGATGTTTAGGGGTAGCTTAGGACCCGTAGACAGGTGGAGGGTTGGCGAGTGATCCCTTTTTTCCTTTTGGTGGATAGCGTTCTCGGTGCATGTGCCGAAACGCGTTGTAAACGGCCGCTTGGCCTCTCCTTCTTAAAACCGATACGTCCGCTCCTTAAAAAATGCTATATGCAGTCCCAGTATGGCGGAGGTGTTTGGAAAGATCAGCTAAAAGGGAAAGATCAGCTAAAAGAAGCACATAATTTGTGAAAATGTTCTCAACTTCGCGTGTGTTCTTGAGTGTAGATAACGATGCAACTAAAGTTACAGAAAGCCAACAATGTGCGTTCTGTTCGAGCCAAAAAAAAGTGTGTTCTGCTACTAACCGAGACATATTCTTCTGAGGTTTCAGCAAGAAAGACCATCAATGTTGGTACCTGCTGACCCTCTATGCTCACGCAAGACAGCAAGTGGATAGATTTTTCGTGGGATGCCAGTAGAACAGCCACACAGCAGTATCAAGAGGAAAAGCGTGTGTGGTATTCCAGATCTTACAAGCTATTTTGTCCAAGCATTGAAGGTAATAGACTCAGGAAAATAAAAAAAATGTAGTGGGTATATCATTACGAAATTATTAAGGACATTGCACAAGACCGAATTTTTATTTAGAAAGAAGCACGTCAATGTTGAGGCAGATTGCCTACTTGTCCACAGAATGTCTTAGTATTCAGTAGTACAGCATTACTAGCATCAGAATCTAGTAAGTGACGGAAAATAATTACAAATATTGCTCTTTCCATAGTTTCCCCTTTTTTCGAAGTGGCAAAAGATTTGCCCCAATGTGTTTGCTTGTAAGTATGTGTGGGCTTTCTAAGTTGTGTTCTTCAGCATTTTGTATCCGGTGGCTGTTTGGGGCTTTATTCATTCAAAGCCGGGCACTTGATGCCTTTTGTCTAAAAAAATGGCTTCAAGCAGCCCATGCTTTCAAATGTATGTGCAGCGCAATCATAGGTATTTACGCTAGCAGTACATGATTTAAATACCAAAATGATGTGGAGTCCAAACTTTTCCAGCAATATCTTTTCTTAGCACTACCAAAGAAATAGGACTAGCATTTTGCCCTCTCTGATTGCAGTGTACAGAGCCAACACATCAACTGATACTATTTCTACTAAATTTCATAGCCTAATTAGGTAGCCTCTAAGCCTGCATCTAGCAAGCAGGAGGGCTGCTTTCTACGGACACTGCAATGGCATTAAGGTGGGGAAACAGCAAACTCACCAGCCTCTTAAGGTGGGGTACCGCACTTCCTCCCCAGCAGCAGCAACCTCCACATCCTTTTTCACATCAAGATTACCTTTGTCTTCGCGCTGGTCGTCGGAAGGCTTAGGGCGCTTAGGATGACTCCAACGGGGCGACCCATCGAGTCCGCGCGCGTTCGTCCCTGTCCGCGGGAGCCAAAAACACGGCCCAACGGGGCGACGCAAACGGACCGCGGTCCGTTTTTTGGTCCGCCGCGACGCATTCCTGTCCCAAATTTGGGTCACCGATGCGTCGGGCCCGGACGCGAGCGGACCGTTCCTGCATCCTCCCCGTGTCCGCCCTGGCCCCGCGTGTCATCGACCCCAACGGCCACCTACCCGTAATAACTGTGGGCGGTGGAGCTGTATAAATCGCGCCGGCCGGCCAAACCCTAGGGCACAAACCCTAGCACTCCTCCCCAATCGCGCCGGCCGGCCAAACCCTAGCCACGGCGGACACCATCTCCAAGCTCAGATCCACGCGCCGGAATGGATCCGCCGCGCCGAAGAGTCCAAGAAGCGCGCGGCGAGGCGCAAACGGCACCGGGAGGCCTTGGCGGCGGCCGAGGCCGCGAAAGGAGCAGGCAGCTCCACCTGATGTCAGCTCCACCGCGAAAGGAGCCGAGGCCGTGGCCGCCTATGTGTGGTTCATTTTCCACTAATACCGGCGCCCGCTACGTGTTTCCTAGCTACAAAATGATCAAAAAAATTGAGTCAGCCAGCCCTGGCTGGCCATGGGCGCGATGAAGGAAGAGCCAGCAAGTCCGTTGCAGAACGGGCATGTTGCGTGACGTTCCTCAAGGCCGCAGCCCCTCTTTGATCTTCCCCCTTGCCGGCCGGTGGTCGGTTATTAATTTCCTTCAAGTTTAGGTTTAGGTTTTAGGGTTTAATGTTAGGAGGAAGTCCTAAATTTACTATGTAATTTTAGTTTTAAAAATGTAATCCTAGTATTAAAAAAAATGGCAAGCGGACTCAATGCGTCGGCCCCGTTGGGGGCACTGGCCAGAAAGGGGCGGACATGGGCCGGACGCGCGTCCGTTCCCCGAGCCAAACGGACAAAACGCGAACCAAACACGCGTCCGTTTGGGTCGGCCCGTTGGAATCATCCTTAGCAGTGCGGCGGTTGTGGCTCTCGCCGTGGTACACCCACAACGTGTAATCAGGCTGGAGCCTGGAAGCCGTTCTTGCACAGGTGAATCTGCATGTCGTCCTTGGACTGCTTCCGGTAGTTGCGGCAGCGCGCGCAGGGGCACAGCACGAAGCCGGTCGGCGGGATGCGGCGGAAGGCCCGCTCCACGAACTCCATCGCCTTATCCGCCCACTCGGGGGTGATTGATTGCCTGCTCTGACGGCCCGTGTACATCCAGCTGCGGTCTTCTGCCATCGTCGCCGACCCCCTACCTGCGTCAACTCTAGATGGCTCAGAAAACCGAAATATTGTGCAAGAATGTGCAGATCTGCCATTGCCGGCAATGAAATGCACATATGGCAACTACAGCGCCCGGAAGAATGGACACTTCGTGGCGTAGCAGCGGACTGACCTGAGAGCTGGTCGGTTTCTTGAAACTCGCGACCTCCGTGAACAGCAGGCTCGGACGCCGGGGGGCTGTCAGAACAGATACAGCAAATTGGTACTGGATATTCAAACCGAAAGCTAGATTGCAAGTTCGCACGAGAAATCGACAAGGAAACATATTCAACAGTGCGATACAACTGAAATTAAAGTGCGATACAACTGAAATTAAACTAGATTAAAACTGAAATTGAAACCCTAGATCTACGTCGAGCTTCTATGGCGGCAAGCTTCTCCGGAGGCGTCGTCGATCTCCTCCCCGGCGCCGACCTACGGGTCGATGTCGAGCTCCTCCTTCTCGGCGATGACGCGCAGCGCCACCGCGAGCTCCTGCTCGTCCACCACCGCCGTCAGGCGCTCCTCGGCACCGGGAGCTCCGGCTTCCAACGCCGCCGTCGTGGCGGCGACCTCCGCCGCAGCTCTGCGGATGCACCCGTACGCCGGCAGCAGCACCTCGTGGAAGCGGTCGAAGCGGACGATGGCGGAGCCCCGCCGGCCTTCGGGGGTCACGTGGACATGCCCCGGCGGAATGCGATCCTCCACGAACTCGTCCGATGGCTCCTCCGCCGGATCCTCCCGTTTCCTCCTCCGGCTGCCGCTTGAGCTCCCCTCCTCCCACGGCGTCATGAGCCCCGCCCACCGGCGGTCCTTGTACGAGCCGCGGAGGCGCGCGGCATTCGAGCGCTTCTCGGCCGCCTCCCGCACCGCCTTCTCGGCCGCCCTCCTCGCCGCCTCGTCATCCGATGGCTCCCGACATCCTCCGCGACTACCGGAGGCACGCATGGTCGACCCGCCATGGATCTGTTGCTTGGAAGGGGACGGGAGGCGAGGCGCGGCGTGGATTGGTCGCCGGAGTGAGCTGCGGCGGCGCTGTGCTGGGTGCGGCAGAGGGGTGCGGTACTGGTACCGAATCGACCCCTCCGCCCTGGCTATATAGTGCAGGAGGCGCCACTTATCCGGGGGGACTGGATAAACTTTTTCGGGCTGTGGGCTTAATCTGTTTCGGATCGGACCGCGAAAAACGGGCGTACCCCAAATCGGCCGGACTTTTTCGGGCCGAGGGGCTTATCCAAGCAATGCTGGAGTTGCTCTAATTTGCTACTCCTACTACCTCGTCCTGTTTTCCCCTAAAAAAAACTGCATCGTCTTGGGCATTTTTTTTTTGCAAAATCTGATCCTTTTGCTATTTTTCTTAATAATGCGACATCTGCCCCTCTCGAGTCTCGATGCCGAATCCTGTTGATTATCTCATGGCCAGCTGACAACAAGATGAAGCTGGCCTCTCAAAGACTGTTAGGCCATGATGTTGACTTGGTCTTCCTTGGGCTGGCTGGGCCTTCTCGTGGACCTATGTGGTGGTGTTCCAATTGTCAGAGGATGAATTTGCGCTGAGTTTTTTTTTTGCAATTTTAACAAGTTGTTTTCCATGGTCGACTAAAACACCCTAAGCATGCAATTCTAAAAAGATAAGCTCGCGGAAACATAGATTGCAAAGATTTTACCGGGCATGTACAAATTTTGAATTAACAAGCGGGAAATGAGAGTTCGTACCAGCTGAAACAGCTTCTGAGGTACCAGCCATGAGAATCACCTCGGAGGTTCATAGTTGGACCAAAACGGTTAATTAAGACTCTGCTCGGAGGTGGCATCTGGATTTGACTCAGATGTGTCTGCGTATACAGTAGCCTTTCATGGACAGAGTTTATGAAGGGTCGGAGGTTCCAACGGCATATTTGACTTGGTAGTGATAACAAAAATAGACAATCATGAGGACCCGGTAAAAAGAGAGCTGCAGGTGGGTCTTCTGTTTCGCTTTCCCCTCCCCTCTACAGTGCAGAGCGGGCGACCAGGGCGGCGAAAAAGTTCCTCTCGTTCTCGCCGGAGCCGGAGCGGATCTCCGCCGCCTCTCGCCGCCTCGGCGGTGGGGGTGGGGTGGGGATCTTGCTCCCGGTTCTCCGGCGTGCAAATAGAGTAGGATTAGCTTCCCTCGGTGGCGAATCTGAGAGGGATTCGGCGCCGATAGGGATTTGTTGTTCCGGCTCCCTTCCTCTGCCTCGCCGGAGACGGCGAGTGGGGGCCGTTTTGGTGGCTCCGGACGGTGGCTCCGGTGGTCTTCGTGCTCCCCGTTCTTCGGATCGGTGGAGGGCTGCTTCCCCTGGGCAATTGATGGGGCGACGCCGTCGATTTGCCCTCTGTGGGATCCAAGTACCTTCGCCCCTTCGTCGCCATGGATCCGTTCTTCTCCGGCGGAGGCTGTGGGGGTGTGAGGTGTTGTGTAGGAGAGGGGGGCGTGCGTCTTTTGCTTCTGGTGCAGGTTCTGTGGATGCTGGGTGGCTGATCTCGCGCGGCCAAGCCGTTCCGGCGGCGACGGGCGCGGGTTCGGGAGCTGCTGAAGGCTTGGCCATGCGTGTTCACTGTGCTAGATTCCGTTGCTTGCGGCGGATGGATCTTGCGGTCGTCTACAAGGTTCGTGGTCTTCACTTCTCCAAGGTGCGAGTGGTGCTGCTCTCTTCTTCCTCTCCGTCGGCGTCGGCGTTCTGGAAGTTGCAGTGGCTGCGGTGGTTCGGCGTTGTTCGTCGTTGCTGTTGTGCCAGTGGCGTTTGCGTGCGTTGTAACCGGTGTGTATCTGTACTTTGTACGCTTATACTATGAATATACACTGGTTTCCCTTGTTCAAAAAAAATAAAATAAAATAGACAATCATAAAAAACAGGCCCCTGCTAGTCTCTCAAACTCACATGGTCGCGTGTACCCGAAAGAAATCACCCGGAGGTACCAGGTATGTGTAGAAGATGGACTTTGCAGTTTTTTTGAGCGGATTTTGAAGAGAAACTTTATGAAAATTATCATGGATGAAACACTTTAAGCATTGACATGATCACTTATTATCATGTCTTATATATGCAATATATGAACTAAAAGTCTGCAACACTTGCATAAATTGTTAAGTCCCTAAATATCTTGTGATGAATCATCCAAAACTCTTAGCGATCCTAGATGACTCTTAGGGCCAAGTTGGAAAGTTTTTTTTCGAAATGGGGAAATACCTCAGCCTCTGCAATTGATGCACACAGCCGTTTATTGCATAGTTTAGCGGTAGCTTTAAACCGGATAGAAATGGCAAAATCACAAGGTGCTTGAAGCTAATCTACGTCGGGGAGAGTAAGTAGTGAACATTTTTTTTAAAATGAAAGCTCATATCTCACAACGAGGTCACAAATCTCTCTAAACCATGAAACTAATTACCTCTTCTCGAGCTGTTTAATCGAATCATAGACAAATTCAAAATGTGGAGGGTCAATGGTGGTGGATGTAAATCTCGATAGCGAGTAGTTAGTTTTTTGTGGGTGTGAGGTGTTTAGTTGACACCCATGTGTGCAAGACGATGTCAGCTTCTTGTAATTAACATTCTCAAATGTGGTTGTTAAAGACTCTTAGCGACCAAATTTGGACTTTTAACGACCACATATACGCTAAAACTCATTTTTTTTTAGTAGTGTCTCTTCTATAAAGTTGTGGCACGCCTGGACGTACTTTTGAAAAAAATTAGTCCCTTAATATTGAAATTAATATAGATAGATCACTCTTTACCGTACGATGAATCACACCCATTTTGTTTTCAGTTTCACCGTTTACTTCTACAAACCAAGGAAAAAACCTGCATTGTGTTAGACAAACCCTTATCTTTAGCCAGAGTTTTCTTCTAGGTGAACTTGGAAGAATTTTCATACAATAGGATTTTATAGTGAAAATATTATAACAAAATTAAAATCGGTAGCCTAAAACTGAAGAGCCCGATCTCACGCGGGAAGTCCCTGAGCCCAGGTCGGATTCATGGGTACTCGTGACACAAAATCTGCATCCTGCCACTCTGGACCATCCGTTCGCTGAATCAGCATCTGTAACATACTGTTACAACATGAAATATATCGAGCTAGCTGCCACCCGCTATAAATTATTTCAAACTCAGCCAAATCCAAATATCCAGACTATAAATTCTTTCAATATTCCAACCAGTAAAATGACATTGTCACTTGAAAATAATAAAAATCAATTGGGTCATGCATGCATAAATGTTACTCTTCCACTACATGCATGCACCAGCTTCTAAAACTGACACACCGATTAATCAAACCAGGCGCCATCCTCCTCTGGGTCTATGTCCCACACGGGCTGGTTTAGGGCGACCTCCACGGGCGGCTGCGGCAGGTTCAGGTCGATCTCCACGGGCGGCTGCGGCATCATTTGATCGACAATATTGGGGTGGGCCTGGTGGTGGTGGCCCATGGCTAAGGCGAGCCCGACGTTGTTGCACCGGCATGGTGCCAGCCCTGCAGCCGCCGCTCCTCCTACCTGACCCCCGTATCGCGGCATCCCGCACTGGTAGCAGAACACGAAGCGGCACCTGCAAAACATGTGCAATGCACGACAGAGAGTTAGCAGAGCTTAGTATGAATAGTATCATCAGAATTGCCAAGCAAAAAAGGTCACATCAATACAGGGCCGGCTCTGGCCCAGGGCAAGAGGGGCGACGGCCCGGGGCCCCGCCAAATTTGGGGCCCAGAACTGGGACGTATATACAAGTGGCGTGCATTACTGGATACACGCCACTAGTAGTTTTTGTATAAATTGCCTGGATTATTACTGGTGGCGTACATAATGTCATACACGCCAGCGGTAACACATAAACGACATAGAAAAAATGGCTGGAGGCCATTGATTAGGGGCCCATTTATAGAGTTCGCCCCGGGGCCCCTAAAATGTTAGAGCCGGCCCTGCATCAATATTGTAGCACTAGCTAGCACCGGAGAATGCCTCAAAAGCTGAAATGACATGCAAGTTGATCACCGGAGAATGTCTCAAAAGTTACTACCTCCGTATCAAAATATATGATGTTTTAGCATTTTTTTTGATACGAATGTATCTAGACTCGTATTAGTACGGATATATCTAGACTCGTATAGATTCACTCATTTCTATCCATCTGTAGTCTATATATGACATATCTAAACATCTTATTTTGATACGAAGCGAGTAAATGACAGTGCAGATGGAGTATATGCCTAGTTGCAACTTGCAAGTTATAGGTGATCAACCTAGCTAAACTTCCGTTGACTGCAAATTATGCATTGTATTTTTTTAGCAAGATCTATATGTATTTTCAAAAGTTACTATGAGCTAAATATTTGAAATAGACGAATTATGTGGTAAAGATAACTACACGACCGAGATGATTGGAACCGTAGAAGACTATTGTACTCCCTCCGTTTAGGTTTATAAGTCCTCTACGTATCCCTAGGTCGTAAATTTGAGCAACATAATGTGATTTATATATTGTAAAAAATATATAATTAGAAAATTCAGACTTTATATTTTCTAATGGTATAATTTTTGTATTTTAATTTTTGTATTATATTAGTTAAATTCACGACCTAGGGATACGTAGAGGACTTATAAACCTAAACGGAGGGAGTATTTATTAGTCAGGAATGAAGTGATGAAGCCATCAACTATCTCCTATAAGTTGGCTGAAATTGTCTCAAATCCTAGCCACATTTGGTAGTCTATGATACTCCATATATAATTTACGGAGTAGTTATGTTTAGCAAAAAAAAGTACACACCATCAAACTGCAACCATAGACTAACTAACACGCAACGCGAATAAGTAATATTTTTCCTCGAGAAACACAGCTAACTGACTCAGACAACAGGGGAGTAGAACAATACTAGCTACTAACAAGTATTCTTTTACTAAATAATTAATGACGCGCATGTAAGAACTTAAGGCAAATATTAGAAGAGAGCATCTCAGAGCAGTACCTGCATGTCATGTGATTGCATCCGTCAATCTTCTCAACGAACGTCTTGCAGCTCGGGCACTGCTTCCACCGGCGTTCCTGCGCGAGCTTCCTCAGGAGGGCGTCGTCCGGGCCCTTGGCGCAGTCGTGCCCGCCGAGACCGGTGCCGTCAGAGCTCCACTGCATGCCGCAGGTGGCGCACAGAGCCTCTCCGCAAGCCGGGCACGCCGCCTTGGCCGGCTCCACCTCGCCGCTGGTCTCCAGTGGGACCCCGCACCGTCTGTTCGGGCAGTACGCGCGCCGGTCCGGCCGGAGCGCGTTCTCGGCGAGCCGCGAGCCCCAGTCGACGAACGCCCCGTAGTCGATCGCCTTCTTGCACTTCTCCGGGTGGAGCACGCCTCGGCCGCCACCCCCCCTGCCGCACGACGTGTCGGGGCACGGGATGGGCAGCTCGGTCGACCGGATCCTGCCCTCCACGTACGTGGTCATGCACGACGCGCAGAACTTGTGGCTGCAGGGGAGCCCGTGGAAGAGGTCGAAGACGGGGAGGGTGTCAGAGCAGATGCCACAGTCGAACGTGGGGACCTCGTGGTCGCCGAGAGGGGGCACCTTGGGCGCCCTCGTCGACGGGCCGGGCTCGTCGGGATGCATGTCAGACTCGGCGACGCCCCACCTCTGGCAGAAGTCCTGGAGCGAGAATTCGTGCCCCTCGGTGAACGTGGCGCCGGGGTTGCAGGGTTCAGATCTCGGAAGACATAGTTGCAAAGATTCATTGAGGCTCTGCACCTCCACCTGCTCTGGCTTCTCATCCTCGTCAGGGACGACCATGGACTCGTAAAATCTGTTGTTGTACCCTTCTTCCATGCCGCCGAAGATGATCGCCGAGTCGGCATTGGCAAGGAGGTCCCGTCGTTTCGTGGAAACGGGGCCGTCGTTGGCAGGGACGGCGGGTCTTGCCCGTGGGGCCATAGCGCCGCATCCTGCCGATGGGACAACGTTGGCGGGCACCGGAGTCTCGCTTGCTACAGTGGAGACTTTTCCGTCTCCGGAGACCTGCTGGGTTGACGAGGAGCTGGCTGCGTCTTTGGAGACCTGCTGGGTCTTTCTCGCCGTAGCGAGGATCTCCTGGATTCTCTTATCCGCCAGAGTTTCGAAGGGTCCCGGAATTCGAGCGTTCCGAGGGGTCCCGGAATCCTCAACGCTCTCGGAGGTCCCTCTCGCTCTCGCTTGAGGCGGGACGTAAGGCTCGACGACGGGGTCCTTGGGGTTCAGGGCATAGGGCGGGGTGCCGGCCCAGAATTTTCCCGGCGCGGAGGTGTTGAAGCCGACACCGGCGCGGGAGGAGGAGGACGAGGAGCTGGGGAAGTCGCTGAGCGGCAATTCTAGGGCAGCCCGGAGGGAAGGGCGGTTCATGTCGCGCAGCTCCCACTCCTCCATCTGCATGAGCTCCTCCATGTACATACGGTGTGCCATCTCCTCGTCGGCCGCAATGGCGGCGGCGCGATTCTGCCGATCCGCCTCCTCCCTCGCTGCCATCTCCATGTAAATAGCCTGCCGATCCTCCTCCAAGTAATCCTCCTCGTCGTCCATGTAGTCGTCGTAGACGGGAGCATCGGGGTCGGCGGCGGCTGCGGCTGCGGCGCCAGGGGTGACGATGGCTTCTACTTCCTCAGCTGGCTCGAGCTGGTGATCTGGAGGTTGGGATTTTTCTTCCTCCATTGCACTTCACGAGATCGCTCTCCTTGGTGCGCGTGGCAGGCTAGCAAACTGGATTTCGACGATCTTGGCTGCGCTTCACGAGAGATTTTTCTTCATGACCTGCACAATAGGAAGGGGGGACGACGTATATAAGAAGGTTTCTTGGGCGCCGAGTTGCTTACGAGCTGTCAACCTGTCATTGGCCGGTAAACGGATCCAAATCGACGTACGAATCCGAGACTCTTCCAGCTACCTGTTTCCAAAGACCAAACACGGATCGTGCCGGATAGGAAGGAGTATCTCGCTTTCCCTAAACAAATCTACAAAACGAGTAGGTACTACAAACAAAAGGAGTATTAATAAAGGACGCGACTACGTTTAGAACGTTCTATGGTTAGCGCTAACCATAGAACATCCAGCCAGCGATCAATCGGAAACCCATAGAAAACGACAAATCAGCACCGAATCAGTCCCGCGAGCACGTGCGGCCGAACGTGGACAAGCACTGCCGCCCGAGCGCTCCGTCCCTCTCACGAGAGAAAATTCTGCATGCAACTAAAAGACAAAAAGATTACGTCATGAGAATTAAATGCGAAAATCTGAAAATTCAAAATGTTGTGTAGGTTAATCTGTTTATCCGATTTATGATCCATTTTCACCGTTGGACTAGTCGCGATGAGATCTTCGAAACTAGATCCCATGTTACTATGTTTCGACGAATTTTTTTTGGACCTAAAAGTTACCCACCAGTAACACGTGAGTTATCCAGACTGAAGTATATAAGTTACCCACCATATGAACGATTATTTTTCGGCTTGAAACTATATCTAACTTTTTATTGTTCTTTTCGGATTTTGTTTCAAGTTTCGAAGTTAAAACCTAATTTTACAAGTGAGATATCACTTTGGTGTGGTAAAATGTATCGTGCACAAGCGGGTAACTATACACCAAAATACATGTGCAACTTAATGAGTATTTGGGTGATAACTATTGTGATAACTATATAGATTTCATGATGACAACTACACCCTAAAATAGATGGATAAGTTCATAAATACAGTATTGGTAAATATACTATATAGAGGACAAGATAATATAATTCAGTTTCGTGATGGATAACTATACATGAACACATGGGTAACTCCATCAGTGCTATGTGGGTAACTATTATCGAGAAAGTATGGTAACTTTATCGATTTCGTAGTGGATAATTGTATCATGAACACATGGATAACTCCACATATTTTTGGTGGATAACTCTATAAGTATTTGGTGGGTAACTATTAACGAGAGAGTATGACAACTAAATCGTTTTCGTGACAGGCAAACTATATGATGAAACATGGGTAACCCATGACTACATGGTGCTTAACTCGATCAATACTAGATGGATAATTATTATAAAGAGAGTAGGGTAACTTTATCAATTTTGTGGTGGATAATTATTGCATGAATACATGGATAACTCAATAATTTTTGGGTGGGTAACTCTATCTATACTTGGTGGGTAGCTATTATCGAGAGAGTAGGGTAACTATATCGATTTTGTGATGGATAACTATATCATAAGCACATGGATAACTTCATCGGTACTAGATGGGTAATTGTTACCTAGAGAGTTGGACAACTAAATAAATCGATTTTATGAGGATAAATATATCATAAATGCATGGGTAACTCTATCAATATTAGGTGTGTAATTACTTTTAGACTACATGAAATCCAATCCACATGAAGCAAGTAGATACTTAGAAAATGGTGCCCATAGTCCCTAAATCCGAAAAAGTTAGGCTCCACGACGAGGACGCAGCGAGAGCCGCACATCATAATAAGAAACAAATACATATATGGACACTTTAACATCTCTTACGTAATTTGTACCGAAATCACCCCCGTCCGAGACACAAAAGACCAAAACGTAGTAATTGAACGGAAAAACTACTAAGAATGAACTGGCGAAAACTGCTAATGCACCGATAGAAATTAGTTGTGGTTACTCGATTCTCATTAAACAATGAAATGTGGATCTACAGCTTCGTTTACCCATATGAAATGGATACAGGGCGGTAGCAATCGGATGACCAAAGATCCAAACACAGTAGAAAAACTAGTACTGCGTCAGACTAGTGGCTAGCACCATCGCCGCCTCGGTCAAAATTCCTTGCTTCCGGCCAGATGCGCCGTGAGGCCGGATGACCTGCCGCCTCTAGGTTGGGTGAGGAGAAGCTACCGCCGCCAGTTTGAGGAGCAGCTCCGGCCAGATGCGCCACTGTCGCCGGGGTGAGAAGCAGCACCGCAAAGATTCGTGGCCTTTGCCAGTGTGAGGAGCAGCTACGGGGAAGAAGCCATGGTGTTTCTCGACATGAGCGGTAGGTGGCGGTGGAGACGCGTGGTCGGCAAGGATGGATCCGGTGGAGGTAGAGGTCGGGGAACATGGAGAGAGACCAGAGCCCCAGCCTGCGGCGAGCTCAAGCAGCAGATCCACTAGGAGGGGCGAGTCACCTGCGCCATTTGTGGCCGCGACTGGAGTAGCAGCGGGCCACGCCGGTAGAGGAGGGCGCGTCGCCGTTGGCGTTCTAGACCGGAGGAGCAGCCGCCGCGCCGAAAGAGTAGGGGCGTGTCGCCGTCGCCGTGGGCGGCCGGGGGCCCGAGGAGCACCTTGGATGGGAAATGAATCGGGATGGAGGAGGCGCGTGACCAGACTCAATCTGCGTCGTTGCTTCAATCGTTAATCGGACGGTAAACGGGCGACTGCCGAGTTTGGCTAACTGCCGACCGTTCTAAAGATAGAAATCCCCATTAATAATTACCGAAATAACATTGAATTGAAAGCTATTGATTCGCAAAAAAAAACACTGAATTGTTTTTTTCTTATTTCGAGACAATTCATGAACAAACAAAGCGGATTGGTTTCAAGTCTGTCTAACCAATTCTATTTCGTTTCCAATTATTAAGAACCAACATCTTCGAGTCTTGGAATCTTGCCCTGCCTGCATCTCACGAAAAAAGAACCAACATCTTGCTACTCAAAAGGAAAACAAAATAGAACAAAAGGTTTTCAACAGTCTCATGTAATTGCCTTCATCCCTATCACCTCTCTCTCACACAAACAATTTAGAACTGTTGCCGCCATACCCTCGCCAACCACTACACCTCTCGACAATATCATCCATACCGTGCTAACCCCGCACCGCGCATATAAACGGATTTCTTCTAACGAAAAATTTATATGCATCGGCTACATATTATTTTTGACATCAAAGTTGTAAGAAGAAACTGAATATAAAAACAAAAGTTGTAGTATTATACCATTTGTAGAAGAACACGAAGACATATGATGATTGGGTGACGATTGGGTGGCTCGCCATAAGCTTGGAAGGAGAACATCAACAAAAAGATCAACCACAGTGGAGGAGATGGCCGACTTGACAAAACAACATGTATGCTTAGGGAAGCTAGGATTGGAAGATTTGTTGGAGGGGCCGATCTAGCGAGGTAGTTTTAAAAGAGATAGTGATTGTTGGGATCATGCTAGACAAGAGGGACGAATGTGGTTTGTTTGTTGACCTCAGCCTTTGGATTTGATCTTGTTGGAGTATATATAGGAGAATCTAGGGTTGGAAGATTTATATGAGAGATCACAGCCTTTGGATTTGATCTTGTTAGATCTTAAGTGGGCCATATGATTAGGCTTGATAACAATAGTTTTTAGGTTGACCTTTTGATTGGGTTTAGCCGTAAGAACCGTGACAACCACAAAAATGGGCTTGGCCCAAAGCGACAAACATTATGCTCGAGCCAAAAATGAGTAAAAAATTTATCTCGATATTAAATGGTTTGAACTGACAAAATGGACTCAACTCAAAACGGGTTGAGTTTTTTTGGATAGGGTTGCACAAGCATGGGTTAAGGCGCCATCTTGGTGTTGTGCCAAAAATGGATGACTTGACCATCGTAGGTGGACTCGGCCAGTTAGGTTTTTGAACAAAATTTTATGACACGCCACATCCTACATGGTATACTCGTCATTCGGGCCAAGCTAGACAAGAGTGCATAATGATTTTCGGTCCAACATAGTGCCAATATAGCATCTACTTTTAAAATTTTGTTATAGATTGATGGAGAAACTGTGAAATAGACTTCATTGATGAGTTTGATGGAATAAAAACACTAAAATTCGACTTGTTATGGTGAAATGTATCACCCTATGGATGTATAAAAGTCTCATCAGTATCCCGAACATCAAATCGATCGGTGCCCATTAGTAGGGGTGTAAACGAATAGGATAATTTCTGCACCGAATCCGCCGCCAAATCCATTTTAAAGAATCCATATCCGGTTTCAAAGAATCCGACGGACAAGGGTATCTGATTCCGAACTGAACACCCGATATGGTATAGGATATGGTATGGAAAATAGCATCCGAAGATGAATTATCCGAAAATTACTTAGGATTATCCGATGGTTATAATCCGATTTTCTACCGAAATGTCTAAACTATTAGAGCACAATTTGTAGTTAGCGAGTAATGTAGTTCATCCGTTGAACAACAACTCACTTAAATGGTCATTGTACATACTATGGAATACAACTTTGTTGGGTTATTAAGTTGTAGAGCGATTATTTTTAGTTTTGTGGGTTGATGATGTACATTGTGCGTACCGATCCGATTAATTTTATTTCCGCCCCGAATCCGCTCCGCTTCCGTTCCGAATCCATGATCATATATATCCGCCACCGAATCCGCAACCGTTCATTATCTGATCCAATCCGAATCCGAGGAAAAAAATGTGGTAAAGGATATGCTAGAGGCAAATTCCGATCCGATCCGTTTACATCCCTACCCATTAGTATTCAATGAGAGGGGCCATAAGGAGGAGCACAATGCCACAAGAAAATCAATACCACCACATAGGTGATGAAGTGTGCTTTTTGAGAAGATCTCCCAAACACAAGAGCGACAAGTAATCAATTTGTTCCCATTGGGATTATTCTCGAATTAAGGGTGTTTAGTCAAGTCAGAGAGACATTTCTACTGAAACATTTTTTCTTTTGCCACATTTATTTTTCTTTGATATCTTTACGATGTGGACTTATCATTTTGTTTTTTTTCTGGTTTTTTATGGGTCATCTATAACTTATATGAAAAGTATGGATTATGACATTCGAGCTGGCCCATGTCCTTGCGATGTTTACTGCAACTTTGGGTCCAAGGACCAAGTTAAAACGCGAGCAGTTCTAGGTGCAGCCCACCCCTGATGCCAACACAAGAAGTTGATAATTTCATCTCCATCCAGCAAGTTACTCTCTTTGAAAAGATGACAACTCAAGATTACCAATCAAAACCAACGCCTTTTCTTCTCCTATAGCTTCATCATTACATATTTCACTAGTTTTTTCGGTTCGATCAACTATCCTTTTTGAAGCGGATAGTTCACGGTTGACTTTCGAAATAAAATACCCTTCTTCCCTGTTTTGCAAATTCACCTAGAGCTAACGAAGCAGCAAGATGGGGTTGCTTGGATAACAACAACCAACCTCCAAGACTGCACTTTATCTATGATTCTTTCTAGTATTTAGGGAATAGATTTCATGTTACCGCGGTTCATTTATTCCTTTCCAACGCTACCACCAGACAAACATGTTTTTTGAAGCCGACATTTTTCCATCTTCATTGTTCAAGAGAACGTATCCTGTGCACCTAGCTCCGGTTGACCATCTAAAATGTTTTAAAAATCCCAAACAATTGGGCATTGATACAACATTAATATACATTATCACCAAAATCCAAGTCTAAATTTGAAACACAACATTAACAGAGAAAATAAAAATGTTATCAACAGTGTCAAGGGTAGTGTCAATGGGCCAAATGCAAAGCCCAACTTAAATTTTGCACTGTTCATTATTGGATTTGTCTATTTTGTTTGTTGATCTGTCTTATGAATATCGACTGGGTCTAGACGCCGTCAATGATCACCTTGTGGACTTAGAGATTCTGGCTCGACAAGTCATTGTATAAGTTAGGCCAATATCTCGTGGCCGACAACCCTTTACCCATGGATCAGACCAGAAGTGTGCTCTTTCACTGTTGCCAAGTATCAAGATGGATGATGCACTCACGATGACAATGGTCTCCTGACCAGAAGGGACAAACAACCCTTTCCACGGCTATGTTGGGTCTATCTATGGGAGCCATTGCCATCTCATACGAAAGCGTACACCCATGACGGTGGAGGCATGGGATTTCTAGACCACTGAGATTCCCACACATGAGTCCACTGGACAAGGTAATTACTGCTGGGAACATGGTCATCTGCATCGCACATGAAAGCACATCAAAATTTATCGATTAGCTTGATCAGCCAAGCCGGGGAAGAAATAGCCATAAGGTGTTAAATCGCCATAGCTAAAAGCGTTGATCAAGCAAGCTCAACTCTCAGCTATAGTGAACCATTTGGTCTTCCATCCACCCAAAGGTTTTGCAAGGCGGTCGACACGAGGTAGATGATGGGAAAGGAGGCCTTGGGTCATCCCATTTGTAGCTTCTATCGGTAGACCCTCGCACCCCTGATACCATTGTGCTCTCCCATAACAACGGTTTACATGCACATCTTTTTTTGTAGGGGAAACATGTGCAACTTTACCACTTGTACATGCAGAAGATATGTAAATCAACCTGATGAAAAGTTAAATTGTGATCATAGATCAACTTCCATGAATTTCCCGTTTTAATGTTATACGTAGGTCCAATTTTGCTTTGTTCTGCTATGATGTTACGATTATTTATTTCTCCTTTACCATTTACGAACAGACAAAGATTTCAAGTCTCGATCATACCCCCTTTCTTTTGGATACTGATAATAACAAAACACCACCTCCCAAATTCTATCGATTTGAGAAATGGTGGTTGAAGCAGGAGGGTTTTGCTGACCTAGTTGCTAGTGTTTGGAACACGCCTTGCAATTGCACTACTGCAATTCACATATGGCAATTTAAATTGAGACTATTAAGGAAAAAAACTAAAGGATGGGATATCAATGTTGGCGCTGCTTTGAAAAAAAGGAAAAAAAGATCTTTTACAAGAATACGATATTTGTCCCGTTTTAATGTTATACATAGGTCCAATTTTGCTTTGTTCTGCTATGATGTTACGATTATTTATTTCTCCTTTACCATTTACGAACAGACAAAGATTTCAAGTCTCGATCATACCCCCTTTCTTTTGGATACTGATAATAACAAAACACCACCTCCCAAATTCTATCGATTTGAGAAATGGTGGTTGAAGCAGGAGGGTTTTGCTGTCCTAGTTGCTAGTGTTTGGAACACGCCTTGCAATTGCACTACTGCAATTCACATATGGCAATTTAAATTGAGACTATTAAGGAAAAAACTAAAGGATGGGATATCAATGTTGGCGCTGCTTTGAAAAAAAAGGAAAAAAGATCTTTTACAAGAATACGATATTTGAGATGTTTTTTCGGAGCAGAACCAACTGAATAATGCCGAGAAAATGAGAATGAAAGAAATTAAGCTTGATAGATGAGATTTGGAGCCAGGAAGAAACTAAGGCTTGGCAACTGTCTCGAGACAGAATATTTTTGGAGGGTGATAGGAGAATACGACATACTTTCATGCCGTAGCTAACAAAAGGAGGCGAAAAAAAACCTTAACCATTTTAGATGGTCCTAACGGTCCCGCAGAGAAGACAGAGGATATGCTTAAAATAGCCTTAGATTTTTACAAGAATCTTTTTGCTGCGAAAGTTAGACCAAACATCTCTTTGGATGCTTATTTTTGGGATCATCAAGATCTTTTCATTGATGAGGAAGTCGAGATGCTTGATAGACCTTTCTCTGAAGAAGAAATTCTTGAGGCCATTAAAAAGTCTTATAATGCTGGTGCCCCTGGCCCAGATGGTTTCTCCTTCTTATTTTACCAAACCTTCTCATGATAATTAGGGAAGATTTCATGGCACTAGTTAAAGATTTTGAAGCCAGTACTCTTGATATAGCTAGAATTAACTTTGCTATTATCACTTTAACCCCTAAGGAGAACAGTGCTAGAGACATGAAAAAATTCAAACCAATCAGTCTTGGCAACTGCAGTCTGAAAATTCTGACTGAAGCCATGACCAACAGGGTTGCCCCTGTGGCTGATCGTATTATTGCCAAAAACAAACAACCTTTTTGAAAGATAGATTTATCTTGGAAAGTGTGGTTGCTGTGCATGACGTGATTCATGAGGTCCATTCAAACAAAAATAGAGTGGTCTTGTTTTTAAACTCGACTACGAAAAAACTTATGATAGAATAGACTTGGATTCTTGGAAAGTATGCTAATCTCGAAGAATTTTGACCCTAACTTCAGATTTTGGATTAAGTCCATTCTGGTAAGGGTTCTTTTTGTGTGAGAATAAATGATGTTAATGGTAAGTATTTTGTGGCAGGAAAGGGTTTGAAATAGGGGGCTCCCCTGTCCCCCATTCTTTTTAACCTTGTTGCTGATGTGCTTACAAAATGTTGTCTCGGGCGGCTAGCAACAGTTTGATTTTTGGCTTGATGCCCGATGTGGATTCCAGGAGCTGTCATCAACCTCCAATATGCTGATGACACCATCCTCTTTTTGAAAAATGATATTGATATGGCAAGGAATTTAAAATGGATCTTGACATGTTTTGAAAAGATGTCTATTATGCGAATTAATTTTCAGAAAAGTGATTTAGTCACAATAAACTTGCCAAAAGAAGAAGCTGATGTGTTTTGCAAATCTTTGGTTGTAAGTTGGGAGAGTTCCCTTTCACTTACTTGGGAGTTCCTATGCATTTTGCTATGCTCCTAAAGGAGGACTTACAACCGATTATTGACAAATTATTAAGAGGATTTCGGGATGGATGGGGAGATTGCTCTCCTTCAGGGGGAGGTGATATGTCTCAAACATATTTACAATTTTTTATGTTCCATGCTTGTTTTATATCAAATGCTACATGTTTTATTTATGGTTTTATATCATTTTTATGCATTTTTTAGAACTAACCTATTAACAAGATGCCCAATGCCCGTTCTTGTTTTGTGCTGTCTTTTGTTTTCAGAAATCCAGTAAGAAAATATTTCCGAAAGACTTGAAAATTTATGGGGATTAATTTTACGAAGAAAAGAGGCATTGATATGTCTCAAACGTATCTATAATTTTTGATGTTCCATACTTGTTTTATAACAATGCCACATGTGTTTACTATAGTATTATATCATTTTTATGCATTTCCTAGAACTAACCTATTAACTAGATGCCCAGTGCCAGTTCCTGTTTTTTGCTTCCTTTTTGTTTCAGAAAAGATAGTCGGGAAATATTCCCGGAATTGGACGAAAATTTATGGAGATTTAGTTTTCACCGGAACGAAGATGGAGCCCAAAGACCAGCTGCAGGGGGCCCACAGCCCCCAGACACCCCCTCGGCACGGCAGAAGGTGGGGTCACGTCGAGGGGTTGTCTGGCCACCTCGTCCACCGCCTTACGCCGCCTCTTCGCCCATAAATACCTCTCTGGCCTAAAACTCCCGCACACCGAAGGATTTTCCCCGATACGACTCTTAGCTCCGCCGCCATCAAATCCTAGTTTCAGGGGTCAGAAATTCCTGTTCCAGCACCCTGCCGGGACGGGGATAGACCCCCGGAGCCATCTCCTTCGACGCCGCCGCCTCCATGATGTTCTGTGAGTAGTTCCCCCATAGACTACGGGTTCTAGTTGTTGCTAGTTGGTACTCTCTCTCCCATGTTCTTCAATACAATGATCTCATGAGCTGCCTTACATGATTGAGATCCATCTGATGTAATCGGTGTTCTGTTTGTTGGGATCCGATGAATTGTTACATTATGATCAGTCTATCCATTAAGTTTGTGAGTTGTTGTTGCTACAATCTTATTGTGTTCATTGCTTGTCACTAGTGCACGAGTGGCATGATCTTAGATTTGAAGTATAATTGTTGCTTTAGATTATATCTACAAGTTGTTTGCACCTATTACTATCCGTAGCCCGAGGCTCCAAAGTGTCAACAATTGAGACAAACAGAGGGGATGGCTGTAGCATGAGGATCACATGTTTTCACCAAGTGATAATGCTTTGCTCCGGTGCTCTATAACAAGAGTACCTTAATTACTAGTAGGTTTCATGATTGGTCCCGCTGAAAACGGGCTGGTTGGACAAAAAATGTCATGCAAGATTTTTCGAAAATGTTAGGAAAAGCGCTCGCTTCCCGGGCGCACGCTCCCCGCCGCATGCGCTGCCAGCACGTGGTGGAGCCTGGTGCGTGCTTTCCATCCGCGCGTCCTTTCCCTGCTCGCCACGTGTTGGCTCATGCTGCTTTGCTCGTTAGGTGGCCGCGCTCGTGTGTCTCTGCGATCGAGTAGGGTGAGTGTGCTAGCTAGCTGATTCTTTTTATCGTTTCTAATTCGAAGACAAAAAATAGAATATCTTGTGAACGGAGTTTCAAAATCACGATCCGTTTTCAGTAATGGGTTAGTTGCGTCAAAATCTTTAAAATTAGATCTCATGTTGATATGTTTCGACGAACTTTTTTTGTGCACTGCCCAAAGTGTGTAGTTTGCACTGCCTTCCTATTTTCTGTAGTGCAGTGCAATGTATTCTCTTTTGCAGTGCACTGCCTCTGATGGGGTAGTGCACTGCCTCGGAAGTCATTGTCATGCCCTTAGAATTTGTCAATTGCCTGACTGTAATTTGTTTACCTATCATGTATATTTATCTTTTTTATGTAGAGACACCACTAGCGAACTATGGATCCCGGTCCATTCTTTAATATTGCTTAAAGCACCGTTTCCACTGCTTCCCGTCATCATTTGCTCGTTGTTACTTTTTGCATTTATATTTGTTTTCCACACCATATGTTTAATATCTTTGATTCAGCAAGCCAGGGATATTGACAACCTTCTTTTTTCGTTGGGGCAAAGTAATTTGTTTGTGTTTGTGTGCAGGTCCATGTCAGAAGCTCTTTTCTGGCGCCGTGTCGAAGCCTTCTTGATGTAGCCCAACCTACGGCTCCTACAACAAGTGGTCCAATGACAAGAGCACGAGTCAAAGCTCTACATGATAAGGTGACCTCGCTCCTCTCTATGTGTGAATTCGACACTCCTTTGAATAGTTTGCTACTTCATTCGGATACTTTGTGCATACTCAGGAACCACCTTGATGACGACCCACAATGGAGTGGAGAAGATGAGCAAGAGAAGGTCCAAGATGATGGAGAAGATGAGCAAGAGAAGACCCAAGAAGATGGCCAAGAAGAAGAAGAAGAAGAGCAGGAAAAAGTGCCACGGCGGTACTACCGCCCCCACAGGCGGTACTACCGCCCCCAGTGCCGCCAGAAACCATCCTCTGCGCCCATGTGCGGCACTGAGGCCGGCAGTGCCGCCGGTACTACCGCCCGCCCAAGCGGTACTACCGCCCGCGTCGAGTCAACGCATGCTTTGGCCCGCCACAGCGGTACTACCGCCCTGACGAGCGGTACTACCGCTGCTGCGGGAACCAGCCAGGCTGTTGAGCCTTGTAATCTCCACCTACCCCACCTACCTTTCCCCTTTTGCCTCTAGACTATAAATAGGAGTTCCCCATCTCAGATCTGGGTAGACTATGATTTGGGATTAGAGTAGAGCTGTGCTCCTTCTTCTCAAAGTGGTCCTTTCCTCCTATGGAGATGAATCAAGGCCTCCCCTTGTGGAGATGAACCAAGGCCTCCCCTTGTGGAGAAGATCCCTTCGTGGATACCAAGGCTTCCTCTTGTAGTTTGCTACTTGCTAATCTTTCCTCTTGAAGTGGCTAGATTGGGTTGGTTTGGATTGACCAATTGGACAAACAATCCTAAGAGTAAGGTGTGCTTGGGAGAGGAGAATTGGGGCTACCCTTGGGGCTTGTTACCAATTGTATCTTGCTGAGTTGCTACTTGCCAGTTATCCTTGATTTGAGAGTTTTCCCCTCTTTGTGTTATTGTGTTCATCCCTTGTTCTTCATGTTCATCGTTCCCTCTGCCCAAATCCATGAAGATCGGGACCAACCCACATCATATGGTATCAGATCTCTAGGTTGCCACGGATTTGATTTGTGTTTCCACCAAAATCCACCAATTTTTTCTTTGTTTTTGAGAAATTCGAAAATTTCCACCAAAAATAGCCATTTTGGGATTCGGCCAATTCGTTCGATTTGATGAGTTTTTGGTAGTTTTGATCCATGGATCTGTTGCTTTAGGACCCCCTCCACCTTTGTTTGCGTTCCCTAGCCTCAATTTTGCCAATTTCCCACGAATTCGAGGCAGATTTGGAGCCAAAATCAGCCCAAATCGAGTCAAAATCACGCAGATCCGTGAACAGCGGTACTACCGCCCGAGATCAGCGGTACTACCGGGCGGAACAGCGGTACTACCGCCACTTCGCCAGGGCAAACTTTTTCAGAAATTTTTCTTTTCCTCGGTTCGTTTTGGCATTTCCTCTTTGGTTTGAGTCCTTTCTTGGTGTGCCCTACGTCTACGACATCGACAAGCTTCCGCAGCAACGCATCATCAACGCTAAGCGACGACGCCACCAAGGACTCGACATTTCCCCGACATCGTAATCCGTTGTGAGCCTTTCTTCCTTTCGCGTACCTTGACCTACCGGACTAGCTCTTTGATATTGCGAGGCATTGCACTTGTGGAGTGATTGTCTTAAAGTATTGGCGAGTGTGTATCGTTAGAGATCTAGGCACTAGCAAAAGAGAAGGAATCATCGTCAAAAATCAAAAAAAAAAGACGACAAACGAAAAGAACATGAGTAGTGCCAAGTATCATCTCTTATAGGTTGCGACAAAGCTTATACCGCCAAAGTGAGTGTGAGTGTTTAACACTTGTGCAAATTCGTTGCTGTAACGTCCCAAATTTTTGGAAGCTAGAAAAGCTTAATTATAAAAGACCCAAAATTTAGGACCGTAAAAAACTTTTTGAAGTATCTTGTTTGTGGGTGTGTCTTTCCTCTGATTGTTGTGTTTGCCATGATATGGTTTGTGTTTGTGTTGATGACCTCTCTAATTGACCAACCTTGGAACTCAACCTAGTTATAATGTGACCTCGGTGATCAATGTCTTGGCAAGTAAAATAATCCTTATACCTTCTCCTATCTCAAGCTATCTTTTTAGCTATTAAAATCTTCCTACTTTGGAGACATGCCATTGTGGCAAATCTTGATATTCTCATCAATGAACCACCAGGGAAATGATATCCTATATATTTACCTTCTATCCAAGATTTTAAAGTGTATTATGAAAACTCCTCTCATCCTTTTCAAGGCCCTTTTGATGGCATTCCAAATTAGTGGCTATATCACTCTTACCTTTGCATCATTTCTAAAATCACTTCTTATTCCTTTTGGGATCAACCTAAGTTCCTTGCCATCCTTTATACTTGTATTTCACAACTACTATGGCTAATGTTCTTGCCTGGACCATTAAACCTATTTTCTCTCCAATGTTTTGGTGCTTGCTAAAAAGCCTCTTGTTTTCTTTGTTTTCACAAGAGATCTCAATTACTTTTAAAAAGAGTTATTTATTAAAAATGACTTTTGTGATCCTTATGATATACCCTCTCATCTCTATTCAAAAATATTTGTTCTGGAAAGATTTTCTTAATTATTATAATTTATTTACAAAAAGGCCAGAAAAGGATTTTTAAATGTTTTGTGAATAAAAGTATTTCCAAAATTCTTAGAAAAATTACCCAACATTCCTATGGTCATATGTGACCCCTTTATTCAAAAATATTTGCAAATACTATTTAACATCTTGTAAAACCTTGACAAAACCTTCTCCGGACCTATCTTCTTTTCTGTTAAAAGATTGCATCTTTAGAACATCATCTTTATCTTTGTGGTGTTTATTTTGGAAATCCACCACCACCTCATCCATCCTTGTCATCTCTACTATCCTTCCAATGTTTTGTTTGAGTTTTTATTCTTTTCAAAGTCATAATTTCATGTTGCTTTTGGTGACGTTAAAATAACAGTTTCCTGAATCTGTTATTTTATTCTCTTTCTACCTCCTTACAAAACCATTCAAACCTTATTTTTCAGACGTGCATTTGTGACACATGTGATCACCATGGATAGCACATCATCCCTGTACCTTTGTTATTGATTCTCTTGGCTATATGCTCACCTTTGCATGATGGTTTTGTTACCCTCGCGATAACAGATTTCTGGGACTTAGCAGTTTTTCACTAAGACTGAAACTGAAAACTGAATTGTCTGAAAAACTGTAGGTTTCGGCCAGATTAAAATTGGTTAGAATTCGTGGTTCAAAATCACACTAAACACCACCTGGACCTACACCGTACCTAGCCTATCCATCCCAGTGCATTTTGTGCACTCGTGAGCATGCCAGGAGTTGTGCACGGACATGCCAGCCCGGCGTCCACCGAGCGCACCCCACCCCGACCCGTGCACACACGCGCCCAAGGCCTCGCCCACCTTGTCACGGTGCACCGCACAAGTATCTGCATCATATTCCTGAAATCCCGGACACGCTCAAGGACCGTGCTGTCCAAAACGCACCGCGTCCACCTGGGGAACCCATGGGGAAGACCCTCTCTCTCTCCCTTTTTAATATGTCTCAGGAGACGAACCAGTGAGCGACGCCGCCTTCCTGCACTCATGCCTGCCTCCCAGACACCGCCCTGCCTGCCCAATCCCCCTCCTTCGACCACCCCACGCGCATCCATGCACCTAGTGCACCGTGAACGGGCATCAGCTTGGATAAGAAGCTAAGGGCCCTCTACCGTGCCTTAACGTTGTCATTTCCACTCCTCCACCTACACTCTTCCACCCCACCAAATAACAGGCCCCCTCTTGCTCTTTGTGCGTGAAGAACACGAGGTCCCAATCTCGTTTTCGAGATCTGGCCATGGAGATTGCTGCCTACCCCGACCTCCTATACTCTCCATTTTTGTTTCTTCTTCTTCCACATCTCGAGACGAAGCTTAAGGACATTTTATTTTGTTTTTAGGAATACCGGAGCCGCCGCTGCCATTTTGTGTCCGCCACGGACGGCATCTCCACGCCGCCGTCTCGGAGCACGCCGGCAAGAACGGCAGCCACCCTCGATCTCCCCAAGCTTCCTACGTCCATCTATGAACCTTGTCGGCCTCGTGCACCAGCCCTAGGTGAGCTATTCTTGCTCAAACACCATGGCTGAGGTTCCTGCTGTGCTCCTGCGTTTCTGGGAAAGAGAAGAACAGCTGCCGTCGGATTTTAGATCAACGGCCAGGCTTGAATCCACTTTTATTCCCTCCCGCGCGCGCCTGGACGCGATCTGGGCCGATTTTGCGCCCGCGGACGGACCTGGGCCAGATCTGGCCCGTCTAACTTTTTTTTCAGTCAAATCCATTTTCGTTTTATTAATTCCTGTTAACTATGCTCTAGGTTTTAATCCGCCATTTAATCCTCGAGCATGCAAAATGAGCGATTCAAATTTTGTAGAGTTACTCTGAGTTTTCTTAACCATGTGGAGTTGGCCTTCTGCAAAAATATATTTTTATGAGTGTGCTAGATGTAATCTTGTAAAAAGTATCCTTTTCACTAAAACTTGAATATATAGAGTTTTATAGATCTAAATCTTGCAAACTCGACTGTTCTGGATAGCCCTTGTCAGTACCTAGCTGCACCAATTTGTCTTGTGTGCAAATGAGTTTGTATTGGCAAATGGCATGTGTTTAGATTTTGGAACAGTAGCCCCTTCGTTGTTTTAATTGATTTTCTGTGAGTAAGATTTTAGACTAAATCCAATTGCATTAGCTTGTTATACTTACGGAGAACCAAAACCTGGCTTTTCATAAATTTTGGTTGAACAGAACACCCTGGACTTAATAAACTCTCAAATTGGTGTTTTCTGCCTTTTAAAAATAATAAAACAATTGTTTGGTCCTTTGTGAAAATGTTGTTTTTGTTGTTGTGAATTTTTTTGGTGTTGTAGCTCACCAAATAAAGTGACTTTTAGTACGTTAGTACTGTTAGTGGCTTGTGTTAGGGTTGATTTGAGTTAAGCGTGTGTTGTTAAGTGGTGTTTGAAAGGCTTAACACTTGTTTGATTATTTTGTTGTTGTCTAATAAAATTATGAGCTAAATAACCACTCCCAACTAAAAATGTTAGCTACTGGTTGTTTTAAGTTTATTAGTGATGCTTAGTTTTACAAATTGAAAGTGATCCAAAAGGGTTGTCTAATTATCACCTTAACCCTATTTGTAACTAAGTAATAAATTGAATTGTAGTTGCCAAACATGTTTGTGTGGGTTAATATGTTTGCCTTGTTAGTTAAACTTGGTAGTCTTTAAGTTTAATACTAGCATGAGTAGTTTGTTAATGTCTCTATCTTAGCTTCGTGAAATAATTTAATAATATAAAATAATTAGTAACTTAACTTTTGTCTGAAGTATTTCCTGAAAACTAAAGAGATACTTTTGTCTGAAGTATTTCCTAAACTACGGTAGCAGCCCTTGTTAAGTGACCTAATCACCCTAAGTGGAGTTTTGTTTTAGGGTTTAGTTAAAACCACCTTTTTAACTATTAGGGTTGTTGTGTATACTTTCTTAGGTGTGTTTGTTGTTTGACTTAGTTATATGGACTTGTTGTTTGTTGCTGTTTTAACTAAGTGAGTTGTTTGCTTTTGATTGTTAGTTTAGTGCCTTGTGCAATGCTTGCTGTTTGTTATGTCCTTGTGGCATTGTCTTGTAATTTGAGTGTTGTTCCTTTTCTTGTTTACGACGTTAGATACGATCGAGAAGAAACTGGAAGTGAGGAGTGAACCTGAGGGACATCAAGATCAAGACCAAGGACATATTAACAAGCCAGGCAAGCCACCTCACCACTCTACTGAAATCCTATTATTTATACCAAGCATGTTTTGGTTTTCAAAATAAAATGATGCATGTCTTACTTCTTCTGTGGCATTTTGCCACCCCAAAACTATTTTACAAAATATTGTTTGGCCAAAGATATCTACTAGTATATAATAGGTTTTATAAAAAGATAAGTCTTTACTTGAGAAACCTTCTACTGAAGGCGCTATCAAGAAAATTATATTTTCTAGTAGCATATCCTTATACTCTTACCTCAAAACTATAGGATGGGAGCCTGGGTTTGATGAAGTGTTTCCGGAGGAAAACCCGAGTCGCTGGGAGCGATCGGCGAGAAAGAATTTTATAAAACCCATGTTGCTGGGAGCAAGTGGAGCTCTTCATGAAAACCCGAAGTGCTGGGAGCATTCGGTGAGTTTACGAAAACCCGAGCTGCTGGGAGCAGTCGGAGGTGGATATGTTTTTGAAAAACAAAGTACAGCCCTAGCGACCGCCCGAACAATCAACCCGTGCAACCACATTACCTGAGATGGGTAGGCCTTAGCCGGAAGCTTGTCCATTTTAGTGCGGAGGATCTCATACTCTATAAGGGTGGGGCCCTCGAAGCCGGGTTGTCATCTGTACGAGGCAATACACAAGCGGAGGGACCCGCAGCCGGACGATTACGTTGGGTCCCCTGCCGTGGCGGTGTGGCGTCCCGAGAGAGACCAGGGGTCTAGTGGAGCACACGGTGCCGGGGGGAATAAACCTATCGGGAGTTCTCTGTACTAGGGTGGATTAGTGGAAAGCTTTGATCAGGTTATCCGAACCCTCGCATACTGTCGTATGGCGGACCGTGGCTGAACACGGCGGATGACCGTTTGGTGTGGTGAAAGTGCACCACCTCTGCAGAGTGTAAAATTATTCGAATAGCCGTGTCCGCGGTCATGGACGGTTGGAAAGGTCCCCGATCTAGGCGTACGGGCAAACTTTTATGTTTTCAAAAGAGAAGTGGTTTTCTCGGTGGAAATCAAGGAGGCATCAAGAAGGTACCTGAGAGATACGGATTTTGGGAGAAGATGGTTGGTCTCGGGGAGACAACTCAGTCTGATCTCGTGGAAAGGAAAAAGGGGTATCCCCATCCTAATGTCTTTGAAAAGATTTACAAAATGTTTTACAAGAATGTGGAAATAGTGCATGCTATTTCTACAAGAGAGAATTCTATCTCTAAATGTTTTGTTTAACAAGGATATAGAGATGTTGTAATCTCTATGTCTAAAAGCATCGTTTGCGAAAACTAAGCTCTGTAGCATTATATAGCAGCTATCCTAGTTTTCGAAAATGTTTTATTGCATCACCATGAAAACTTAAGCCTTGAGGTGGTATTGCGAGTATGTAATTGTACTCATATGGCTGTGTCCCTGGATATTCAAACGTCCAGATTACAACGAGGAGGTCTACGCTGAAGAGGAGGAGTATGTCGACGACTACGCCGCCTAGCTGTCACCGGTCAACTGCACTTGTGGGATTGCGTCCGTTGGAGACGAGAGCCGACGCTAGCCACGAGCTTCCGTTGTATCGTAGTTAATTCCGTCCTGCGTGACGATGATTTGCATACTTGGTCATGTGACCACTTTGTGTTGTAAGACTATTATTCGTATGACTTGAATGATGTAACTCTTGATACCATGTTGGTTATGTGATTGCGATGCACTGATCATTGGGATCGTGATCTATTTTACATAACGTGGACATCTTGGACTTCGGTACGAGGGGTCCTCACAGACTTGGTATCAGAGCCATCGTTGACCTTAGGAGACCTTAGTTAGCGTGGTCGTTAGCTTAGGAAAGAAATATTTTGCTAAAACTTATTTCTGTAGAAACCTATTTTCTTCAAGGTAAGCCTAGTATGGTTTCCACTCCTCACCTATTCCCAAAAATTTCTTGATCGTAGCTCTCTAACTTCAAGTATTTTCAAAAGATTTTTCTCTACTCTCTTGTCCATATTCAAAACTTGTTTAGACTTGACGAGGGACCCAAGTGAGACCTAAGTAGCTAGCACCTAGACGAAGAATTTCTTTATTAAAGAAGTTACAATGCATCAAGGAGCTCTCAGATGCACAGTCTGCAAGACCAAGCTCATCGACGACAGCAAAGGCAGGACCTCCAAATACCTCGGATGTGCAGAATGCAAGACAACAATGCAAAATCACCTTCGCTCCCTTGACTCAACCCCAACAATGTTACTCCATCAGCAAACCGGACAATCTCGAACTTTTCGGCAAGAGCCCAAGGTGATCCAGTGAGGACTTCAGTATCCATGTGACACCAAACCCCATAGGATGAAGTAGGATACGACCTTTGGTTGGATTACCCGACTATCACGATTGTTGAGTGCCCTTTTGGTACTATAGGTGTTTCGTGTGCTGCTTTGCTGGTATGCTTTTTGCTTGTGTGTGTCTCGTTTGTATGTTTGTTGATGGTGTGTTGTTTTCTGGTATGTTTCACAAGCACGCCTTGTCGGCAACACATATTAGGCACATACTTCCCTTTTGCTTAAATATCTTTTTGCCTCCACACAAAATACCTTTTTGGCCCTTTAAGCGTTAGATGCATCGTGATGCATTTCAAAACTTGTTTAGAAAACCTCTCTAAAATGTTTTGCCTCTGATCTCAACTTTGGCACATGAGAGCTTTTTAACCGCACCTGATATAGAAGACCACCGGAGAAAGCCCATCCCGTGAAGTGACGGGACTTGCCTAGTTAAATTAACATTTTGAATCACAAGTATACCATCACTAACTTAACGTATCTAACTTTAGAGTAAAATCTAACACCAGTTTGTCTTGTCGCTAACTAACTAACCTCCTCAAGACCTACAAACCAAGACAAGAAAAGAGGCGCCAACAGAAGTCTCACTTCCAGATGGCAACAAGGAGGACTCAAAGATCTATATGAGCCGCTACTTTTAGAAGATTTTATGAAGCCCTCAAGCCATGATGTACAAAGGAGATCGACGTCAGCCACAAACGGAGACAACCAACACGGAAGATCGTCTACATGAAGATGTACCATGAAGCCAGTGTCTCCAGTGCCTTCTATGCGCCAACCTTATTAACTCAAATTGCCCCGACTAAAGACAAATAGCAAGAAGTACCTTCACTAATCTTTTGAGCTAATTTAAATACAACCGACCTTTGAGGATTAGTGAGAAGCGTCATGAAGCCCAAGAACCAAGGAAGACTTCATCAACTTTCTTTGTCTGCTAAACCGAAGGTGGACACAATAGAAGACATCATGTCCAGCAAGACGCCAAGAGCGACGAAAGGCCTGAAGACCGTTGCAGTCGACAACACCTACCCCTAAGCAAGTTTAGACGTCTTTAGTAGCTTGTATTACCCTTTGACTTTTTAGGGAAAAACCGGAGAGAGTCAAGTCTACGGACCTGCCACCCCTGTGAGGCTTGAAAACTGTTGGGGGTATTTAACTGCTAACCCCTCAAGACGGCTGTCGTGTCTCGTTGCATGGACACCGGGAGTATAGGATACCCCCTTTTAGGTTCGGCACGGGGCGCGAAGGAGGCTGAGAATCGTCTTCTCGGGCGGAGTCTAGATCAAGCTCTCCTCTCCACGATCAAAGCATGCAACCAAAGGGACACAAGGAGCTACCCAGGTTCAGGCCGCCCGGAGGCTAAAAGCCCTACTCCTGCATGTCTGGATTGAGGGTTCTTCATAGTGTGGCTTACAATGGAACCTCCCGGACAGGGTACCCGGAAGGGTTTTGGCTGGAGGTAGAAGAAGGACAGATCCTGACCCGGAGGAGATCACCTTCCTCTCTACCTTCGCAGCCCTAGTCTAGTCTTGCTCTGGTTCTAGCTTGTGTTCGTCCTTGGTTCGACCTCACCTTCCCCTCCCCTCCGTGCCTTGGTCCTCCTTTTATAGGCTAAGGGGTTGCCACAGGGTCACGTGAGGGGCGTGAGGGACCTTCGGGGTGAAGGACCCTCCTCATCTAGTTTAGGGGGAGACGTGGCCTCTCCTCAGCCTAGCGTCTCCTTTGGGTTAGGTGGGAGCGTCCGCCTTGGGGTGGACAGGAGCTGACACCACCACGGGACGTGCTTCCCGCCCGCGCTGCCTTCGCCTTGCTTCCCAAGTCTTCCGTGGTGAGGTGGAGTGCTTATCCACAGGGACGTGGGGAAGTACCCGAGAGGGAGCCTGGCCTCCTGCCGGGAACTCGGGCTCTCGGGTCCTTCCTGGCCTTCTTGCTTGATTCGGGGACCCGGAAGGTCCCCAGGACCGGAGCCCTTAGTCGACGTAGGCCATGCGTGTCTTGACGGTGAACCCGCCAGCTTGACTTGAGTCTTGGTCTTGTCCATCTTCATCTTGGGCCCACATGGGGTGGACCCACTTTGGCAGTACTAGGGGAACCCCATGTTCCACTGTTGCGACAGTAGCCCCCGGGCATGGTCCCGGCGGCTCTTGCTCCAGCTGCCGGGGCCATGGCCTAAAGATAGGTCAAAGTGGGTCCCGGGCACCTGGTCTTCTCAGCTCCGTTGGGGACCCGCCGAGGCGAGGTAGAGACGAGCCCCCGGGTCCTGTTGACTGAATCACGGCGAACGTTGCGATTCATACGGACCCCGTGCTTATCTTGGAATCCAACGGGCGAAACGCGCAGAAATCGGCACGCCCCCTCGATCCCCACGTCCGTCGGAGTAATGGGGCCGCGACGTGACGTGTGGGATGCCTTATAAGCCACGACTGGCTTCCACTGTAGCCGTTACCTCTCCAGATTCGCCGAAATCCCCAAATCGCCGCCTCCGCCTTCGTCCTCCTGACTCTGCTCCGCCGCCTCCTCTTGCTGCCATTGCACCAACTCCCTTCTGCTCCAATGGCTCGACTGAAAGCTCTCGCCCGGAGGAAGAAGAGCGCGGGGGCCTCGCCCACCGAGAAGCCGCTGTCCCCAAAAACCAAGAGATCGCGGCGGAGATCGGCGCGCAACGCCGAGCAGGCTGAACTCAAGAGGCAGACGGCCTTGTTCCCCAGCTGCTTCGCCGACGATACGGAGATGATGCGGAAGGCGGGCACTTCGGGGTGATGGAGTCTGCTGGCGCCGATGGTGTCCCAGCCAGGAAAGCGTCGGAGATCTTTCCGCCGTCGGCGACCAGGACACCCAAGCAGATCCCCATTTTCGACAGCTTCATGTTGATGGGGCTTGTCCCCCCTTTCTCTGATTTCTTCATGGAGATCTTGCGCGCGTACAAGCTGAAGCTCTTGCATCTGACGCCAGGCGCAATTCTCGACTTGGCGGTCTTCGCTTACGCCTGCGAGGCGTTCGTCGGGGTGATGCCGTCCGTGGCGCTGTTCCGCCACTTCTTCTACCCTCGCATTGGGGGCCAAGGCTGGATGGGAGGCAGTGTCACGTTCTGCTTCCGTCCGAAGATCAAGTGGGCCTACCCCCTTCTGGAGACTAAATCCAATGGGATGAGTGGAGGGATCACTGGTTCCTGGTCGGGGTGCCAGAAGCCGATGCTCAGCTTGAGGAGCCGACGGAGCGTCCAGTGGATCTGGACACTTGGAGAAGCGTCAGCTTGCAGATGAACAATTCTCGGCGGTCGTGGCGCGCTTCAGACTTCTTCGCGAGAAAGAAGTTTCCGGAGCCGCCATCGTTGCTCATTTCCTCCGCAACCGCCTTGCGCCGCTGCAGAAACGCCCACACCCGGCCTGGAACTTCCAGGGCCCCGGGGATCCTTCTCGCCTGAGGTGTCCCGACATGGAGGAAAACCTTGTCCGGGATAACGTGAGAGGGACCTTCACTCCAGGGGTCAAGTACCAGCTGCCCAAAGGGTTTCTGCCCCTGTGCGACGACCCGGAGAAGGACAAGATCCTGGCGCAGATGCCGGTCTGCAACGCCTTTGGTATTGTAGGCCGGGCTGATCACGGGCCCAGACCTCCTGTGGTGAAGACCCGCAAGGCCAGGGCACCTTCCAGCCCTGAAGAAGGAGAATACTGGGAGTCCAACGATGAGAGCGAGGAGGAATCCGAAGAGGAATTCTCCGGTTCTGACGACGGTGGCGACGGGCGCGAGACCGACGCCTCCGACAGAGACGAAGATGCTGGCGACGACCCGGTTGCCAGCGTGACGATGATGAAGATGACGAGACGAGGAGGGGGCTGCTCCGCCCCCGCAGTCTGCCCTCGGGGTCGATGCTGCCCCAGACCCGAGTGTCCGCAGCCGTTCCCCGCCAGTCGTGGTGGTGGGGAACGATGAAGACCATGTGGATGAAGAAGCGAGCGCCGCGGACTTCGTCCGAGCCCCCCGCCGGAGAGCTTCCACCGGCCGCCTGTCACCCGTGATGGAGCCACCTGCTGCCTTGGGAGAGCCGCCGGCGAGCCCCCAGGCTTCTTCTGCTGCGTCGGTAGACGTTCCCCCGGCAATGGGCAACAAGCGTACCCGGGAGTAAGCCCTTCGCTTCTTTCTTGCACTTTGCATTTCCTGCCTTCCCCAAGGAAAATGACCGAATGTTGGTGCAGGGGTACTCCTTCCTTGGGTACTGGCAAGAGACGTCGTGATACGGCGGAGGACGACACCGCCACTAGCCTTGGAGCCGGTGGAGGGGGATGCTTCCTCCTCCCATTGCAGAACTTGAAGGCCGTCGGGGGAGCGGAGTGGGGAGCGACGGCGACCTCCCTAGCCACCCGGGAAAAGCGCTCGACGCCCTGACGCCTGAGCAAGCAGGTAACCCAGAGCTTGCGGGTAACTTCGTTTTCTTGACGCACCAATGCTTTTCCTGACATCCTTTTGTTCCCAGATGCTTCAGTGGCCAACGTCTTTTCTCCGGCGGCCTTCTTGGTGGGACTAGCCAGGAGAAACCACCTTCCCTCTCGCCTTCAGAGGGTCAAGAGGTGACCAAGGGCGCCCCGAGTTCGCGGGCTATGGGAACGCAGACCGCGAACCCTGTTCCGGGTCCAAGCCTTGATTTGATAGAAAGCTCCTTGATGACTGGGACAGTGTTAACGACTTTTGCCGCTTTTTCCACTGATTCCGGCGCCAGTAAGGAGATGGCGGCGCTGATGAAGATCAAGGAGAGCCTGGCCGCCAACCGCATGAAAAGTGTGCCTGCCCCGGGAGGTCCCCCGGCAGCTACTCCAGGGTTCACCATCAGCGGTGACGACGCGATGGATGCCATCATCCGCGGGATAGCTCAGCTGGGCAAAGATCTGTGCGACCGTGAGGCCGCCGTCGTGGGGACCATCGAGAGTGTCGAGGACTGATCCAGAAGGGGATGGACAAGCTGAACCGCTTGGCAACCCAGATCACCACCTTGCTCCCGGCTCTCGAGAAGAAAGATGCAGACCGGAAGGCCGAAAGTGAGCGCCAAGGTAAGGTCATCCTGGCGAAAGAGCGGCAGCTAGCATCCCGGGAGGCAGAACTGGCTGAGAAGGAGAAGACCTTGGAGCTCCAGAAACTCCAGCAGGAGCAGCAGACCGAGAAGCGCCTAAGGGAGGCAGAGGACCGCCACCGTGAAGAGCTCGAGGTCAAGGATAAGGACATCCAACTCTGGAAGTCCAAAGAGCAAGAGGCCGTCCAAACCATCGAAGATGTCAAGAATGCCCTCCATCAGGAGCAGGAGTCCGTCCGAGCTTTGCAGCAGCAGGCCAAGAGTGACGGCCAGAAGATGTCCGAGCTGAAGGAATCCTTGGAGGCGCAGTGTAAAGAGCTTGCAGCACTGAAGGAAGGCCATCAAAAGCTGATCCAGGCCAACTCCCAGGCATCCTCTGAGCTGTCCGAGCTTCGCCGTCTTAACCAGGAAGGTTTCGCCGAGGTTGAGGCCGCCTGCGATTTGGCGACGACGCGAGTGAGGCGGCTGAATCTGCCCACCGAAGCTCCGGTGCTGGAACCACAGCGGCAGAGTCTGCCCTCGTCGCAAGATTCATCAGGGGAGTGGCCGCTGATCTCCGATCTTTCAAGAACAAGATGGTCACCCAGCTTGTGAGTGACAAGCACGAGACGAGCAAGGTGACGGCGCCTTGGTGATGGCGTCCTTCAGGGAAGCCCATCCTGGCGTTGCCTTGCCAGATTTCTCGACCTCGTCGCCTTCCAGGCTTCACTCCAAGCGGTGTCGGCTCCCGCGACTGCACTTGCCATGAGGAAATTCCCGCCTCACTAGTTGCCTGCACCATGTTTGGGCACTTCGTGCCCCCAATAAACTTTGCGTCAGATCTCATGTATCAGCTTATTGAAACTTGCTTGTAATAGCTAGAACTTGTTGTGCTACTCTAGTTCTCGGGTTGCTTTTATTTGTCTTTAGCATGTTTTTACTTTTCTCCACGTCCTTGAGGAACTTTCTGGGATGTAAGCTTACCCGCGAGGCCCTGACAGGTCAGGCATGCGCTCGCGAGCCCTACCGATACCCAAAAAGCCGCTCACTCTGTTGGCACGCACGTCCCCGGGGTGTATCAGGTCTGTGCACCGCTTTTTACCCCCGGGAGAGTCGATACCCCATGAGTGCTCGCACGACGGTCGAGCCTTGCCTTTCTAGTTCCGCACATGTTCTGTTACCCGAGAAGTAGATAGCACGTACTGCAGAAACAGGTTTGAGGGTAACTTATCTTTTATTCATCATGGAAGTTCTTGAACGACAACTGGCCACTTCAGGGTACATCTTGTGGCAACACGGTTCTTCCGGGTACACAGCACGAATTGCTTCAACGACTCTTGCGGGGAGGAAGGTTAGCAGCTTCTTCCATCCTGGCACATCGGTCGGCTATGTCCCACAAGTTCTCCAGGGTGTCCACAACGCGGATACTCATCTTTTCACGCATCTTGGGGTTGCGGACGTTGACGTGGAATGCGGCGATGACGGAAGCCTCGCAGAGGTACTTCGGGATAATGCGGTCGACGACGCCCCGGAACCTCCAGATGTAGTGACGCAGCGTTCCTCAGCTTCTTGCTCTAGGTGATAGAGGTCGGAGACGGTTGCAGGGTACGGCGTGCAGCAGGTCTTGAGGTGCTGGCTGGCCTGGCCTTCCATGTCCTCCCGCGACGACGCCTGGGGTTGGAGCTCTGGCCAGCACCTTCTTCAGGAAGTTCCATGGGCCGCTTGCCATGGGGGTCCTCAGGCTGTTCCTCCGCCGGAGGTAGTGGCTCGGGGACGGCAGCGCCGTGGTCGATGGTCGGGGCAGGACTCGTGGGAGCGTGGCATTGGAGAGCGTAGTCCAGCAGGTTTTCCAAGCTGTTGATCCATGCCTTCGCACGGGGATCACTCTTGCACTGATCTGGGGGGAAGGAGAGAAGCGCCCGGGCCACGCCCAGAGCTTCCTCTAGCCCCCAGCCTTCGCGATGCCTGGCACGCTTGCTCTCCAAAGACCTCCCGAGCTCCCGACATGACTCTTGCTTGTGACTGAGGCAGCTGCTTGCCTTGCCCCGAGGAGACGGCTGTTCCTGGAGCGGATGGTCGCGGACGAGGAGCTCGAGGCAGCTCTTGATGACTTGCCGTAGATCGCGAACCAGAAGAAGAACTTGACGACGACTTGCTTCCGAAGAAGAGGAGCCTGACGTAGACTCCGAAGTTGTCGACGAAGAGCTTGCCGTCGCGGCTGATGTAGGCGAATCCAGCGCTTGCGCCCCCTACCTGGCGCGCCAGATGTCGTGTCTCGTTGCACGGACACCGGGAGTATAGGATACCCCCTTTTAGGTTCGGCACGGGGCGCGAAGGAGGCTGAGAATCGTCTTCGGGCGGAGTCTAGATCAAGCTCTCCTCTCCACGATCAAAGCATGCAACCAAAGGGACACAAGGAGCTACCCAGGTTCAGGCCGCCCGGAGGCTAAAAGCCCTACTCCTGCATGTCTGGATTGATGGGTTCTTCATAGTGTGGCTTACAATGGAACCTCCCGGACAGGGTACCCGGAAGGGTTTTGGCTGGAGGTAGAAGAAGGACAGATCCTGACCCGGAGGAGATCACCTTCCTCTCTACCTTCGCAGCCCTAGTCTAGTCTTGCTCTGGTTCTAGCTTGTGTTCGTCCTTGGTTCGACCTCCCTTGGTTCGCCCTCCCCTTCGTGCCTTGGTCCTCCTTTTATAGGCTAAGGGGTTGCCACAGGGTCACGTGAGGGCGTGAGGGACCTTCGGGGTGAAGGACCCTCCTCATCTAGTTTAGGGGGAGACGTGGCCTCTCCTCAGCCTAGCGTCTCCTTTGGGTTAGGTGGGAGCGTCCGCCTCCAGGTGGACAGGAGCTGACACCACCACGGGACGTGCTTCCCGCCCGCGCTGCCTTCGCCTTGCTTCCCAAGTCTTCCGTGGTGAGGTGGAGTGCTTATCCACAGGGACGTTGCCGAAATACCTTCAACAGCTAACCTTCAAGGCCCCTTTTTAAGGGGGAAGACATACGCCAGTTTTATTATGGAGTTTTGGCAAACTCTCCTTTGCGCCCTAACTCTGGAGTATTTGAAGTCAACACGACAAGAACGCTGATCAGCATCGACTTTCATGACCACACCTTCAGCAGAGACCAAAAGCCTTCCGGAAGAAAATCCGATGACGTACGACAAGGAGACCTTAGTTGAGAATCAACAACCCCACTAAACTTGCACTCTCTTAGTACCCGCTTAGGAATCTCGGGACGAGATTCTTTTAAGGGGGGAAGGTCTGTAACGTCCCAAATTTTTGGAAGCTAGAAAAGCTTAATTATAAAAGACCCAAAATTTAGGGCTGTCAAAAACTTTTTGAAGTATCTTGTTTGTGGGTGTGTCTTTCCTCTGATTGTTGTGTTTGCCATGATATGGTTTGTGTTTGTGTTGATGACCTCTCTAATTGACCAACCTTGGAACTCAACCTAGTTATAATGTGACCTCGGTGATCAATGTCTTGGCAAGTAAAATAATCCTTATACCTTCTCCTATCTCAAGCTATCTTTTTAGCTATTAAAATCTTCCTACTTTGGAGACATGCCATTGTGGCAAATCTTGATATTCTCCTCAATGAACCACCAGGTAAATGATATCCTATATATTTACCTTCTATCCAAGATTTTAAAGTGTATTATGAAAACTCCTCTCATCCTTTTCAAGGCCCTTTTGATGGCATTCCAAATTAGTGGCTATATCACTCTTACCTTTGCATCATTTCTAAAATCACTTCTTATTCCTTTTGGGATCAACCTAAGTTCCTTGCCATCCTTTATACTTGTATTTCACAACTACTATGGCTAATGTTCTTGCCTGGACCATTAAACCTATTTTCTCTCCAATGTTTTGGTGCTTGCTAAAAAGCCTCTTGTTTTCTTTGTTTTCACAAGAGATCTCAATTACTTTTCAAAAGAGTTATTTATTAAAAATGACTTTTGTGATCCTTATGATATACCCTCTCATCTCTATTCAAAAATAGTTGTTCTGGAAAGATTTTCTTAATTATTATAATTTATTTACAAAAAGGCCAGAAAAGGATTTTTAAATGTTTTGTGAATAAAAGTATTTCCAAAATTCTTAGAAAAATTACCCAACATTCCTATGGTCATATGTGACCCCTTTATTCAAAAATATTTGCAAATACTATTTAACATCTTGTAAAACCTTGACAAAACCTTCTCCGGACCTATCTTCTTTTCTGTTAAAAGATTGCATCTTTAGAACATCATCTTTATCTTTGTGTTGTTTATTTTGGAAATCCACCACCACCTCATCCATCCTTGTCATCACCATGGATAGCACATCATCCCTGTACCTTTGTTCTAGATTCTCTTGGCTATATGCTCACCTTTGCATGATGGTTTTGTTACCCTCGCGATAACAGATTTCTGGGACTTAGCAGTTTTTCACTAAGACTGAAACTGAATACTGAATTGTCTGAAAAACTGTAGGTTTCGGCCAGATTAAAATTGGTTAGAATTCGTGGTTCAAACTCACACTAAACACCACCTGGACCTACACCGTACCTAGCCTATCCATCCCAGTGCATTTTGTGCACTCGTGAGCATGCCAGGAGTTGTGCACGGACATGCCAGCCCGGCGTCCACCGAGCGCACCCCACCCCGACCCGTGCACACACGCGCCCAAGGCCTCGCCCACCTTGTCACGGTGCACCGAACAAGTATCTGCATCGTATTCCTGAAATCTCGGACACGCTCAAGGACCGTGCTGTCCAAAACGCACCGCGTCCACCTGGGGAACCCATGGGGAAGACCCTCTCTCTCTCCCTTTTTAATATGTCTCAGGAGACGAACCAGTGAGCGACGCCGCCTTCCTGCACTCATGCCTGCCTCCCAGACACCGCCCTGCCTGCCCAATCCCCCTCCTTCGACCACCCCACGCGCATCCATGCACCTAGTGCACCGTGAACGGGCATCAGCTTGGATAAGAAGCTAAGGGCCCTCTACCGTGCCTTAACGTTGTCATTTCCACTCCTCCACCTACACTCTTCCACCCCACCAAATAACAGACCCCCTCTTGCTCTTTGTGCGTGAAGAACACGAGGTCCCAATCTCGTTTTCGAGATCTGGCCATGGAGATTGCTGCCTACCCCGACCTCCTCTACTCTCCATTTTTGTTTCTTCTTCTTCCACATCTCGAGACCAAGCTTAAGGACATTTTATTTTGGTTTTAGGAATACCGGAGCCGCCGCTGCCATTTTGTGTCCGCCACGGACGACATCTCCACGCCGCCGTCTCAGAGCACGCCGGCAAGAACGGCAGCCACCCTCGATTTCCCCAAGCTTCCTACGTCCATCTCTGAACCTTGTCGGCCTCGTGCACCAGCCCTAGGTGAGCTATTCTTGCTCAAACACCATGGCTGAGGTTCCTGCTGTGCTCCTGCGTTTCTGGGAAAGAGAAGAACAGCTGCCGTCGGATTTTAGATCAACCGCCAGGCTTGAATCCACTTTTTTTTCCCTCCCGCGCGCGCCTGGACGCGATCTGGGCCGATTTCGCGCCCACGGACGGACCTGGTCCAGATCTGGCCCGTCTAACTTTTTTTTCAGTCAAATCCATTTTCGTTTTATTAATTCCTGTTAACTATGCTCTAGGTTTTAATCCGCCATTTAATCCTCGAGCATGCAAAATGAGCGATTCAAATTTTGTAGAGTTACTCTGAGTTTTCTTAACCATGTGGAGTTGGCCTTCTGCAAAAAATATATTTTTATGAGTGTGCTAGATGTAATCTTGTAAAAAGTATCTTTTTCACTAAAACTTGAATATATAGAGTTTTATAGATCTAAATCTTGCAAACTCGACTGTTCTGGATAGCCCTTGTCAGTACCTAGCTGCACCAATTTGTCTTGTGTGCAAATGAGTTTGTATTGGCAAATGGCATGTGTTTAGATTTTGGAACAGTAGCCCCTTCGTTGTTTTAATTGATTTTCTGTGAGTAAGATTTTAGACTAAATCCAATTGCATTAGCTTGTTATACTTACGGAGAACCAAAACCTGGCTTTTCATAAATTTTGGTTGAACAGAACACCCTGGACTTAATAAACTCTCAAATTGGTGTTTTCTGCCTTTTAAAAATAATAAAACAATTGTTTGGTCCTTTGTGAAAATGTTGTTTTTGTTGTTGTGAATTTTTTTGGTGTTGTAGCTCACCAAATAAAGTGACTTTTAGTACGTTAGTACTGTTAGTGGCTTGTGTTAGGGTTGATTTGAGTTAAGCGTGTGTTGTTAAGTGGTGTTTGAAAGGCTTAACACTTGTTTGATTATTTTGTTGTTGTCTAATAAAATTATGAGCTAAATAACCACTCCCAACTAAAAATGTTAGCTACTGGTTGTTTTAAGTTTATTAGTGATGCTTAGTTTTACAAATTGAAAGTGATCCAAAAGGGTTGTCTAACTATCACCTTAACCCTCTTTGTAACTAAGTAATAAATTGAATTGTAGTTGCCAAACATGTTTGTGTGGGTTAATATGTTTGCCTTGTTAGTTAAACTTGGTAGTCTTTAAGTTTAATACTAGCATGAGTAGTTTGTTAATGTCTCTATCTTAGCTTGGTGAAATAATTTAATAATAGAAAATAATTAGTAACTTAACTTTTGTCTAAAGTATTTCCTGAAAACTAAAGAGATACTTTTGTCTGAAGTATTTCCTAAACTACGGTAGCAGCCCTTGTTAAGTGACCGAATCACCCTAAGTGGAGTTTTGTTTTAGGGTTTAGTTAAAACCACCTTTTTAACTATTAGGGTTGTTGTGTATACTTTCTTAGGTGTGTTTGTTGTTTCACTTAGTTATATGGACTTGTTGTTTGTTGCTGTTTTAACTAAGTGAGTTGTTTGCTTCTGATTGTTAGTTTAGTGCCTTGTGCAATGCTTGCTGTTTGTTATGTCCTTGTGGCATTGTCTTGTAATTTGAGTGTTGTTCCTTTTCTTGTTTACGACGTTAGATACGATCGGGAAGAAACTGGAAGTGAGGAGAGAACCTGAGGGACATCAAGATCAAGACCAAGGACATATTAACAAGCCAGGCAAGCCAGCTCACCACTCTACTGAAATCCTATTATTTATACCAAGCATGTTTTGGTTTTCAAAATAAAATGATGCATGTCTTACTTCTTCTGTGGCATTTTGCCACCCCAAAACTATTTTACAAATATTGTTTGGCCAAAGATATCTACTAGTATATAATAGGTTTTATAAAAAGATAAGTCTTTACTTGAGAAACCTTCTACTGAAGGCGCTATCAAGAAAATTATATTTTCTAGTAGCATATCCTTATACTCTTACCTCAAAACTATAGGATGGGAGCCTGGGTTTGATGAAGTGTTTCCGGAGGAAAACCCGAGTCGCTGGGAGCGATCGGCGAGAAAGAATTTTATAAAACCCATGTTGCTGGGAGCAAGTGGAGCTCTTCATGAAAACCCGAAGTGCTGGGAGCATTCGGTGAGTTTACGAAAACCCAAGCTGCTGGGAGCAGTCGGAGGTGGAGATGTTTTTGAAAAACAAAGTACAGCCCTAGCGGCCGCCCGAACAATCAACCCGTGCAACCACATTACCTGAGATGGGTAGGGCTTAGCCGGAAGCTTGTCCATTTTAGTGCGGAGGATCTCATACTCTATAAGGGCGGGGCCCTCGAAACCGGGTTGTCATCTGTACGAGGGAATACACAAGCGGAGGGACCCGCAGCCGGACGATTACGTTGGGTCCCCTGCCGTGGCGGTGTGGCGTCCCGAGAGAGACCAGGGGTCTAGTGGAGCACATGGTGCCGGGGGGAATAAACCTATCGGGAGTTCTCTGTACTAGGGTGGATTGGTGGAAAGCTTTGATCAGGTTATCCGAACCCTCGCATACTGTCGTATGGCGGACCGTGGCTGAACACGGCGGATGACAGTTTGGTGTGGTGAAAGTGCACCACCTCTGCAGAGTGTAAAATTATTCGAATAGCCATGTCCGCGGTCATGGACGGTTGGAAAGGTCCCCGATCTAGGCGTACGGGCAAACTTTTATGTTTTCAAAAGAGAAGTGGTTTTCTCGGTGGAAATCAAGGAGGCATCAAGAAGGTACCTGAGAGGTACGGATTTTGGGAGAAGATGGTTGGTCTCGGGGAGACAACTCGGTCTGATCTCGTGGAAAGGAAAAATGGGTATCCCCATCCTAATGTCTTTGAAAAGATTTACAAAATGTTTTACAAGAATGTGGAAATAGTGCATGCTATTTCTACAAGAGAGAATTCTATCTCTAAATGTTTTGTTTAACAAGGATATAGAGATGTTGTAATCTCTATGTCTAAAAGCATCGTTTGCGAAAACTAAGCTCTATAGCATTATATAGCGGCTATCCCAGTTTTCGAAAATGTTTTATTGCATCACCATGAAAACTAAAGCCTTGAGGTGGTATTGCGAGTACGTAATTGTACTCATATGGCTGTGTCCCTGGATATTCAAACGTCCAGATTACAACGAGGAGGTCTACGCTGAAGAGGAGGAGTATGTCAACGACTACGCCGCCTAGCTGTCACCGGTCAACTACACTTGTGGGATTGCGTCCGTTGGAGACGAGGGCCGACGCTAGCCACGAGCTTCCGCTGTATCGTAGTTAATTCCGTCCCGCGTGACGATGATTTGCAGACTTGGTCATGTGACCACTTTGTGTTGTAAGACTATTATTCATACGACTTGAATGATGTAACTCTTGATACCATGTTGGTTATGTGATTGCGATGCACTGATCATTGGGATCGTGATCTATTTTACATAACGTGGACATCTCGGACTTCGGTACGAGGGGTCCTCACAGTTGCCCAACCAAAAGCAATTGAGCTAGCGTCCTTCTTGTATTGGTGTGACATTTGAGCACGTAGTCTTCGATAGGTTGCATATCTTCGAGTGCTCGCCCTTTGGTCGCCCAACCCCATCATTCGCTTTTGTGTGTGTTTCTTCATCATTTGTGGTTGGAGTTTCTTTGGTAATTTGATCATTGTGGATTTTCTCTACCTTTGACAATATGCTTTTCGCCGAGTTTGCTTGATTTCAGGGCCGGCCCTGACATGTTAGGGCCCGGTGCAAGCTGAAAAAATTGGCCCTCCAGCCAAGTACCACTGCTGGCTATCTCCTTGCCACTGACCATCGTGCACCGATGCCTCGTTCTGCCTGTTAACTACCGCAAATTTTCTCTCTCAATTCTATGGGGATTACGGGACGAGGAAGGAGAAGTAGAGAACAAACTGAACCGAACCGGATGAACAAAAGCAGACTAATCTAAGTGGGGATATATATGAGGGCATTGTACTGACCGTTGCAAATCGATGAGGAAATTCTTGGCAATCAACAAATCAGGATCTCCTTCTCCATTAATAATTTACTTAATTCGGCGGGAAATCTAGACTGAAAAACGACGCTCCATCCTGAGCAGTGAATGGGGAACGGGGAAAGAACCAACAAGAATGACCAGGCGAGACAGCGAGCGAGAATTCGATGCGACGAGGGAGGCGAACTGGACGGCTAGACTGGAGTCGATGCGTTAGGTCTTTTTTTAGCGACCTAGACACGCGTGCGAGCTGCTATGTGCGGCGTGCGTTTCTCAGGCCTCAGCTGATGGCAATTACGATGGGCTGGATAGCTGATTCGATTCACATTTTTTCCCAAACGAAGGGCCTAGCTTTACGCATGTACGCAAGTAATGGGGGCCCTAGCAATCGGAGGGCCCTGTGCGGCTGTACAGGTCGCACCTGCTTAGGGCCGGCGCTGCTTGATTTCCGTTGCCACTTCATACCTCCTATCCTCATAAGTGTGTGTGTGGGGTGTTAGAACCGGACTCTCTCGTCTCAAGCCACATTATACTTGGGATATAGTTTGTCTTGGTTTTCCGTGCCACATATCTCACTTGTTCTTGAGACAATGTTTAGGGGAAGTACAAACAGAAGCTCAAGCCCGGACGATGAAATCCACAGTGGACTTCGAGGTGATCATGGCTATGTCACACAAACTGAGTTTGTTGGTCTTCGACACCTTCTTCGTGATGGCCTAGGACGCTACGAGCGCCGTCTTCAAGCTCAAGAGGCCAACTTCAACGACCGCATGCATGCGCAAGAAGCATCTATGGAGCGGGTGACCGAAGCTCTCAACAACCTTGTGCGACAACGAGCTTCTTCTTCATCACGCTCAAGCCGTACAAGAAGCACCTCAAGGTCGACGCAAGCACGTCATGGACGTCATGGCCCTCGCCAAGAAGATCCGCAACACGAACGTCAACACAACCCAAGGCGCGACGCCCATGAACGACCTCCTCCTAACGTTGAACAACCATATGATCTTCACGTGAACAATGCCAATGCGCATCAAGAACAACCTCACCAAAATGATGAACGTCGCGAACGCATACCATCACCACCACCGCAACAACGTGATCGTCATGACCCATTGGCTAATCACAATGGCGTACCGGGTGCGAATGAATTTGATGAACAAGGACGTCATCCCCGTCATCCTCCAAGGCCACGCCATCAAACTCATGACAATGTGAACAATAACGAACAAGAGCACCATCCTCGCCATGATCCTCGTCGTCGTCAAGAACTTCCACATGATCGTCACCAACACCACCGTTCCGAGTCAAGTGATAGCGAGTCAAGCCAACACAATGGGGATGGACTCAATCGAAGGAGACGTGGACGTGCATTCCCACCTCCAAACCGTCGCGACGACTACGACAACTTGAACAATCTTCGCTTTGACATACCCAAGTTCTACGGCATAAGTGATCCGGAAGCCTATTTCTCATGGGTACTCAAGGTTGACAAGATCTTCCGCGTGCAACGCTTCTCCGACAACAAGAAGGTTGCCTTAGCCTCAATGGAGTTTGAAGAGTATGCTCTCTTGTGGTGGGAACAACTTCAAGATGCACGCATCGCTAACCACCAACAACCAATCAACACTTGGGTTGAAATGAAAGAAACAATGTACAAGCGCTTCGTGCCAAGCCACTACACCCGAGACTTGTACCTGAGAAGTTGCAAGAGTTGAAGCAAGGGGTTGAAGTCGGTTGATGAGTACTATAAGGAGATGGAAATCTCGATGATGAGAGCCAATGTCAATAAGTACGAAGAGCAATCCATGGCTCGCTTCATGAATGGCCTCAACTATCCAATCAAGAAGATTGTGGAGTTCCAACCATATACCAACTTGGTTGAGTTAGTCCATCAAGCAACAAGGCGAGCGTCACGTGCTTGAAGAGCTCAAATACATCAAGTCAAAGCCAATCTTCGCCAACAAGCATTCTTCGTCAACACCTACACCTTCACAAGCTCTTCCTCAAGCAAACACACGAGGTCCTCCAAGAGTCTGCGCCTCAACCTTTCAAGAAAGTTCCTCCCTCTACCAAGGCGCCTCAAGGATCTTTGTCCGGAACAAGACTCTTGCAATGCTACAAGTGCGGAGGACAAGGGCACAAATCCTTTGAGTGCACCAACAAGAAGGTCATGATCATCAATGACATGGGAGAGTATGAGTCTATGAGTGAAGATGAGTATAATGCCTTGAACAAAGTCGCCACAATGCAAAGTGCTCAAGAAGAATCAAGTGAGATATATTGTGATGGCGACAACAACCCCTCTTTGGTTGTGGCAAGAGCTTTAACCACCAATGTTCAAGTGAAAGAAGACCAAAGATGCAACTTGTTTCAAACAAGAGCGGGAATCAATGGAAAATCCATTAAGGTCATCATAGATGGTGGAAGCCACAACTTGGCGAGTAAGGAACTTTGTGACAAGCTCAACTTGAAGTTCAAGAAGCACCCACACCCTTACCATGTGCAATGGTTGAGTGATACCGGATCCGTCAAGATTCAACACATGGTGCAAGTGTCCTTCAAGATTGGAGCCTATGAAGATACCATGGATTGTGATGTTGTGCCTATGACCATTTGTCACTTACTTCTTGGACGTCCTTGGCAATTTGATAAGGGTGCTATGCATGATGGAAGGACAAATTACTATAGCTTCAAGAACAATGACAAGACCTTCGTCCTTCGTCCCATGACACCAAGTCAAGTCATCGCCGACAACGCCAAGATTATTGCACGGGCACAACAAGATTGTTCGTCAAGTGAGATGAGTGGTGAGCGAGAGACCCACCATAAAGTGAGTGAGAGCCACAAGCCAAATGAGAGTGACACTTCAAAGAGAGTTCCCACAAAACTTACACTATTTGTCACCAAAAGAGAGATGAGGGAGTTGAGAGAGAACCCATCCACCCTCCACTATGTGCTCATTTGCAAGGGTGAAGTTTCTTTGACTAACACTTTCACAAACCTTTCTCCTTCTTTGTTGTCTCTTTTGAAGGACTTTGAAGATGTTTTCCCTCAAGAAGTGCCACCGGGACTACCTCCTCTACGCGGAATCGAGCATCGCATCGACCTTGTTCCCGGCGCACCGCTACCAAACCGCGCTCCTTACCGCACCAACCCCGAGGAGACAAAGGAGATTGAGCGGCAAATACAAGAACTTCTTGCCATGGGACATATCCGCGAGAGCTTGAGTCCGTGCGACGTGCCCGTCATCTTGGTACCCAAGCACGACAACACTCTTCGCCTTTGCATGGATTGTCGTCCCATCAACGCCATCACCGTTAGGTATCGCCATCCTATCCCTCGACTTGATGATATGCTTGATGAGCTTTGTGGTTCCGCTATATTCTCCAAAATTGATCTTAAAAGTGGTTACCATCAAATAAGAATGTGTGAAGGTGATGAATGGAAGACTGCATTTGAAACAAAGCTTGGTCTTTATGAATGGCTTGTCATGCCATTTGGTCTTTCCAATGCACCTTCTACTTTTATGCGTCTTATAAATCATGTTTTGCGTCCTTTCATTGGGAAATTTGTTGTGGTATACTTTGACGACATCCTTATCTATAGCAAATCTTTGGAAGAGCACACTTCTCATGTTTCTCAAGTTTTGTTGGTTCTTCGCAATGGAAAGCTTTATGCCAATCTTTCTAAGTGCACATTTGCCACCAACAAGCTTGTTTTCTTGGGTTTTGTTGTTTCTTCGGATGGAGTCGAAGTTGATGAAGCAAAGATACAAGCAATTCGGACTTGGCCTTTTCCGATGTCACTTGAAGAGTTGAGACGTTTTCTTGGTTTTGCCGGATTTTACCGCCGTTTCATCAAGGATTTTTCCACAATTGCTTGCCCCCTCCATGAACTTACAAAGAAAAATGTACCTTTCATTTGAGGCAATGCACATGATTTTGCCTTCAATGAGCTCAAACGGTTATTAACCGAAGCACTGATACGTCTCAAATGTATCTATAATTTTTGATGTTCCATGCTGATATTATATCAATTGCTACATGTTTTGGTTACACTTTATATCATTTTTATGCATTTTCCGGGACTAACCTATTAACAAGATGCCACAGTGCCAGTTTTTTTAGATAAAAAGGGCCTCGCCCCAGTTCCATTTCAACGAAACGAAACTTACAGACATCCATCTTACAGCTTTCGGGGGATAAAACGACCGAGATGTCGCCCCAGAGATGCAGAAGCTAAAAACACAGTGCTCTCCCACAGTGCCAGTTCCCTGTTTTCTGCTGTTTTTGGTTTCAGAAAATCTATTAAGGAAATATTCTCGGAATTGGACGAAACAAAAGACATCGTCAATAATATCACGAGTAGATCACGGAGTCCAAAGGGGAGTCGGAGCAGACCCACCAGGGGGCCACGCCACACTAGGGCGCGGCCCAGGGTGGGCCCGCGCCCCCCTATGGCGTGGTGGCCCCCCTCGGCCACCGACGCCGCCTCTTCGCCTATATATTCTCCGCGACGCGAAAACCCTATTACGGTCGATCATATTCCACGAAAAGTTCCGTCGCGGCCGTCATCGTCAATCTCAGATCGGAGGAGTTCTGAAGCTCTTCCCGGCACCCTGCCGGAGGGGAGATCATCACCGGAGGGCTCTACATCACCATGCCTGCCTCCGGAGTGATGCGTGAGTAGTCCACCCCTGGACTACGGGTCCATAGCAGTAGCTAGATGGTTGTCTCTCTACCTTGTGCCTCCATGTTTAGATCTTGTGAGCTGCCTAACATGATCAAGATCATCTTATTGTAATGCTAGATGTTGTGTTTGCTGGGATCCGATGAATATTGATACCATGTTTATTCAAGTTGTTTATCTATGTGCTCTTGATCTTGCATGCTCTCCGTTGCTAGTAGATGTTTTGGCCAAGTAGATGCTTGTGACTCCAAGAGGGGGTATTTATGCTCGATAGTGGGTTCAGTCTCTAGATATCTGGATCAGTGACAGAAAGGTCTAAGATGGTAGATGTGCTGTTGCTACTAGGGATAAAACATTGGTGCAGTGTCCAAGGGCACTTGTATTGATTACATTACACACTTTACTTCATGCAATAATCTGTTGTTAGCAACTTAATACTGAATAGGATGCGGATGCTGCCTTGAAGGTGGATTATTTAGGCATAGATGCGGTTGGAATAACGGTCTATGTACTTTGTTGTAATGCCCAACTAGATTTCATAGTAGACATCTTGCATGTATTGCATTGTTATGCCCTCTCTATTTGTCAATTGCCCAGCTGTAATTTGTTTACCCAACATGCTAGTTATCTGTTCTGAGAGAGACACCACTAGTGAACTGTGGACCCTGGTCCAATTTCCTCATACTGTTTACACAACCTGCTGCAATCATCTGTTTCCTGTTACTTGCTGTGTTTCCTGCTGTTTTCCACACCATACGTTTAACTCTTTGTTTCTGCAAGACCGGAGAGATTGACAACCTCTCTGTTTCGTGTTGGGCAAAGTTCTGGTTTGTGTCTGTGCAGATTCCACGTTGGTGCAAGCTCCCTAGCGCCAGGGGGAGTCAACATCAACAACCTTCCGATAGATCGTCAAGTCCTACTGGATTGATAACCTTGGGTAGATTTTCAAGGGAAAACTTCTGCTGTCTACATCATAACCTTCCTCTTGGGGTTCACCAACACGTAGCCATCAAGCTGTTTTCTGGCGCCGTTGCCGGGGAAGTACTCATCATCACCATCATCATCATCCTCAAATACTCTCCCGTCAACCAGGCACCAGCTGTTTTCTGGCGCCGTTGCCGGGGACTTGGAGGCTATTGGAAAGGGGAGTCTCTCAGTTCCAATCTCTTTACTTTGTTTTTTGTCTTGTTTTAGTTTTGTTTTGCTTGCTGTTAAAAATCAAAAACCCAAAAAAATTAAATTCCTGCATCTAGTTTACTATTTCGGTTGTTACTTGCTTGTTACCATGTCTAGCTCCAGTCCTTTCATTACTGTTTCCCCTTTAGGAGAAATTATTGGGTTTGGACAGGAGAGTGGAGAAACTTTTAAAGGAGCTTGGGAAAGGATGTTAGAACTGCATAGGAAGATGCAACTTAAAATGGACTTAGACATTCTTATTAAACGTTTCTACTTTGGCTTGCTACCTTTATACCAAAATGCTCTAGATACTATGGTGGGGGAGACTTTCTATGAACATGATACAGAAAAAGCCTATAAAATTTTGAATGGACTTGCTCAATTTCCTCAAGAGGATAAGACAGGTGTGCTTACTAGGCTTGATAAAATAGAAGAGTCACTCAAGGACTTAACCTTAGACCACCACATTAAGGAACCACCTCATGTTGAGTTAAAAAATGATTGGGAACCCTTTATTGAAATAAGCATTGGTAGTGAGAAATTTCGTGCCTATTGTGATCTTGGTTCCACAATGTCCATCATGCCTAAGATAGTGTTTGACTTGTTAAAAATTGATGGTATGGTTGATTATCCTGTTTTTCATTTTCATGCTGATGGCACTATTATAAAAAGTGTAGGGATCATTAATGTTGAGATTACTATGCAAAATAAAAATATACCTACAACTTTTATGATCCTTACAAAATCTCCTAGTAATATAGTTTTGGGAAGATCTTTTTTGAAGAGTAATGGGGGATTTATCAATGCAAAATATGGGTTCATGAAGTTTGTTGCACCTATCAACCGAAAGTTTTTCTTCCAATTAAGAAAGAGGATCCCACCGAAAGAGTGGAGGATTTCAACATTTTTGGCAATACTTGATGCATCTCTTCATGCCTAGCTCAAAGGCATTAAAGAAAAGCACTTCTGGGAGATAACCCATGTTTTTATTTGCTGTTTTATTTTTGTTTTCTTGAGTCAAGGATGCTTGTTTACCTCTGTAGCAACTCCTTTGTATCTTTTATTTGCTGTTTTGTTGTGCCAAGGAGAGTTACTAATGCAAAGTTGGTTTTTATTTTCGGGACTGCATTGGGACAGATTGCTGTTCGTCACCGTTTAATTCAGTAGAAAATCAGAAAAAATCGAAAAATGCTGAAACTTTTTGTGCATGTTCCTGATGATGTTACGCAACTTTCATTATTTCAAAAGTTCTTCATCTGAGCATCGTAAGTGCCTCGAAAAAATTCGTCATTACAGACTGTTCTGGTTTGACAGATTCTGTCTTTTATTTTGCATTCTCTCTTTTACAAGTTTTTAAGTGGTTTCTTTTCGTGTAAAAGTGCCCACTTGAGCCTAGTAACAGTGGCTAATGTTTAAAATAGTTGGCTTGTGAGTTTGTCTTTGCTAGAACTTTGAAGTATTATCTTTTAGTGCACTAACCTGCTAATGAGAAAAGCTGTTAAGTTTTGGTGTGAAGGAAGTTTTCAAGTGTTGATAGAGGAGAATGATATTACATGATCAAGAAGAGTGAAGAGCTTAAGCTTGGGGAGGCTTACCTCCCCAGCATATTTCAAGAAGACTCAAGCATCTAAGCTTGGGGATGCCCAAGGCATCCCCTTCTTCATCTACAAATTATCAGGTCATCTCTAATGGTGCTATATTTTTATTGCTTCATGCTAGTGTACTCTTCCTTGGAGCGTCAGTGTGTTTTTGTTTTCAGTTTGTTTTGTTTTGTTTGCTGTGCTATACTTGTTGGATCCTAGTATTCATGTTTGGGAGAGAGACACGCTCCACTTTTTCATTAGAATACTCTTGTGCTTCACTTATACTTGTTGAGTATTCCTGTCTAGTTGCTGTTATTGCTGTTAGCTCTCAGTTTTTCATGTATCTCTTGTTAGAGCTTCAGTTTCTTTTGAAGAAAGTACTCTCTTGCTTCACTTATATCTGTTTGGAGAGTTGTCAAATAAGTTGATTGGTGTTTGGTTGGACCAGAAAAATGCTATGCATGTGGTAGTGGTATAAAATGCTTACATGAATCTTTTTAGATCGTTGTCTTGAGTAATTTGATGCTTGCCAATTGTTTTGAGCTGTCAAGTAATTAATGTTTAAGCTTGTGCATCATGTAAGTAATGGCTATTAATGAAGAACTACTATAAGGATTTTCTGCTATAATAATCTGTTGCATAATTGGAAGTCCATAGTAGTCTAGATAATTTTTGGATGAAGGCTATGTGTTAACAAGGAAGACAGTGGGAGTCTATGGTTCGTCAAACCTTGTGTTTTATGTACACTCTTGCTATTCCAGTTGATAATGATGTTTGCTTATAATAACCTTGCTAGCCTAAACTCTGTACTAAGAGGGAATGCTTCTTGTACATCCAAAACCTTGAGCCAAATCCATGCCACCTGTGTCCACCATACCTACCTATTATGTGGTGTTTTCACCATTCCAAGTAAATTTCTTCATGTGCTATCTACTAACTACTCAAAACTGTTACATTTCCTTTTTGTGTCACTACTTGAAAAGCTCATAAGGACGTAGTAGTGAGATTTGTCATCTTCCATGCTAATTAATTTACAAGGATTGGCAGCTTCATCTGCTTCTCCACCTTTTATTTTGCATTAAAGAGCTGGTTAGTCCACCCTATAAATAAATAAATAGACACTCCTCCATGGTGAATGTTGGTGGGCACCCGAGGATTCGGTTAGCCATGGTTTGTGGAAAGTAAATGGTTGGGAGGAGTGTCACCAATAAGTGCTTGTTACAAGTGCAGTCCTAAAAACTCTCGGAACCGCTCTAAAAGTTAGTTAGCCATGGAAGATGACAAGTACCTGCTATTTGATTTGTTGACACCTGTATACACCATTACCTTACAAAACAATATTTTATGCTCTCTATATGCCTTCGGGAACTACAGCTCTAGCACATGATGTTAATCCCTGCTTCCCTCTGCGAAGGGCCATTCTTTTACTTTTATGTTGAGTCAGTTTTCCCACTTCTTTCTGTCTACTTAAGCAAACATCATTGTCAACTCCAGTATAACAGTTTTTACATAACTTTGTGTTTGGTTGATCATATTCTTTGCATTGACATTATCTATATGATATACATGTTGAAAGTTGAAGCAAAAGCTGAAGCTATTATCTTCCTTTGTGTTGATACAAACACTTTCATGTTGAGAATTATTGCTGCTGTGAGCTAACTATTATGTTAGACTATTATATCTCTAAATGTTTTATAGTATTATTCATGAAAGTTTGCACTTGTGTGATCACTTATGTTTACTCTTTATTTACTTGCTTGCAAACTATAGACCATTGGCTTGGATCACTTCATTCAGATCATGTGCATTACATTGTTATTTGATCAAAGATTGTGTTGGTAGCATGTCACTTCAAAAATTATCTGTTTTTATCGTTTACCTACTCGAGGACGAGCAGGAACTAAGCTTGGGGATGCTTGATACGTCTCAAACGTATCTATAATTTTTGATGTTCCATGCTGTTATTATATCAATTGCTACATGTTTTGGTTACACTTTATATCATTTTTATGCATTTTCTGGGACTAACCTATTAACAAGATGCCACAGTGCCAGTTCCCTGTTTTCTGCTGTTTTTGGTTTCAGAAAATCTATTAAGGAAATATTCTCGGAATTGGACGAAACAAAAGACATCGTCAATAATATCACGAGGAGATCACGGAGTCCAAAGGGGAGTCGGAGCAGACCCACCAGGGGGCCACGCCACACTAGGGCGCGGCCCAGGGTGGGCCCGCGCCCCCTATGGCGTGGTGGCCCCCCTCGGCCACCGACGCCGCCTCTTCGCCTATATATTCTCCGCGACGCGAAAACCCTATTACGGTCGATCATATTCCACGAAAAGTTCCGTCGCGGCCGTCATCGTCAATCTCAGATCGGAGGAGTTCTGAAGCTCTTCCCGGCACCCTGCCGGAGGGGAGATCATCACCGGAGGGCTCTACATCACCATGCCTGCCTCCGGAGTGATGCGTGAGTAGTCCACCCCTGGACTACGGGTCCATAGCAGTAGCTAGATGGTTGTCTCTCTACCTTGTGCCTCCATGTTTAGATCTTGTGAGCTGCCTAACATGATCAAGATCATCTTATTGTAATGCTAGATGTTGTGTTTGCTGGGATCCGATGAATATTGATACCATGTTTATTCAAGTTGTTTATCTATGTGCTCTTGATCTTGCATGCTCTCCGTTGCTAGTAGATGCTTTGGCCAAGTAGATGCTTGTGACTCCAAGAGGGGGTATTTATGCTCGATAGTGGGTTCAGTCTCTAGATATCTGGATCAGTGACAGAAAGGTCTAAGATGGTAGATGTGCTGTTGCTACTAGGGATAAAACATTGGTGCAGTGTCCAAGGGCACTTGTATTGATTACATTACACACTTTACTTCATGCAATAATCTGTTGTTAGCAACTTAATACTGAATAGGATGCGGATGCTGCCTTGAAGGTGGATTATTTAGGCATAGATGCGGTTGGAATAACGGTCTATGTACTTTGTTGTAATGCCCAACTAGATTTCATAGTAGACATCTTGGCATGTATTGCATTGTTATGCCCTCTCTATTTGTCAATTGCCCAGCTGTAATTTGTTTACCCAACATGCTAGTTATCTGTTCTGAGAGAGACACCACTAGTGAACTGTGGACCCTGGTCCAATTTCCTCATACTGTTTACACAACCTGCTGCAATCATCTGTTTCCTGTTACTTGCTGTGTTTCCTGCTGTTTTCCACACCATACGTTTAACTCTTTGTTTCTGCAAGACCGGAGAGATTGACAACCTCTCTGTTTCGTGTTGGGCAAAGTTCTGGTTTGTGTCTGTGCAGATTCCACGTTGGTGCAAGCTCCCTAGCGCCAGGGGGAGTCAACATCAACAACCTTCCGATAGATCGTCAAGTCCTACTGGATTGATAACCTTGGGTAGATTTCTCAAGGGAAAACTTCTGCTGTCTACATCATAACCTTCCTCTTGGGGTTCACCAACACGTAGCCATCAAGCTGTTTTCTGGCGCCGTTGCCGGGGAAGTACTCATCATCACCATCATCATCATCCTCAAATACTCTCCCGTCAACCAGGCACCAAGCACCACTCCTTGCCCTTCCGGATTTCTCTAAGACATTTGAGATTGAATGCGATGCAAGTGGATTGAGCAATGGTGGAGTGCTTATGCAAAATGGTAGACCCATTGCATACCATAGTGAGAAACTAGATGGAGCTCGTTTGAATTACCCTATTTACAACAAGGAGTTATTTGCTTTGGTTCGTGTTTTGGATGTGTGGCAACATTACCTTCGTCCTAAGGAATTTGTCATTCATTCCGACCATGAATCCTTGAAATATCTGAAAAGTCAAACAAATTTGAACAAAAGACATGCTAAATGGGTTGAGTTCATTGAGTCTTTTACCTTTGTAATCAAATACAAAAAAGATAAAGACAATGTGGTCGCGGATGCTCTCTCCGCAAGGCCAACCTACTTACACGTCTTGACATTAGTGTCTTGGGTTTGGATGAGATAAAGGAGTTGTATGCTACCGATGCTTTCTTTGGAGACATTTTCGCTCAATGTTCGGAGCACAAATGAATTGGTGATTTCTATTTGCACCAAGGTTTCTTGTTTAGGGCTAACAAACTATGCATACCCGAGTCTTCGCTTCGTTTGGTCCTTTTGAAGGAATCGCATGGAGGATCACTCATGGGTCATTTTGGCCGCGACAAGACCTACGCCATGCTCGCCACCAACTACTATTGGCCACGAATGAAGCGTGATGTGGAACGCCTAGTTCGACGATGTTCTACATGTCTTAAAGCTAAGTCTACTCTAAACTCTCATGGCTTATATACTCCTTTGCCTATTCCACATCGCCCATGGTCCGATATAGCTATGGATTTTGTCTTAGGACTCCCACACACTAAAACAAACAAGGATTCCATCTTTGTCATCATTGATCGATTCTCTAAAATGGCACACTTTATACCATGCAACAAGACCGACGATGCTTCACATATTGCTACTTTGTTTTTTAGGGAAATCGTCCGTCTTCATGGCGTGCCCAAGACCATTGTGTCGGATCGTGACGTCAAGTTCGTGAGCTACTTTTGGAAGACTTTGATGGCCAAGATGGGAATCAAGCAACTATTCTCCACCGCATACCACCCTCAAACGGATGGCCAAACCGAAGTGGTGAACCGAAGCCTATCCACACTCCTTCGTGTGTTGATCAAGCCTAACTTGAAGAATTGGGAAGAGTGCATCCCACACGTCGAGTTCGCCTACAATTGAGCACTACACCGCGCAACAAAGAGAACGCCCTTCGAGATCGTCTATGGCTCCAACCCCTACACCGCGCTCGACATGCTACCACTTCCACTCCGTGAGCAAGTTAACATGGACTTCGACAAGCGCGCGCTTACATGAAAAAGCTCCATGAGGAAACAAAAACTACGCTTGAGAAGCACAACGAAGACCATGCTACGAAGATGAACAAACACAAGCGCGCCATGATATTTGAAGAAGGAGACCTTGTTTGGCTACACCTTCGCAAAGATCGCTTCCCAGATGCAAGGAAGTCCAAGCTTCACCCTCGTGGAGACGGACCTTTCAAGGTTATCAAACACATCAACGACAATGCCTACAAGATCGACATATCCCACTCCAAACACTTGGTCCATGACACCTTCAACGTCGCCGACCTATCGTCATACCTTGGAACATCAAGCGATGAGGATGACCAAGAGTCGAGGACAACTCTTTTCCAAGGGGGGGAGATGATGTAGCCCAACCTACGGCTCCTACAACAAGTGGTCCAATGACAAGAGCACGAGTCAAAGCTCTACATGATAAGGTGACCTCGCTCCTCTCTATGTGTGAATTCGACACTCCTTTGAATGGTTTGCTACTTCATTCGGATACTTTATGCATACTCAGGAACCACCTTGATGACAACCCACAATGGAGTGGAGAAGATGAGCAAGAGAAGGTCCAAGATGATGGAGAAGATGAGCAAGAGAAGACCCAAGAAGATGGCGAAGAAGAAGAAGAAGAGCAGGAAAAAGTGCCACGGCGGTACTACCGCCCCCACAGGCGGTACTACTGCGCTGTCGGTACTACCGCTCCCAGTGCCACCAGAAACCATCCTCTGCGCCCATGTGCGGCACTGCGGCCGGTAGTGCCGTCGGTACTACCGCCCGCCCAAGCGGTACTACCGCTCTGACGAGCGGTACTACCGCCCGCGCCGAGTCAACGCATGCTTTGGCCCGCCACAGCGGTACTACCGCCCTGACGAGCGGTACTACCGCTGATGCGGGAACCAGCCAGGCTGTTGAGCCTTGTAATCTCCACCTACCCCACCTACCTTTCCCCTTTTACCTCTAGACTATAAATAGGAGTTCCCCATCTCAAATCTGGGTAGACTATGTGATGAGGGGTTAACTCATCAAATCACATGGTTAAGGACCTAGGGTTGAGATTATGGGGAGAGAACGTGGTAGTACTGGTAGTTTCGTCGGCTGACAAGCAGAGACAAAGATTTATCCAGGTTCAGGACCCTCGGGTGGAGGTAAAGACCCTACTTCCTGCTTGTCTGGTATTGATTGTGTGAGATTATGCGATTACAGGGGAGCTCCGGCGAGATGTCGATATCGCTAGGGCTTTTGGTGGTTCGAGTATGGCTTGTTTAGGATCGACGGCCCTCCCAGCCTTTATAAGAGGCTGGGTCTCAGGAGTCCGTAACCGACCCTGTTTACATGTAAGGAAAGTATAAACCGACTATGCATATGTCTAATCTTGGAGGGTACTCCATCTTGCTGGGCCTTCTGTCATGGGCTTCATGTAGGCTCTTGATAGTTGGGCCTTAGTCGACACGTGCACCAGGTACCCTTATGGTAGGGTACCCGAGATGAACATCCTTGTCAGTAGCCCCCGAGTACTTGTCTGACTCGAAGAATCGGGCATGGACTCATTCGTAAGTGCACGTCATATGCTTTGTATTATAATTGGAATTCCTGTATGAATAGCACATGTTGGCTATGTCGAGTATCTCATCGACTGTGGTTTTTGCTTATGATGATCAAGGGATAATAGCTTAGCAGGCCCAGTACACTCGACGGATCGGGACTGGTTAACTACACATTCGGGTAAAACCTTACTAGCTTTCAATCAAACTCGAGTCCCTGGACTCGAATCTGGAACAAACTGGTCAGATTCGACTAGGCCGCGGGGTCTTACTGAGTCGATCTGCAGTATAGATTTGAATTTTACCCAACGCGTCCGTCAGGATTTTTCATCATGTCTGCTGACACGGAAAGTATAAGGATTGACGTTGCTGGAACGGTCCTTAGCCCAGCTCGAAAGTTCGGCGGGTCTTACCTTTGCACTATGCGTGCAGCATCCGAGGTATTTGCGGCGGACGCAACTCGGGAATGTTTCGAGTATGATTTTGTATATGAACTGAGTCGAGCCTTTTGTCGACTGACACTTTGTCGTTATTGTATCGGGAGTAGCCCCCGAGATTGTGCTTTATTGCTGCAATGGAGGATAATCTCAGATCTTCTTACCTGCATATGTTAATCGAAGAAATTTTTGCCGTAATTCTATCGGGTGCACGACAGTGCTCCCGATGGGAGTAGCCCCCGAGATTATGCTGTATTGCTTGTAATGGAGGATAATCTCAAAATCATTTTATCTTGAACATCTCCAGTCGAAGAATTTTTTGATATGCTCCCGATGGGAGTAATATGCCTCAGCCGAAGGAACGGTCGAGTGACCAATTTTCCTTAACATTGCTTTTTCACACCCGAACCAAACAAGGCAGTCGAGTGACCGATATGCGTTGGGCGGACTCGAATGTATTTCTGATCAGAGCGCTTGAGATGACGTCAGGGATGACGTTTTTGGCGACTGCGCTGCCTGACACGCGGTGGCGTGCGTTATGCTGTGATGGATGGGACGTGACACATAGGTGGGCCCATTGTGCAGCGCTGACCGAACGACGGTGCCGTTTGGACTTGATTTGACCACTCTGGCCCACTTTTTACGGAGGCGTGATGATGGCTCCTCTTTTTGCGTGCGTAGTGGGCGGAGTGGCCGGACGGTTGCCCTCCGCGTTTGCCACGTGTACGGTGAGATTGCGTGCGTAACGCACGATTAGGATCTGAATGGCTGTGATTGCTTTTGATTTGTGGTAAATAGGGGAACGGCGCTGGCATTTTTTTTACTTTGCCATTTGCTCTGCGCGCCGCCCCTGCTTCATCGTCTTCCTCTCGCTTCCATTGTTCTTGCGCCCGAGCTCCCGCTGTTCCCCTTAGCCACCACTGCCATGGCGCCAAAGAGAAAGCTGCTGCTGCCGACGCGCCCGCGACCGACGCGGCCGCTCTGAAGGGGAAAAAGACTGCGGCTGGCGCATCTGCGCCCGCCGTCGACCTCAAGAAGAGCGACGGCGATTGGATGAAATCCACCATCAAGGAGGCGCATCTGGACAAGCTTCGCGAGGAGGGAATGCTGCCACCCGCGGACCAGCTGTTCGTCCGCGCGCCGTCGCCCAAGGAGGTACTCCCCGAGCCTCGCGCTAACGAGCGCGTTTGTTTTGCGGAGTTTCTGCCTAGGGGTTTTTCTTCCCTTCCACGACTTTGTTCGTGGATTGATGTATGCATACGGGGTGCAAATCCATGATTTCACCCCGAATGGCATTATGCACATTGCCTGTTTTATGGTTTTGTGCGAGTGCTTCTTGGGAGTTTTCCCAGCTGGGCCCTCTGGAAGTCGATCTTCATGGTCCGGCCCAACAACCGAGGCGGCCGCACCTATCCTGTTGGCGGCTTCGGGATCCAGGTGCGCAGCGACACCCGCTACTTCGCCCTGAAGCCAGTCGACTCGGCGCAAGGGTGGAGGAAGAGGTGGTTCTATGTGCGCGTCGACCAGGAAGGAGTCCCGCCATTTTCGACTGCTGGCATACTCGCGAGGACGAATGCCTGGGACCACCCGCTGTCGGCTGAAGAAAAGGCAGAAGCGGCGCCTCTGCTGTCGAAGATTGGAGAGCTGCTGAGCAGCGTAACTGGTGTGCATTTGATTGCCACCTTTGTGAAGATGCGGGTGTGGCCGCTCCGCATTCGCGCCCACCCCATGTGGGAGTACGAGGGTGCGCTCGACGCCACCCGAATGAGCAAGGAGAACTGTCGAAGAGCGAGCTGGTGTCACATGTGCGGTCCATCACCAGCACAAATCCAGCGAGCCCTGCAACGTCGACTGCCCTGTCACTCCTTATGGTCCTGATAGGCCTTTGGAGGAGGTTAGTGAACATCAAGTTTATGATCTCCTGCTTTTGCTATTTTGTTGTGCATCTTTGTAACTTTCGACTGCTGTATTTTGTATGCAGGGCCATTCAACTGCATCGACCCTTCCTCCTCTTCCCGAAGATGGCCCAACTCATGAAACGGAGGTGCAAACGGTAGAAACGAAGGGAGGAGATGAATCGCCTCTACCTTCGGCTACCACATCTCCCATGGAAGAGGTCGAAGAGGAAGGGGCAGAGGAAGTACAGGCCAAGGAGCCGCCACGACTGATAATGTGAGCGAGGTTCCCACTCGCAAGCGCCGTCGGGCGGCCCGAGTTGTGTCTTCCTCCACGAGTTCACCCGCGAAGGAATCAGATGTGAGAGATGACGGAGACTCGGGCTCGTCTCCTACTGCCACAGCTGCTCCTTTGAACGTGAGCCCGTTGAGCTCAGCTCCTCCTCCCAGTCGGGTGAGGAGCTACTTTTTGGAGGCCCAAACTTTGACAACCTTGATACTGATGAGGAAGAAGAGCACAGGTATGCGTCTGAGCTTTTTTACTAAAGTTTTTGTTTGTTGATATTCTTGCTTATGTTGTATTTCGTCTGTCACTCGCAGTGCTGAGACTGTGCGCCCTCTGACTCCCCCATCCGAGAAGATGACGACCCTGAGCACCCGGAAGTCTCACACGTGGCTCCAGAAGTCGTTCAATCAGCAGCCACAACTACTGCTATTGAGACGGCCAAGGCTATGAGTGCCGCAGCTCCGGAGGTCGGGACATCAGCCGCGAAGCCCGTGCCTTGGACAGAACACGTAAGTGTCTTTTTGTCGAGTCCGCATACGGGACTGGTTATGTATAACTTATGCTGATTTCGTGTGCTTGCAGCCTTACTACCTCAACTTGGTAGAATCGGGCAAGGCTTTTGTCCAACTGGAGCAAGAGAGGGACAGCCTGCGCACCAGTTTGGAGCAACTCACTCGTAAGTGTATTTTGATTCTTAACCCGAAGTCCCTTTTGCACTGTCTTTGCTTAGTTGAGTGTTTGAATTACTTCTTGCCATCAAATTCAGATGACAAGGCATCGGCTGAGTCCCGGGTGAAGGAGCTAGAAGATGCACTCGCCAAGCAGCGTGCTGAGTCGAAGAAGGCTTTGGATGATGCCAAGAACTCCGCTGCCTTGCGCGAGAAAGAGTATGCTGAGCGTCTGGCTAGCCTCACCCGAGACGTGGGCGGTGAGTAAAATTTGCCACTTTTTGTTTACTTCTGTTGCCGCTGAATGTCGTGTAAGAGTTTCTGTTCTTTCTGATTTTTGAAGGAGCTGTTGGCGCACCGGCACCTGTAGACCAGGCGAGTGGCGATTTATCCCTCGACCGCGCTATTGGCGACCTGGACGTCGTCTCCGCCCAAGCCAAGGATGCACTCGCCAAGTCTACGAGCACACTCGGCGCCGTATACAAGGGTGTGTTCCCGTCTGGCCAACTTCCCTCGACTGTGGAAGGCTTTGCCGACGTCCTAGGCCCGGGAACCTCCACGATGGCGAATTTTGCTCGCACCCTGACGGTACGCGGCTCAGAAACCACCCTCAAGCTCCTTTTAGGTCATGGGATAGAGGGTGACTTCAAGGCCGCTCTGTCTGATTTCCCTCGGAAGCCGGATGGGAAGCTGGTGTCTCTGAAGCATGTGAACGAGCCAGCCTCGCAGCTGGCTGAAATTTTTATGACTACCGTGGAGCGCCGGTCAGCGGAGGTCGCCAATCGCGCGCGTAGGGCTAGGTCGGAGTCTGCGTCATAGACTTTAGGGCCATCTTCCCTTTTGTTGGACTGTAATTATACTTTTATGATACCTCGAGTATGCTTATGCTTTTGCCACACTTGTATGGATTTGGTTCCTTGTTGTGTTTCTGCCTGTAAGGCTATGTGCTGTTACTCGCCTGAGCTTTGTGATGAGTTTCTCATGAAACTTTTATGATGTTTGGAACAAAAGGCAGCCGCTACTTCATCTGGCTCGTCGCGGCATCGTGCTCCTACTCGATCTCGAGCTCAGGTGGCAAACGATGCCGCAGTAATGCGTTATATGAAGGCTCGAGTCGCAAAACTGGAGCAAGAGTTGAAGAGTGCCCAGAGCGAGCTGGATATGATGAGGGCGAGGCCTGCTTTACCCACTCAGCGAGAGGACTATGTGCTTGGCGAGATGGAGATCGTGAACAGACAACTCGAGTGTAAGCATGACTGCCTTGATCTCAAGAGTTCATAGTCTGTCCTTTTTGTTGATCCAACGTGCCTTGTTGCAGGTTTTGTTCCAGACTTCCAGGCGGAGCAGGCTCGTGTTGACGAGCAGTTGAACAATGCGACTGACGAACCAACGACGGGCCGTCAGCACTTTCGCTTGGATAAGAACCGAGCGCGCATACTCGCAACTCTAGGATCGAGTGTGGCGGAGCACTATGCTGCTCGAGTTATGCAGGTCGGCCTTCAGTCGAATCAACCAGACTCTTTTCCCGACTGGGCCGCAACCTCAAGGAATCCATGCGTTGCTCGGGCTTTTCCGGAGTGCAGGTCCTATTCGAGATTTTATCACCCAGAAGCTTGTGGATGGAGCCAACGCAACGATGGCGTATATCCGGAGTAAGCGTCCACATATGCAGCTACGTCCACCCGTGCCTGGATCGACTTGTCACAGTCGCAACTTGACGAAACAGTCGAATACGCGAGGGTGATGGTTGAGTGTTATCACGCTCAACTTATGGGCCCTGTTCTTCCAGTCAAGGACGAACCGGAAGATTAGGGTACTCCTGTATATAGGGCAGCCCCCGAGTGTAAATTTGCCACTTATACGTAGTGTATATTTATTTATATGTATGTGCGCAGCCCCGTGTGTATCGAGTGGGGTTTATGAAAAACACTTAGTATGGAACATGAATTGCACAGCCCCCGAGTGTTCGAGTGAGGCTGTGAATTTTTGCGATGTTTGAAGCTTCAACTCATGATTTTGAGCAACTTTTTGTTTATGTATGATTTTTATGACCCCCCCGAGTATTCGAGTGCGGCTGGGGTATTATGTTTGAAGAAGGAGCGAAAGCTCATGCTTTGAGATAGCGCAGCCCCCGAGTATTCGGGTGAGGCTAATGTTGTGCGAATAAGTTATGCGAGTAGTAAGCAGGGAGAAATATGAGGAATCATTGACTATATTCCATTTTTGAATGTTAAGCTGCAGGCCGCCTCATTAAAAACCTTCCAGTCCCCGTAGGTACCCTGGTAAGGAAAAGAGCGCGTCTGAAACCTGCAGCCATCCGACATATGTGCCTATTACATTGTGCGACTGAGCAATCTAAGCATAGAAACGGCGCAGCTGCGCAACGTTCCAAGGATTGTGCGAGAGTTCGCCTGTCTTCGCGTGCTTCAGTCTGTATGCTCCACCACCAATGACCTCGGTGATGATGAAGGGTCCTTCCCATGGAGAAGCGAGTTTGTGCACCTTCTTTTGCTTCAGTCGAAGTACCAGGTCGCCAACCTCAAAGGACCTGGTACGCAGTCGACGGCTGTGGTAGTTGCGGAGGTCTTGTGATAGACAGCTGTGCGTGCTAGCGCCGTGTTGCGTGCTTCTTCGAGCAAGTCGACTGCATCTTCGAGTGCTTCATCTGCATCTTCTTCGTTGTATGCCTCGACTCTTGGTGCATTGAATCTTACATCTGATGGCAGGATTGCCTCTGCGCCGTAGACCATAAAGAATGGGGTGAATTGTGTTGAAGCGTTGGGAGTTGTGCGTAGGCTCCATAGCACAGACGGGAGTTCTTCGACCCAAGCACCCGCGGCCCTTTTGAGTGGCACCAGGAGGCGTTTCTTGATTCCGCTCGTCACGAGTCCATTGGCTTTTTCGACTTGGCCATTGGATTGCGGGTGTGCCACGGATGCATAATTGAGCGTAATGTCCTGCTCTTTGCAGAAGGATCGGAACTCTTCAGCCGTGAAGTTTGTACCGTTATCAGTGATGATGCTACTTGGCACACCAAAGCGGTATATGATGGATTTTATGAAATTGACTGCTGTAGTGGCAGTCGAACTTGTGATAGGGACTGCTTCAATCCACTTGGTGAACTTGTCGACCGCCACCAGAAGGTGAGTATGCCCTCCATGGGAGGATTTTTTGAGTGGCCCGACCATATCGAGCCCCCACTGGGCGAAGGGCCAGGCCAATGGTATTGTCTTCAACGCCGATGCGGGTGCGTGCGGCTTTGTGGCGAATTTTTGACAGCCGATGCACCTTTTGACTATGTCCTCCGCGTCTTTGAGTGCTGTGGGCCAGTAGAAGCCTGCGCGAAAGGCTTTGGCTACGAGTGATCGACTGCTGGCGTGATGCCCGCAGGTACCTGCATGAATATCACGAAGGATGGCCTGGCCATCTTCGAATGCTATGCAACGTTGGAACATACCTGATACGCTGCGCTTGTATAGTTCGCCGTTGATGACGGTGTATGCTTTAGATCGTCGAGTGACGCGTCTTGACTCTGTTATGTCTTCAGGTACCTCGCCGCGGAGTATGTATGCGAGGAAAGGTTGAGTCCAAGTTGGCTCAATGAGGAGTACCTCGACTGGCGGGTCCTCTGTGCTAGGTGCTTGCTTTGACTGGTGGCTGATGTAGGAGATGTTCGTTTTTCTTGATGGACCTGTGCTCGATGCGCTCGAGGAAGACACCAGGTGGAACTGGTGCTTTGGTCGCGCCAATGTTGGCTAGCTTATCTGCTTCTTCGTTACTCTCGCGCCTATGTGCCGCAACTCGCAGCCTTCAAAGCTGCCCTCCATTAAGTTGTACAGGTCACGGTAGGCGATCATGTTATCTGCGATTGCATCACAGGCCTTCATTGTTTGCTGCACCACAAGATTCGAGTCACCGTAGATCATCAGTCGAGTGCACCCGAGGGCTTTGGCCATCCTCATGCCATGGATCAGGGCCTCGTACTCTGCTCGTTATTGGATGGTAACTCGAATTCCATCTGCAGGATATAGCGAAGCTTGTCGCCTTTTGGTGATATGAGGATGAACCTGCGCCTGCGCCTTCGTTCTTCTTTGAGCCGTCGAAGTACATAGTCCATGAGTTGGACACATCTGGTGCTCCGGGCAATTGAGCTTCGATCCACTCGGTATGGAAGTCAAGTAAGACTTGTGCTTTGATGGCCTTTGGGTAATCATACTTGATATCTCGTGATCCTAGCTCGATGAGCCATTTTGCGACTCCCCAGTTGCATTGGGGTTTGTGAGGATGTCCCCTATCCCTAAAGTGCTAATTACAGTTATCGGGTGCTCTGCGAAGTAATGTGTCAGCTTCCTTGAGGACATGAACATGGCGTAGGCCAGCTTTTGATAGTGCGGGTACCGCTGCTTTGATATGGAGAGCACTTTACTCAAGTAATAGACTGGGCGTTGTATGCTTTGGGCGTGTCCACTAGTACAGAACGACACATCGGATACCCCTCTATGGCAACGGCAAGAGTTAGGCGACGGAAAAATGAGCTCTGCGCGCTTCCGCGAGTGCGCGCGCGCGCTAGTCGGTCGATGGGCCCGACACAATGGTAACAGAGGCTGAAAAGATCTCCGTTGCTCATATATAGGCAACGGAGGAACGAATATCTCCGTTGCTGATATTGCCACATCAGAAACGGAGATCGGTCTATCTCCGTTTCCCATGTGAAGGCACATTAAGCGGTGCCGGTATTAATATCTCCCACTCCAGTACTGTATCTCACTCTCACTCTCAGTCTCACTCTCCCCAGTTCCTAACCCTAGCCGCACACGCTCTCCTCCTACTTCACCCATCGATGGCGAACCCCTCCGGCGCCGACGGAAGTCAGGATGGAGCATCTTCCTCCTCCCACCCTCCGAGGCGCAGCCCGGATCTCCCCTACAACTGGGGCGAGATCCCCGGCGACTGCGGTCGCGAGTTCATTCTAAGCCGTCAAATCCCATCCGGATCCACGGTGGCGGCGGCCACCGACGCCCGGATCTCGTCCTCATCGTCCTCCTCGGACGATGAGGACGAGGATCTGGAGGTCGGTCTCCTCCTCTCTCGCGCCTCCTTTGAGCGCGAGCGCGCCGAGGGTGTCATTCGGGCGTCTGCGATGCAGAGAGCTATCCGCATCTCCGCCACCGAGCACGCGATAGAAGCCGCCGAGGAGGCGTTGTTCCAGACGCGGCTCCGGGCGGCCATAGACCGCTCTCTTCTCCCTGGCCAGGGCCCTGGGCCAGATGCGGCGGCGGCAGCGGTGGCGGCGGCGGAGGAGGAGGATAAGGAGGAGGAGCAGGAGGACACTCCGGTGTTCGAGCAGGATGAGGTCTCCTCTGACGTCTCCTCTGGCAGTGGCTCCGGCGCCGACGCCTGGGACGCAATCCGCGACGGAAAGCGACCCCGCCTCGCCTAAGGTAAATGACTGCTCTGTTCAGCTATGTATTTGCTATGTTAGCTACTTATTTAGCTCGGTTTGCTTTGTTTAGCTATGTATATGCTATGTTAGCTACTTATTTAGCTCAGTTTGCTCTGTTAGTTAGCTCTGTTCAGCTATGTATTTGCTATGTTAGCTACTTATTTAGCTCGGTTTGCTTTGTTTAGCTATGTATTTGCTATGTTAGCTACTTATTTAGCTCAGTTTGCTCTGTTAGTTAGCTCTGTTCAGTTATGTATTTGCTATGTTAGCTACTTATTTAGCTCGGTTTGCTTTGTTTAGCTATGTATTTGCTATGTTAGCTACTTATTTAGCTCGGTTTGCTCTGTTAGTTAGCTATGTTCAGCTATGTATTTGCTATGTTAGCTACTTATTTAGCTCGGTTTGATTTGTTTAGCTATATATTTGCTATGTTAGCTACTTATTTAGCTCGGTTTGCTCTGTTAGTTAGCTCTGTTCAGCTATGTATTTGCTATGTTAGCTACTTATTTAGCTCGGTTTGCTTTGTTTAGCTATGTATTTGCTATGTTAGCTACTTATTTAGCTCAGTTAGCTCTGTTAGTTAGCTCTGTTAAGCTATGTTAGCTACTTATTTAGCTCGGTTTGCTTTGTTTAGCTATGTATTTGCTATGTTAGCTACTTATTTAGCTCGGTTTGCTCTGTTAGTTAGCTCTGTTCAGCTATGTATTTGCTATGTTAGCTACTTATTTAGCTCGGTTTGCTCTGTTCAGCTATGTATTTGCTATGTTAGCTACTTATTTAGCTCGGGTTGCTCTGTTAGTTAGCTCTGTTCAGCTATATATTTGCTATGTTAGCTACTTATTTAGCTTGGTTTGCTATGTTAGTTAGCTCTTCAGCTATGTATTTAGCTCGGTTTGCTTTGTTTACTGCTTATTGGCTCTGTTTATTAGCTTTGTTTGCTGTTTTTAACAAAGAATATTTGTTGTTTCAAGGGCTTGGTGGATGCTTGGTGACGATGCTGCTGCTGTGAAGACCTAGGAGCGGGGCTCCATACACGGTGCCGTCACCAGGAGCAGTACATTTTGCGCAGCAGGAAAGACAGTAGATGTTCATCTGGCGGCCGTGAAGACATAGGAGCAGAGCTCCAGCCACGCGCACTGATGAACTTCTGTAAAACAGGGCGAACAGGAATACGGTGACGACCGGGCGGCCGTCTAGTCGCATGGAGCGGGGCTCCATCGACGGCACAGCCCGTCACCGTGTTTTTTTTTCCTGTAACCCTTATTAGAAACGGTTATTAGCAAAACTCCGTGTCTAATGTTAAATACATCAGAAACCGTTTATCTCCTCCGTTGCCATTGAGATCTTCACATCAGTGACAGGGTGGGGGACCCGGACCCTTTCTCCGTTGCCGATGGGGGTTTTTGGCCCGTTTCCGATGTGTCGTTCTGTACTAGTGGTCCCTCCTCCCTGCGTTCGACTACCAGTACGGTGCTCACCACCCTGTTAGTTGCGGGGACATATAGGTATAGTGGCTCGCGTTCCCATGGCGCGACGAGGATTGGAGGGCTTGTGAGGACACGCTTGAGGTCCGTGAAGGCTGCTTCGGCTTCTGGCGTCCACTCGAATTTATCTGCTTTCTTCATCAGTCGATAGAACGGGAGTGCTTTTTCGTCCAGTTTGCTGATGAATCGACTGAGCGCTGCCAGTCGACCCGCTAATTTTTGCACGTCATGGAGCTTTGAAGGCCTTTGCATTGTTAAGATGGCCTGTATTTTCTCCGGGTCCGCCTCAATTCCACGAGCCGAGACTAGGTACCCTAAGAGCTGCCCGGCTGGCACGCCAAACGTGCACTTCTTCGGGTTGAGCTTGATGTGGAAGCGTTTGAGGTTTGCGAACGTCTCTCGCAAGTCATCGAGTAGTGTGTTTTCCTCCCTTGTTGTAATGACGATGTCGTCTACATAGACCTGGACGTTTCGCCCAATTTGCTTCTTGAGGCAATCTTGCATCATGCGCTGGTAGGTTGCGCCTGCGTTCTTGAGCCCAAAGGCATGGTTGTGTAGCAGTAGACCCCGAGTGGGGTTATGAACGCCGTTTTCTCTTCATATTCTTACTTCATCCTTATCTGGTGGTAACCCGAGTAAGCATCCAGGAAGGACAAGCGAGCGCACCCGGCAGTGGAGTCGACGATTGGTCGATTCGAGGTAGTGGAAAGTGATCCTTTGGACAGCATTTATTGAGTGTTGTGAAATCTACGCACATCCGAAGGATATCTGTGTGCTTCTTCTCTACAAGTACGGGGTTGGCCACCCATTGTGATTTCTTGATTTCTCTGATGAAACCTGCTGCGAGTAGTCTGTCGACTTCGGCTTCGACTGCGGTTCTTTTCGGGCCGGATATGCGCGCATTGTTTGCTTGACTGGTTTAGCATCTGGAAATAATTGGAGAGAGTGCTCGGCGAATTCCCTGGGAATACCTGGCATGTCGGCTGGACACCACGCAAATATATCCCAGTTCTCACGGAGGAATTCGACGAGCGCGCTTTCCTATGCGATAGGCAGACTCGACGAGACATTGACTGTCTTGGTCGGGTCAGTCGGGTGCACCTGATGCGACCTTGTGTCATTGGTGGCGTTGAATGCTCTGTCGACTGCCACCTTCTTGTGCTCCGGCATAAGTGTTCGATCGTTGGAGACCGCTAGATCGGCGAGTGTTGCTTCCATGCCGAACATCTCAGAGATTTTGCTAAATTCTCGGTCGCAAGAGTCGGACTTTTGGAAGTTTCCCTTGACTGTGATTACTCCTTTTGGTCCAGGCATCTTCAGCTGGAGGTATGCATAGTGTGGAACCGCCATGAATCGAGCGAACGTCGGGCGTCCAAGTATGGCGTGGTATTGTGATTTCCAGTCGACAACTTCGAACTCAATCGACTCTGTCCTGAAGTGGTTCTTGTCCCCGAACGTTACGTCGAGTTGTATGGTGCCTTCTGGGCTTATTGCTTTGCCTGGGACGATACCGTGAAAGGTATTTGAAGATCTTGGCAGGTTTTCGACTGACCTGTTCATTTTGCGGAGCGTATCTGCGAAGATGATGTTTATGCCGCTGCCACCATCCATGAAGACCTTGGACATGGCGTAGCCTCCAATTTGTGCGTCGAGTACCAGAGCAGAGTGCCCTGGACGAACGACCGATGGTGGGTGGTCCTCCCTGCTGAAGCTTATTGCAGTTTCAGATCCCTTCAAGAATTCAGTTACGGCAGGAGGTGACATGACCGCCATGTTTACTTGTCGAGTGCGAAGTTTTTGCTCCCTGTTGGAAGGGCGACCTTTCTGTATCATGTACATCTGCCCTTGGGGCGGAGGGTACTGAGGTTCGTCCACCCGAGGTACGGGTTGTATGGCACCCGCGATATTTCCGCCTGCGGCAGGCTGTGGTGGTGGAGGTGGTGCCATCAGGACGGGCACATTGTTTGGCTGAGGCACAGGTGCAGGTGCGTGTGCGGCTGTTGCCTTTCTGAGTTGTACGTATTCAGACGCTAGTTGGTCGAATTCTCTGCAGTTTCTCATCGAGTGATTGGAGCGCAATTTTCCGTCTTCCCCCTTGTACAGGTGGAATCTGCAATCAGCATCCATCTTTTCTTCGAATGATCGCTCGGATTGTGCGCCGGAGCGTGACTTGCGCCAGTCTTTCCTCTTGTAGTTGTCGCTGCGTTGGCCGCGGTCTCGACTGTCCCGGTGATCATCTCGACTATCCCGTCGATCTTCTGACCGTCGGTCGCTTCTGTCTTGGTCATTGGGGTGTGGAGAACCCAGCCGCCATGAATTCGGGTCTGTCGTCGTCGTAGTGACGTTTTGAACGTTTGCGCCCGGTCGTCTCTGTATGAGTCTCTGCGGCTTCGACTGCCACTTTCATGATTGTCACGGGGTGAGGACCCGCGTGTGGTGCGCGCCATGTCTTCTCCGTCTGCCCACTCAGTCGCGATTTCAGGAGGTTAGCCACAGAGGTTGGCTTTTGGCGACCAAGTGCTTCTTTGAAGTCTCGCCTGGCGAGGCCCATGATGAAAGCATCCATGGCCATATCTTCTGAAATTACTCCAACTGAGTTGCGTATCTCAGTCCATCGTCGGATGTATGACCTCAACGTTTCGTCTGACCGTTGAACGCAAGCTCGCAGCTCCTCGAACGTTTTTGGGCGCTCACATAGAGGCTCGAAGTTTTTGATGAAGTCTGTGCGGAAGTGATCCCACGAGTCGTATGTTGATGGAGGTAGCCTTGAGCCAGTCGCGGGCTGTGCCTTCGAGCATGAGTCGTATGTATTGCATGGCTGTGATGTTTGTGCCTCGCTGGCACGCGACAGCCAGCCTGTAGTCTTCCAGCCACCCTGAAGGTTCCTGTCGACCCGTGTACTTGGGCTGTTCAGATGTGAGTTTGAACCCTTTGGGCATCCGTGTCTCGCGGACGCGTCGAGTGAAGCACAGAGCTCCGTGTGGCTCAGGCTCTCGATCAGAGTATGAGTCGCTACTGTAAGATCTGCGTGATCTGCTCCTGGACCTGCGCCGACGTGAGCCGCTTCTTTCCTTCGAGTGGTGGCGGCGACCACTGCGATTATGCTCTTCACGACGCGTGTCAACTAGGGCACGATCTCGACTCCCTCCTGGAGTTTTTGGGATTTGGCGTATGGCCTTCGCCGCTAAGGCGAGTGATTTGATTGTTGGCGATGTAGTTTTGCATTGGGGTCATCAGCTGGAGGCTTGATTGCCTCTAGGTATGCTGCAGTGGTAAAAGAGCACCCGCAGCTGTTTTGGGTACTGGCACTCCCTCCTCGTCGTATGTCATGAAAGAGTTGCCTAGGTTGCGGGTGAGTGCTGCCCTCTCATCTGGCGCGAGGTGTGACAGCCTTGATCTGGGTCTTGTGTCTGCTCGCCCGGTGGAGCTCAGGGAGAGCTGTCTTCTTCGCGCACTCGACAAGCTAGCTTGCTTTTTACGTTCTTCGAGTGTTGCTCTGATCTGCTGCAGTCGAAGTGATTCCTGCCAGTTGAAGTACTGGAAGGTCAACATCTCCTCCGTGTTGCGTCTGCTGGCATCATTGTGCACTCCTTGATGACTTTATCTGCTTTTGCTGCCATCTCAGCAGTAATTGTGAGATTTGTGACTCCATCCGGCATAGTAACCGTGCACGGGAACTCTGTAGGCCTGCGACTGGCCGCAGCATCAGATGATTCTGCGGCGAAGGCAACGTAGACCTGCTGGGGTATCACCCGAGGGTATGTGTATGTGTTTTCGAGTCCCGTCATGGACTCGACGTCTTCATCGAGGCTCATGTCGGAGTCGATATGCCCATCGAGTGGTCCGTCTGGACGGATCTCGCTGTCGATGTCCTCATCGCCTATGCTCATCTCGGCGTCGGCGAAGTTGTTATGAATCTCGAAGTCGAGGTTGTTGTTGGTGCAGATCTCGGAGTCGACGTAGTTGTCGATATGAGTTTCGGGTTCGTCGAAGTCGCTGAGGGAGATCCCGCAGTCGAAACTATCCTCGAGTGGGAGATCGAGCTCGGGATCGTTTGTGCGGTATGCTGATTCGGCCTCCTCGCCTTGGAGTTCTTCAATGAGCTCGTTGATCTCTCTAGTCGACATGGTTGTTGCAGACGAGCAAGCTTGGAGGATCGACGATGGTATGGACGCAGTTGATGGATCCGCAGTCGAAGGAGCCGCAACCGATGGAGCCTCGGGTGCGGAAGTCGCGAGTTGGCGTGGATCTGTCAAGTCCTGCACACCAAGCTTGTTGACGAAAAAATTGAACGAACCAACGGTTAAACCCAAACCTGACTCGAGATCGGAGAAGGTCTCCTGGAATTCTGGCGAGTGTGGCTCGAAATCCATCAGAGGATCTGATGTGCTTTTTGCAGGTGAGCTGGCGTGCTGCCGTTTGTCGAGTGAGTCGGCGAGTTGCCGTGTGCCGCCCGAGTCGGCGAGTTCTGGTTTGTTGATGCAGCCGGCGAGTTGCCGTTTGTAGATCCGATCGGCGAGTCGCCGTTTTCCGATGGAACCGAAGAAACCGTGAGTCCAGCACTATTCTTTCCCACAGACGGCGCCAATTGACGAGGGGTTAACTCATCAAATCCCATGGTTAAGGACCTAGGGTTGAGATTATGGGGAGAGAACGTGGTAGTACTGGTAGTTTCGTCGGCTGACAAGCAGAGGCAAAGATTTACCCAGGTTCAGGCCCCTCGGGTGGAGGTAAAGACCCTACTTCCTGCTTGTCTGGTATTGATTGTGTGAGATTATGCGATTACAGGGGAGCTCCGGCGAGATGTCGATCTCGCTAGGGCTTTTGGTGGTTCGAGTATGGCTTGTTTTGGATCGACGACCCTCCTAGCCTTTATAAGAGGCTGGGTCTCGGGAGTCCATAACCGACCCTGTTTACATGTAAAGAAAGTATAAACCGACTATGCATATGTCTAATCTTGGAGGGTACTCCATCTTGCTGGGCCTTCCGTCATGGGCTTCATGTAGGCTCTTGATAGTTGGGCCTTAGTCGACACGTGCACCAGGTACCCTTATGGTAGGGTACCCGAGATGAATATCCTTGTCACTATGATTTGGGATTAGAGTAGAGTTGTGCTCCTTCTTCTCAAAGTGGTCCTTTCCTTCTATGGAGATGAATCAAGGCCTCCCCTTGTGGAGATGAACCAAGGCCTCCCCTTGTGGAGAAGATCCCTTCGTGGATACCAAGGCTTCCTCTTGTAGTTTGCTACTCGCTAATCTTTCCTCTTGAAGTGGCTAGATTGGGTTGGATTGGATTGACCAATTGGACAAACAATTTTAAGAGTAAGGTGTGCTTGGGAGAGGAGAATTGGGGGCTACCCTTGGGGCTTGTTACCAATTGAATCTTGCTGAGATGCTACTTGCTAGTTATCCTTGATTTGAGAGTTTTCCCCTCTTTGTGTTCTTGTGTTCATCTCTTGTTCTTCGTGTTCATCGTTCCCTCCGCCCAAATCCGTGAAGATCGGGACCAACTCACATCACTTCTCCAAGTCCTACTCGTTCGATAAACCTTGGTTTCATAATTGAGTGAAACTTGCTACTACGCTGTTTCACACCTTGCTCTTGGGGTTCCCAACAGGCTGTGTAGGCCGCATCAGGAGGCTGCTGCTTTTACAAGCATGTATTGCAAGCATCCCAATATATTTACTTTCCCTCATAAAATTTCCTAAATGGGCGATAAAGATCATTAATACTCAATGGCTCACTTTTTTTTGAATGATACTGATACCTCCCACAAATACCATTTAGTGAACTGGGAAATGATTTCCCAGAAAAAGAATTTGGTGGGTTAGGTAGTCAAAACTTGCATGAATTTAATCTGTGTCTCTTGGCCTATTAGATCAAGAGATACCATTTGGATAATAACAAGATCTGGAAAATAATTGTTGATCACAAGTATGACCTATCTCCTAACATTTTTAGGGCTAAGCCGGTACATTGTTCCCCTTTTTGGAAAGGGGTGATGTGGGCTACCTCTGGTGCCAAAATTGGGTATAAATGAAACTTGGGTAATGGCCGCAAAATTCGTTTTTGGGAAGACATATGGCTTGGTAATTGCTCACTAGCCACTATGTTTTGGGACATTTATGTGATTGTAAATGAACAATGTTGTACTGTTGCTGAAGCTTGGGACGGTTCTGAGTTTAGATTTACATTTAGGCGAACTGTCAATCAGGCTTCGTTAGACAGGTGGTGGGAATTGGTCACTTTAATGGAAAGTATACACTTTTATGGAACTGATGATTCCCCCATTTGGCTGTTTCATCCATGAGGGCAATACTCTGTTAAATCTTTTTATGGTAGAATCAATTTTGGTGGGATTATGCCGGTACATACACCTGCTGTTTGGAATTTGCATATTCCCCCCAGAATTCATATCTTTCTGTGGTTGTTAGCTAATAATAAATTGCTCTCCAGGACGAATCTAAGCGTAGACCAGTTGAGGATATGACCTCTCTTTTGCAAGGAACAGGAAACAGTCCATCATATATTCTTTGATTGTGTGATTGCTCAAGTTATGTGGAGCTACATTTCAGATATCTTTGATTTCCAGATTGGATCCGATTTTGAATTTGTTGCCAGATTCTGGATCAGTGAGAATAGGAATTCTGTCATTAATATTTTCTCTTCCACATTGATGTGGAATATCTGGTCCTTAAGGAACAATATGTGTTTTCAAGCAGTAAGCTGGCCAGGTGTAAGGAGCTAGCCTCCTGAATATGAAGCTGCTACTACTCGATCGCCACCAGAAGATCTTCTCGGGATAGCATGGCGTTCATGATCCTGAGATGTCTTGCATGCCTCGACTGAAGATGATGCAGAAAAAGTCTAGAAGAGCGGCGTCAGGGGAAGGCCTGCGAAGCTCTGTGTAATGATGCTCATCTGTAGCTGCGTCGTAGGCTTTGTCTCTGTTTTGCTGCTTCTTTCTGGCGTCTTCTGTTTTATTTCAGTAAGGCTTGTGAATAAGCTGAGACTTGTAATACTGAGCTCTAAACTCTATGACACTCTGGTTGCATGTTAATGGAACCAGGGGGAAACCCCTTAATTTCTAAAACAAAAAGGTCTCGATCATCCACATATGTTGTACACTTGTACTTGTACCTATGGCTATACTTGCCGAGAAGCTTAACTTATCGATCAAACTTAGTATCCCAGCGGCAAAGACCAGATACTAGTGACCTCTTCAAGTGATCTCCATCTTCTCCATGAAGAAGCTCAAATTCAGACAAACTTTTCAAGAAAGGAATAAAGGCAACCAAAGTATTGCACGAGGCTTGCGACCATGGAGAAGCCCTACGGACCTACGGTCTTTTCCTCTCGCTTGGTACAATACAATAACATATATATTCAGTCATCTTACTCTGATCCATGTATCCTCTCACTAGCGAACTGTGTCGATCATCGCACACATATCCATGGATCCTATCAAGATCAGCGGCAGCAGGAGAGGAGGCTACAGCTGCAAGGAGAGCTGCGATCGTCACTGCGGACGTACTCACTCTGCCAAATGCCTCTGCCTCTACCTCCTGCTCTCGCTCATCTTCTTCGTCCTTGTCGCGGCTGTGTTGCTCGTCGTCTTCATCACGAGGCTGAAGAAGCCGACTTTCTACCTGCAATCCATCCAGATGGACAAGTCGTTCAGCCTCCGGTCGTCGCCGCCTTCGAACAAGAGTGGTGACAACGGCACGTCCTTGTGGTCGTGCTCGGTGGCATCGCTGTTGTTCGCGGCGCAGAACCCCAACGGGATCGGGATACGGTACAGCGCGGCAGACCTCGGCGTGGCCTACGCGAACGAGTCGGTCGGCGCCATGGACGTGCCGGTGTTCTACCAGCCGCCCCGGAGCAGCAACGTGACGGTGCTCATGCACGCCCTGTTCCAGGAGTCCAACGTCAGCAGGCTCGTCGTCAGCGAGCTGTCCGCGCAGAGGAAGCTCGTCGAGATCAGGATCGCCGGGAGAATCGACGCCACGACGCACATCATGAACTTCCCTCTGCCAAAAGTTCAGGTTCAGACTCCATACTTGTTCCTTCTTCAGAACATGTTTGGAAATATATGTGTTCCGTTTTAACAAGTTCAATTTGTCTAAATTTCGTGCTGTTTTTGTATTGCAGTTCACGCTCGATTGCACGATAGCAACGAACTACACCGATATAGTGCGGGGGGAAGGGATCAAGTCTGCAACTGCACTCAAGGTATCTAGTGACTGAACGTGTCTAGCCTGCGACTGTTAATTAATTTACATGTGCATGCTTCTGTCCAGAACTCAGACGAGTGATATGTTTGCAGGCTCTCCAACTATCTGCACTGCCTCACATCTCGCAGAAGTGCTCTATAAAGCTTGATATGAGGTCGAGAGGGAAGAGGACGAGACTCTCAGATTTAGGATGTTGATCACCTAGCTAGGATTTATTGGATTAATAATGTACATACCTATTTTTCGCCTAGAGAAATATTCTTTGTGCAATGCTCAGATATAGTGGAATGTAAATGTCTTCAACGGCTGGCCAATGTTTTATCCTTTTTCTTTCTTGCTTGCGCAGTTGTGCTTGTCACTGTGTAAGCAGTTGGCTTCTGGTATGTACGCCCTCCGTTCCTGATTATAAGATGTTTATATTTCAATGGTGAGAAGGCCAAATTTTGAAAATTGCCCGCTTTGCAACCAAGTGCAAGAATTGGCGGACCACTTGCTTTTCAAGTGCCGGTTCACCATGCTTAATTCTTGGGAAATTTGGAAAGAGCGCAACGCTAGAGTCTTCTGACATGTTGCCTTGCCGGCCTTTGTGGTCATGACACAGCATCAAAAAGGAGGCGAGAGCTTGGGCTTTGGCAGGGGCTAAATATGGGGCAATGTAATTTCAGGAGAGTGACTCCCCTTGTGAAGTCCTAGGGATTGTCCTAGGCAAAAAACTCTAAAAAAAAGCTTCTTCTTAATTAATGAAAATGGCAAATCTTTTGCCTTGTTTCAAAAAAAAACTATATACTGACTGAAATGAATGAGCATATACACTAAAACATGTCTATATACATTGAAATCAGTAAAAACAGGAAAAAACTAAAACATCTTATATTTAGGAACAAAGGTAGTAGTAGCATACAACTTTTGTGATGCCTCAATTTTTTCCATCAACTACTAATTAAGTTTATCCGGGAAAAAACTGGAGTATTGACTAACTTTAAATAATATACGACTACTAATTTTCTTAACAAGATAAATCTGACCCCCTTAAATTTCTATAATGGAGTCTATGCATGATGTTTTGATAGTTTCGATGAGAATCTTTTGTAATACACGGTTACTTAAAAAAACACTCCGTTTCCTCTACTTCTAACAACGAAGATCAAACATCAAGTTTCAGAAAAAAAAATGAAGATCAAATCATCACCTATAATCTAACAATGAAAGACCAACGATCTATGACACAACAAAGAACAATGTACACCTGCTGCTTCAAAGCAGTCCGGATAATCGACCCGTAGGCCTCCATCTGCAATTGAAATCGACCACAACATAAATCATCCATAAAACATGAGTACATGACATGCTTGAGTTTCAGATTGCCTCGGAAATTAGAATATATACCACGTTCGGTAGGTGAGACTGCAAATAGTCTTTGAATTCATCGCATTTTAAGACATAATGCATTTCTACAGGGTTTGCTTTCACTTATCTTACTTGTGAGACCTACTTAAGATAATCAACCGACAAATATGTCATTTGTCAATCTCAATTGTTACTCACCTGTTTAGGTTTACCTCCCAGATGCACACTGAGTTCATTCATTGTAAAAGGCACCAAACCATAACTTGTGTCTTGCCGGCGGCTAGCTAAAAAATTACTTTTTTTTTCACGAGTTCTTGTCATACATTCCCTCCATTTTCAAATAAGTGTACTTATAGATTTGTCCTAAGTCCAATTTTGTCAAGTTTGACTAAGTGCATAGAAAAATTGCAATATTTACAACACCAAATTAATATAACTAGATGCATCTTGAAATAAAGTTTGATAATATGCCAATTTAATGTCATACATATTGCTGCAACTTTTATAAAAAAATTAGTAAAACTTAAAAAAGTTTGACTTAGCACAAACCCGAAAGTACACTTATCTGAGGAAGAACGAAGAGAGTAGCAAAGTTCAAAAACAAGTAGGAGTAGCAATTCGTGATTTGTATAATTCATTTATATCTATTTGTCGAGAAAAAAATCTCGTTGCTGTAAAAAAAGAGGGAAAATTGTCGTTCTAATTCGAAGGTTTTTTTAGATTTATTTTATCCGTAATAATCTGAGATCTCTCTCGATCCGCGGCTGCCAGACTACCTCGTTGGACCTTGCGCGCGCCGGCTGATCAACACAGACACGGGGCCGCATCCACGAGCCCTCCTGTCAGGGACTAGTATTGGGTGTAATGGTGATATTTGTGTTATGGAATAGTGGGTCATTAGCTCAAGTCTAGTAAGGGTATTAAGCTCATGGGTAGTTTGGTAATTTCAGCTAGTCCATCATCGTGTAGCAGCCGCACTCAATATAAGGCCAGCTTGTATCCATGTTCAACAACAAGAAATATGAACCCTAGTTTATCTTTTATTTTCCTGCAATTTCCTTTTATTTAGTTCAGCAATTTATCCAGTTTATCGATGATTCCTCCCGAAATCCTCTCTTCTTCGTGATCCTCTCATGTCGGAGACCATCGGGTCCTGACATTTGGTATCAGAGCGAATGACGCCATCACCACCTCTCGCCGAGCTCGAGCTTGAGGGGGATGGGATGTCAGGATCCTGGATATACAAGAGCACACCCGGACTTTAGTCCCACCTCGCTAGTGGGAAGAGGCCGCGACCAGCTTATAAGGGGGAGCCTCCCTCACTTAACACCCTGGGTTTTGAGTAGAGAATGAGGCATCCTACCGGCAGTTGGGCCGTGTGTGGTGGCTTTGCCCGTAAACTCCACTGCGTGTGTGTGTTAGACTGGGCCGGGTCGTGACACCTCCGCCCTCCGCCCTCCGCCCGGCGGCCACGCAGAACCGCGCCGGTGGCCCATCCGCCTCAGATTTGGGGATCCGCCGACCATCTTTTGGGATTTCGCTTTCCACTTGAAACCCCAAATTTCTTCTTGGTATCTTACGGCGTCCAACCTCCTCGAGGCAAGCCTGCAGCATCAGGACTGAAGAACTGTGCATTGACAACGGAAGCAAGGTATGGATTGCCGTATTGGCCTTTGGGGTGCTTCTCGATCTGGTATACTATGCTAAGGAAGAGTACTGTTTACCGTAATTGTTACAGTATTAGCTGCCTGACTTGTTGTTACGCCCAGGATGTGAATCGAGGATGAACACTTGGTTTGGTAGTAGTTGATTTTGGTACAGATCGGTGGAAGTTGGGATAATCGCTAAGAGTAGGAACCCTAACAACTACACTAGAGACGCTAGAGACTAAAGTTACTTTTCTTCTTATTATTTCAGTGCTCACGGCAGTGCCGGCTAGATATAGTTACAAAGTTGTGTTCCCCACACAGAGAGCCACACGGGAACATCCCACACAAGATCCTCCTAGTGGATCGGTCTTGTTTCTCCACCGTTGATGCTGAAGCTTGAGTGAATCTCCAGCGTCTGTTAACTGACGAAGTGTTGTGTCGCTGCTCCTCTTCTCATCTTCTGTCTTTAGTCTTGTAGTCAGGACAGGGTCCTGACAGAGCCCTCCCCTTAAGGCACACCTTGCCCACGAGGTGTGAAGGTTGGAAACAGTTTGCTGATGAACGGGACTCCAGTGGCAGCATGTGTGGAAATCTCCATGGAGATGGCCGCAGGTTGTTGATCAGGGACCGGTGTATTAGGAGCATGGTGAAATTGCTGTTGCACAACAGGTTCAGTTTGATTTTGCTCCAATTCTTCACTGTCATCATCCAGTTCTTGCAATATATGGAGTGTTCTGCCTGATTTGCATCTATGCTGTCTATTCCAAGGTTCCTTGCAATACCAGCAGTCTTTTTGTTCTCTAGCTGGAACATTGTTTGCACCTTGATTTTGCGGAGCAGGATTTACTGGTTGCATAGGTTGCTGATTCCACTGTTGGAGCTGTGGTTGCTGAAACTGCTGCCTGAATGTTGGTGGAGGTTGTGGCAGTCTCTTTGAGGTGGCTGCTTTCTCATAGATTTTGGAGTACGAGTAGCTTTCCAGTATGCTATTCGGTCTCTGGCCAGCAACATCATGTTTTACTTCGGGTTTTAAACCACCAATGAAACAGCTGAGGAGGAAGCTCTCCTGCAAGTAAGGATGATCCCTTTTTACCAGTGAAACACACTCTTCGAATTTGTCAATGTAAGCAGCAACAGTGTGTGTGTGCCTGATATTTTGTAGAAGTTCGACGGCTTCAGTGAATCTGTCAGCAATCAAATTACAGAACTGCTGCCAGGTTACCATCTGCCAAGGAACGCATATGTTCTTCAACCAAGTCGATGCGCGACCTTGAAAATGCCCTGTTGCAATATTCACCCATTGCTCATATGGAGTACCTGTCATATCGAAAAATTTCTCACAGGCTATTAACCATCCAATAGGGTCTTCTCCAGAAAATAAAGGTATCTCAAGTCGAGGACCTTTGAGTACTGCTTCTGCATAATAAGATGGCCCTCCTAGCTGAGTGGCATAACTGTTTCTTTGGTCATTGTACAATTGGAGACCTGATTGGTACACAGTAGGTAGGCTGTTGTTCAGAAACTGTCCAGTCACTGGATTGTACATGTGTGCTGGTGTGTATTGTGGAGCTATCAGTGGTGAGAAATGTCCATAGTTGCCAGTAACATTGTATTGCTGTGGTACCTGCTGTGGAATTTGTTGCTGCATCGTATAAGGAGGTTTTGGCAGTAAGTTGGGTTGGTTGAGGGGTGGTACTCTCTGAGGTGACATACGAAACTGTCCCGTGTGTTGATTTCCCTCTTTGAGTGTGCTCATGACGGTGCTATCAGTGTACACAGGTGCTTGGGTACCCGGAAGTGCCACAGTTGGCATGCTTTGAGAAGCAACAGTATTCTGAACTTGTTGGAATGCAGTTTGCAGGTTAGTGACAGGGAGTCCAGAAGAAGATTCACCAGTCATCATACCTTTGAGTTTATCTGGATTCTGCAACAGAGGTGGTGCTGTTTGTTCTGGTATCGGTTGAGTTGGAGGTGCTGTCTGCTTGAGAATTTGCTGAAGCATGCCTTGGAGATTCAATTCCATTTCACCCAGTTTCCTGTCCATCACCGGTAAGACCAACATGTCTGCCTGAATTTTTTGCACTTCCTGCTTCAGTTGTTGCAGATCCGTGATCTCCTCTCGAAGCCCTATCATGTCCTCCTGGAGCTTGTCAATAGCGTGTTGGCCCTTCAGGCGCGTTCCGTCCGCCATGGAATCAGATCAGAGAGTTGTTGTTGTTGAAGTTCGTCCCACCCAGCGGTGCCAAACACGGATCCGGGAAGATACGGGATTTTACAACGAGCGCGATGTGCTCTCGCAACCGTACCTTTTACCGAGTCTGCTTCCGAAGATCTCCGCCTCCAAATCGCCACCAACCGCTGCCGCGCCACCGCCTAGAACAGGGAGGGAGAGGTGGGAAGACAGGTAAAATCCCGATCACCTTCACTCTCTGCTCGATCCGCCGCCGAAGAACGCCTAAGAACGGCTGGCTCTGATACCTTTGTTACGCCCAGGATGTGAATCGAGGATGAACACTTGGTTTGGTAGTAGTTGATTTTGGTACAGATCGGTGGAAGTTGGGATAATCGCTAAGAGTAAGAACCCTAACAACTACACTAGTGACGCTAGAGACTAAAGTTACTTTTCTTCTTCTTATTATTTCAGTGCTCACGGCAGTGCCGGCTAGATATAGTTACAAAGTTGTGTTCCCCACACAGAGAGCCACACGGGAACATCCCACACAAGATCCTCCTAGTGGATCGGTCTTGTTTCTCCACCGTTGATGCTGAAGCTTGAGTGAATAACTGACGAAGTGTTGTGTCGCTGCTCCTCTTCTGTCTTTAGTCTTGTAGTCAGGACACGGTCCTGACACTTGTATTTGTTTCTGAAGAGAAAAAACGTCTATTTGCGCCTCCTGGTGCTAGTTCAAGGGCAAACTGTTCATTTCTTCTTCTTCTTTGTACAGTAGGGACTAGGGAGTAATGAAGCTGGTATTGGTTTACTGAATTTGTTCTGCATTGCCGAGTAGATTCAGATATCCTATATAAAGATGTTTATTAGATGTCAATTATGATTTAGGCATTCTCTCTCTACAGGCCTACAAGATGCCTAGAGAGAATCAAGAACGTAGAAACATATGTGGAGGAGAAAGCACAAGTAAGAGGCAAAAGACCTCCTCACCTTCCAACTCCAACCGAGATGGTGAACAGAGCTCAACCACTTCTTGAGACCCCATTGATTTCTGAATTATCATGAAATTACTAATTAAAACTTACCATTAATGCTTTTCATTGCCATTATCTGCAGATTCTCCGCCTCCGAGGGACGGTTAGTGTTATTTTGGCATGTAACCGACAGACTTTACCTTGCATATGGCAATCATTGGTAATCGTATCAAGTTCCCACCCTATTGTATAGCAGACTTCACACGTATAATGCGAAGCAGACTACTTCCTCGTGGTTATCCTATGCCAGATAGGATTGTTGGCAAGTTCTAACTTCCCATTTTCTAATTCTTCCCTCCCTTATTTTTTGATGTGTTTCTGCAGATTTATTCCTTACTTCGTTATGTCATGTTTCTCTGACTAGGGGGCATGCGCTTAGTGAACACCTTTGAATTTTGTTTTAAGGAGTTAGATGGCTACAGTGAAGAGCACACCAAGATCAAATTACTTGCTTTAAGCATGTCTCAGTCTATTGTTTCACTTGCTTCGTTTAAGGGTAATAATACAGTCATTTTTCTGCAAGGATTCTATTATTTTAAGTTAATCAGCAATTAAAATGCTGGTCTTGTGTAGGGAAAACACGGCTGTTTACGTGTACGGGCACAATTATAGGACACACGCAATCCACCATGAGTATTCTAACGTCTGCTAGTTTTGTTAGATGCGACAAAGATGAAAGTAAAATAAATGATAAATTGAAGGTTAGTGCTGCAAGCCATTTTTTCTTCTCCCATTGCTTCTTTGCGTTTTTTGCTTTATGAGATGATCAATACCTGCCACTTGGTTGCGGATTAAGGTGCGCCTTCCCAATGGCAAGCTTGTTACAGGAAAACTGTGGAAATACGATTTGTATTATAATATTGCTGTTGTCAACATGAAGGCTTTTCCAGAATTTCGCGCAGCAGACATTCATAATCAAGTGCAAGCTAATGTCAAATTGCCTCAAAGTAATCTGGTAGCTATTGGACGAGTGTTTGAATCCGGTGAGCTAATGGCTACAGGTGGCACACTGCTTTATAAAACTACCAAACTCGATTGCCAGGAACTCATGATCTCTACTTGTGAGATCACAAAGGTATTTCTGCTATCTCATCGTATATCGCTAAGTAGGCATATTAATAAAATGAAATTGGTATTATGACTAGATTTGGAGTGGTTGGTTCTGTTAGGAACATGCATCTCACTGATTCATATGGAATATCCAGTGGAAAAAATACTCACATGGAACTACAGTACTACATTATAGCGTGGATTGAATTTAAGCTAATTATGCAACACCTTCTGACATAACGTTCTTCTGTTTTGTGCTAGGCTGGGATTGGTGGGCCTCTTGTTTCTTATGGTGGAAACTTTGTTGGCATGAGCTTTTATGCGAAGGATGGAACTCCTTTCTTACCAACCAGTCTACTTTTGAAATGTTTAAAGCACTTTGATATATTTGGGTACGTTAGTTCTTATCTGTGTATTGTAGATAAATTTCAATGCATTTGCACTTTTTCAGCATAGTGTTGACAAAATTTGCCACCCTTAAATCAACTCTTTAGACATGAGCTTGAGTGATACAACAGCAGAAAGAAATACGCTGCCACCCCTCCATCTGTTAAGCTGCAGCCATAAAATTGCAGAGACTAGCCAGCTGTCACAATATACTTCTTTTGCCTATGAAGTTATATAGAGTTTTCTCTTATCATGTTTATCATACATGATTCATATTGTTTGTAAAAATATACCTGAACTGTTCAATCATGTGCCAAAACGTGTGATGCATGCAGGAGAGTTGTACAGCCATGGCTTGGTCTGAGGATTGGATCACTTCAAGCTCAAAAACTAGGTATCCGTGAAGAAGTACATGACACCTTCCCGCACCCACAGGGAGTCTATGTAGAGAGGGTCAGTGTACACCTCATGCCTTTGATGTACAGTAGTATTTTGTTTCCTTTTTTGTGTCGCTATGCCATTTTTGTGTACATTTGCTATCTTCTTGTCTGCACCGTTTCCCTGAGAGGAACCACCAGTTAGGCCATCCCACCCAGGAGTTGTTGTTTACAAGAATCATTCGTATCTAGGTATTAGGAGTGAGCCGAGTTGACTGATATTTTTTCGTCAATCTTAGTTTAATGTTGATCCATGGCTTGAACAAAATGGAAAGAGAAAAGAAACCAAGGGAGGAAGGAAAAAAGAAGAAATTAATCTTTTATTTATACCTATATAGAGGTAAAACCTATCCATCCATGGGTCTTAACTTCTTTCCTGCATTCTATATTTGCAATATATCGAGTTACATGATAGATACGGTAACAGGTTCTAATTATGACACAACATAAGCCTTTTGAGATTGAATATGAACATAACTAGGACTTACATATTGTTTATGTTGAGCAGTTGTCATGATGAGTTGGTTTTTAGGTTTTTTCATTCATCCTTGATTTGCTTGATAGGTTTTTGATGGATCCCCAGCACAAAATTCTGGAATCAACGTTGGCGATGTCATTACCAAGCTTGATGAAGTCGCTTTGTTCACTGCACAAGAGGTTCTGTTTCATAAGTTTGTTGTGTGTGTGTTTTTTTTCTAAAACTATGTTGCGAAGTCAGATTTTCATTTATCTTAGTTGCTTTTCTGCGTCTGAGCACATTGCTTATCCATTGCATTTTTTAGAAATTCGCTTTTAAGAAACCTCTGTTTATTTTGAAAGTTCCCTAGTTTGGCTGTGTTTATGCTTAGCTACCTCTGATATTTTTCATTGTGTCAATATAATAACAACTAAGAGGACGTCAAGATGAAAATTTATTGATTTGGTAAACAAGTGATAGGTATCGTGTTTTCATGAGACAGTTAAACAGCTTCTAATTATGACAACATTTTCTGAGAAAAAGATTGCGAGAACATCCCACCAAAACAAAATGGACCATCCCAGGTCCCAGCCTGTCACTAGTCCTGTTCAGTACATGTGGACAGAATTATGTAATCTGTTCAGAATTATGTGGACATGCGTGATAGAACGAGAATAGAGGATGATTAACCACACGATGTGGGTTCCGTGTTATCTCATACTTATAGAGGATTACAAGATAACCTAGAGAAACAAATCAATACACAATCCTAACCATAATGGCTCGATTTATATGCAGAAATACGGGCACTAGGTATGGTAGGATATAACCTAATCGGATTGCCTAACAGCCCCCCGCAGTCACAACGGGAGATTCTCGGACGCTGAGACTGGACCGAAAATCCAAGAACAATGGTGCTGGCAAGCCCTTGGTGAAGATGTCCGCGAACTGCCGAGAGGACGGCACATGTAGAACCCGAATCTGCCCAAGAGCCACACGATCTCGAACGAAGTGTAGGTCGATCTCAATGTGCTTGGTGCGCTGATGCTGGATGGGGTTCGTGGACATGTAGACGGCACTGACGTTGTCACGGAAAACAACGGTGGCGGCAGGAAGTGGTCGGTGAAGCTCCTGGAGGAGTTGGCGAAGCCAACTTGCGTCAGCGACAGCATTGGCGACAGCTCGGTACTCCGCCTCGGCGCTCGAGCGGGAGACAGTGTGCTGGCGCTTAGCGGACCACGAAACCAGGTTGTCACCGAGGAACACACAGTAGCCGGACGTCGATCGGCGAGTGTCGGGACAGCCAGCCCAGTCTGCATCGGTGTAAGCAACAAGGCGATCCATGGCAGAGGGTGTGAGCTGAAGACCATGGTGCAGGGTGCCCTTGACATAGCGGAGGACGCGCTTGACGAGGGTCAAGTGTTGATCGCGTGGATCATGCATGTGAAGGCATATCTGCTGGACGGCGTAGGCGATGTCGGGGCGTGTGAACGTCAGGTACTGAAGAGCACCAGCCAAACTCCGATACTCCGAAGGATCATCAACAGGAGAGCCGGCGGCTGCAGCGAGTTTAGGCGACGTGTCCACGGGTGTAGAGGCGGGGTGGCAGGAGCTCATGCCAGCACGCTCGAGAATCTCAAGAGCATACTGGGTCTGTGAGAGAAACATCCCACTGGTGTCACGGCGAACAGCAAGACCAAGGAAGTGATGGAGCTCACCCAGGTCTGTCATGGCGAACTCGGCACTGAGAGCGGTGATGACGCGCTCAAGTAAGGTCGATGAAGAAGCCGTGAGGATGATGTCGTCTACATAGAGTAGAAGATATGCAGTCCCCATGGAGCCGTGCAGGGTGAAGAGAGACGTGTCCGACTTTGAGCATATGAAGCCGAAGGTGGTGACGAAACTCGCAAAGCGGTGGTACCATGCACGAGGAGCCTGCTTCAGGCCATATAGTGCACGGTTGAGGCGACACACATGGTCAGGGCGAGCGGAGTCGATGAAGCCGGTGGGCTGGTTACAGAGAACCACCTCGTTGAGACGTCCGTGGAGAAAAGCGTTCTTGACATCAAGTTGGCGAATCTTCCAGTTGGAGGAGAGAGCGACGGAGAGGATGACCCGGATGGGGCTGGTTTAACAACCGGGCTAAACGTCTCGTCGAAGTCGATGCCGTGCTCCTGAGAAAAATCGCGAAGCACCCAACGGGCTTTGTAACGGTCGAGGTTGCCATCGGGCTTGAACTTGTGACGAAACACCCACTTCCCGGTGACGACGTTGGCGTTGGCGGGGCGCCGGACGAGAGTCCATGTGTCGTTGGCGAGGAGAGCACCGTACTCATCCGTCATGGCCGCAAGCCAGTTCGGGTCTTTGAGAGCACCACGAACAGACTTCGGAATCGGCGAGGGAGCGGGGGAAGGAGCTGGTGCGGCGACAGCGTGTAGATTGAGACGCTCTCGAGGTCCAATGACCTTGCCGGCTTGTCGTCGAGTGACCATGCGATGAGTTGGAGCGACCGGGGCTGGAGAGCGCGGTCGTGGCGAGGTCGATGGTGGTGATGAAGCCGTGGACGAGGCAGAGGGCGAGCTCGAAGCAGGAGACGCAGTACCAGAGGCCGCGTGACCGGCAGACGATGGTGGGCCGCTGGCGGACGAGGCCGGGGCGGAGGCCTGCTGGGCCGAAGTAGCGGAGGCCTGCTGGGCCGAAGTGGTCGCAGAAGAGGCCCGTGAGGACGTCGAGGCCGGCGTGCGAGGTGAGGAAGGGGCCCGTGCGGCGGAGGCCGGGGAAGCCGCGCTGCGGTGTCCAGCATGCCGATGCGGCCCAGCGTGCATGGGAGGCAACGTGATCGAGGCTGGGACGTCGATCTCATCGTCGGCCAGTGTAGATGGCGGTGCTGGCTGCTGCATGTTAGTCAGGGAAAAATCCGGCGCAAAAGGAAAGCGATTTTCATCAAATATCACATGCCGAGATATGATGATGCGACGAGTCTCAATGTCCATGCAGCGGTAACCACGATGATTAGAGGGATAGCCTAGGAGAACACATGCGGTAGATCGATGGGACAATTTGTTTGGCATGGTGGCGGAGAGGTTTGGATAGCACAAGCAGCCGAAGGTGCGGAGGAGGGTGTAGTCCGGGGGTGTGGAAAAGAGGGCAGAAAAGGGACATGGGGCGGCGAGTGCTTTGGTGGGTAGGCGGTTTAGGAGATATGTGGCGGTGTGAAGAGCTTCGACCCAAAAAGTAGGAGGCATGCTCGCTTGGAATAGGAGGGTGCGTTTGATGTCATTGACAGTACGAATAACGCGTTCCGCTTTACCGTTTTGGGGAGACGTATAGGGGCACGAGAAGCGCAGTTGAATTCCATGTAGGGCGGAGAGGGTCTGAAGGGCGTGGTTGTCGAATTCACGCCCGTTGTCGCACTGAATCGCTTGAAGAGAGAGAGAAAATTGTGTGGAGACATAAGCACGAAAGTTAGACAATATAGAAAAAGCTTCGGATTTCCTACGGAGGGGATACGTCCAAAGATAATGAGTGAAATCATCTAAAATAACCAGAAAATATTTATAACCAGAAACACTCGCGACAGGTGATGTCCAAAGGTCACAATGTATTAAAGCAAATGGACGATGAGTAGTTGTTGTAGAAGTAAAAAATGGTAAACGAACATGACGACCAAGTTGACAAGCATGACATAAACTAGGATCCTTGAGCACTTTATTTTGGGGGAGCGACAGCGATGGAGCGAGGCGTCGGAAAGCATCAAGACCAGGGTGGCCAAGGCGTCGGTGCCAAAGTGTGGAGTCGACGGTGAAGGCGGTGTTGGCGTGCGGCAAGGAGGACGTCGGGTAGAGGTCACCCGAACTACTGCAGCGGAGGACCACGGCTCCTGTCCTGAGGTCCTTCACAGAAAAGCCCCAAGGGTCAAATTCAACGGAGCAAGAATTGTCACGAGTGAATTGACGAACTGAAATTAAATTTTTAACGATGCGAGGAGTGACAAGAACATCACGAAGAGTGAGACTATGGGAAGAAGAGGGGGTGGGGAGGGAGGTATGGCCGGAGTGAGAGACAGGGATAGAGGAGCCATCTCCGACTATGATGAATTTATGTGGAGGAGTGGAGGAAACAGAGGTCAGGTTACCGGCAGACGAAGACATGTGTGCGGAGGCGCCGGTGTCCATTATCCACTCCGGCGGCGCTTGCAGGCTCATGGTGTTGAAGTAGCCAGCAAGAGCGGAGGGATCCCATGTCGGTGTCGAAGGGGCGTAGCTGGGGTAGCCGTAGTTGGGGTAGCCGCTGTAGGAGAACGTCGCGGGCGATGGAGGTGTGGCGACGGAGCTGGCAGGGCCATGTAGCCCTGCGCCGGTCGAGGCGGCGGAGCCGGAGGGAGTGGCCCGAGAAGGCTGGGAGCCGGGCCGTGTCCAGGAGCAGGGAAGGCGCGTCCACCATGTCCTGCCATGGGATACATGTGGATGGCGCCCGTCCATGGATGCTGCAGGCTCGGGAAGACAGGGGTGCCGCCTCCCCCCGTGTACTTCTTCTTTCCCTTGTACCGGCCGGAGCCGGAGTTGTTGGGGACGCCGTAGCCATGGCGCCCGGCATGGGGTTGCTGCGGCAGAGGAGGTGGTCCGCCGCGAGGAGCTCCAGCAGGCGGAGCTGCGTAGAAGACCGTGGGCGACGTCGAGCGCGTCGAGGAGGGCTTAAGTTCCTGCAGCAACAACATGTTGCGAAACTCAAGGAAAGTGGGGAAGGGTTTGAGAAGAGGAGCGAGGTTCCCGATCTCCTTGTAGTCGTCGTGGAGGCCCCTGATGGTGTTCCACACCAGGCATCGTCGGTGACCGGTGCGTTGACGTCGGCGAGGGCATCGGCGACCGTCTTCTGCTCGAGGCAGTACGCGGTGACGCTCTTGTCGCCTTGCTCGATGTTGCGGAATTTTTGGCCGAGGTAGCCCGCCCGGGCTTGCTGGTTGTCGCGGAAGAGGGCGGTGATGCCGCCAAGGACGGCGAAGGCAGTGGTGCCCGAGGCCATCACCATGTCGGCGATGTCGGGGGTGATGGAGCCGTAGAGCCAGCGAAGAACCATGGCGTCCATCCGCAGCCACTCCGCGTCGACCAGCGGGAGAGCCGTGGTGAGGTGATCGGCGAGGGCGAACTGATTGACGGCGATGGAGAGGAAATTCCGTCACTTGGTGAAATTGGAGGCTTTGAGATCGAGGGTGACGGGGATGAGGCTCTTGATGTTTTGGATGGCCATGGCCTGAGCCCAGAGGTTGGCGTGGGGATGGGGAAGAGGTGCGGCGTCGGCCATGGTGGTGGTGGCGGCGGCAGGGGAGGGAGGGGTGCTAGGCCGCGGAACCCTAGGGCGGCGGCGGTAGTGGAGGGGAGCGGAAGAGAACCTTCTGGCTGATACCATGATAGAACGAGAATAGAGGATGATTAACCACACGATGTGGGTTCCGTGTTATCTCATACTTATAGAGGATTACAAGATAACCTAGAGAAACAAATCAATACACAATCCTAACCATAATGGCTCGATTTATATGCAGAAATATGGGCACTAGGTATGGTAGGATATAACCTAATCGGATTGCCTAACAATGCGGGGCGGCGAGGCGGTCGCGGGAGCGCCGCCGGCCGCGGGCGGCGGAAGCAGGCGGTCCGGCCGGCGGTGGCTGCGGGGGCGGCGATGGTCTTCCTCCTCCCGACGGTCGCTAGATGACAAAATCGTTCGATCGATCGAGCGTTCGATAGCTAGCCTCCCCCAATCTTTTTTGATAACATACATTTTATACATGGTTAAGTTTTTTGGAAGCGTAACTTACAAATGTTCATGTTTTAAACAATCTACTGGTCTAACAATTTTATTTGTTCCTCTTCAGTTTCATGATCTGGTTTTAGACAAGACAGAGAGCACTTCACGACATGGTGAAGGGATACGCTTTGAGGTCAGTTGCAATGCTTTTACTATGGATTATTTATTCTTCCACAACTTGCACTTATTATTCTTAATTCCTCGCCGTTTCATATGAAAATAGGTGTTTGTCCTAAGGCCAAGTAACAATTTTGAGTTCAGTTCACCTATCAACGCTGAAGTGATTGACATGAGCAAGCAAAACAGGTTTTTCCTGACACTCACAGTGAGTTTGTTAAAACATCATGTCAGTATTTTCCATGAATTTAATTTTTTTCTGTGATAGATGGCCGTTACCCAAGACGAAGTGGCTATATCCAGGTGACAAACGTCATGTGGAGGAGACGACCCTCTTTTGAAAGTGTACCCAACCTAACTATGTATATGAGTATATCGTGCCAAGTGATGGGATGCCTCTTTTTCTTGGAAAATCATAACAGATGTCTAGGATAACAAGTGTTGACTCTAGACATTATCGACCAAAATTTGCGCTGCTCAACCGTCCTAGCAATTACTTTCGAAAGCATACTCTCAGTGTTATTTAGTTAACTTTGTACAGAATTTAGGTAGCAACCTCGCTTACTGGGAAATGTGGTAGTTTGGCAAGTAGGGTCACTTTTAAAGTCTGGGAGGGTACCTTCACTTTTTTGGCACACAAACCCTGCATTCATTCAGTTCAGAGTACAGGATTCGGACTTAACAGACCCAGTTACATAAGCAGCCATAGAAAGCAAAACTACATTGCAAATACTGCTAAGATCATGATGAAGCTGACTTTCATGTCACTGCCGCTGACGACCACATCCTTTTTCATGTCACTGCAGTCACTGCCGTTGACGAGCCGAGAATTCCCACCAGCAAAACAGAGTACCGCACGACATGACCAATGCCATTGTGGTATAATTTGTCCTAAATGGCACTTAGCCAAACTTTCCGCCAGATCTGACCTCTAAAAAAAAAAATCAGCCACTACTAACCCCCGGGGTAGTCGCACCATTTGCTCTAATGGTTTCTCTGCTGGAGGCTCCATGTTTGCTGGCGTAAATTCACTGACAATAACAACTATGTTTAAGTTATCTCAGTTAGATAAACTCTTGACATGCCCCTAACACAGCGTCCGGCAACGGAGTTGGACAGGCACTATTGGGCGTGCCAGAACATGTTGTCGCGTATGGGGGCGCCCCCAATACGGCTGTCCCAATAGTTATTTTCTTGCCAAAGTCAAACATTTTGGCAAATACAAATCTAAATATTTGTATGCTTCATACTCCTTCCGTTTTTTAATATAAGATGTTTTACCTTTTGTCCACATTCAAATGCGCACAAATGTATGTAGACACATTTTATTTTATATGTTTACTCATTTTAGTATGCATGTAGACAACATGTATAACATCTTATATTAAAAAACGAAGGGAGTAGTTTTCAACACATATAAATTATTTTTGCAATAATTATTAAATTAGAAATAAAACAATTCATACAATTCAAATAAATTAACTTCAACTAGATCACGGTGGCGTTTCCTTTGAGCGCACAGATGCTATAATAGATCATTTTGCAGTTGGTGATGAAGAACTTCACCGCGGATTTCCGTATGCATGTCGGCGAGAGGACCCCGATGATCATACATATGAGTATCATTCACTTGATCTCGGCGCTCACTCTCGTGCATGATCACACTAGTATTCGTGACCTCCCACATCTACTCCGTCGACCATGTAAGAGCAGGGTATCAGACAATAGCGAAGTGAGATTGGAGCACATCAAATGTCTGCTCGACATCCTTCCTGTCACTATTGTTCTTTAGCAAACCAAGATTTTTTTGAGCTAGAGGATCGGGGATTGTCTTCACAAATGTCGACCATGTTAGATGCATGCCATCAGCTAAGTAGTATCTTTGACGTACTGATAGCCATTGATCTCATAGAGTCATAGTTGACCGCCGGAGAATGGCGTTCAACAAGTCTAACAAACATCGGAGAGCGTTGCAACACCGCCGCTGCCACCACCACCCTGCAATGCATCCATCCTTCAGTTTATTGCAAGCGCACGTGGGAGTGATACTCTCACGGTACTCCCTCGGTTTCTTGATGTAAGGTGTATAGTTTTCCGAAGAAAAATCCGTAATGTAAGGTGTATTTGCTATTTATGAACAATTGGACCCATCAAAAAATGCGACCTAGTCTTAAAAGAGGGATTTTATGGATTGCATTCATTTTGTGCCTATTAAGAACTAATCTCTCGCGATTTTTACCAGAAAAAAATGAGTCCACTCTATGCAAAATACACATGTCTTAATATTCGTGCAGAAAACTATACACCCTACGTTCGGGAACGGAGGTAGTATTATTTTATTGTCGTTTGGGGTCTGGCCTCCATTGGTTTATAAGGATAGCTAAGACCAGCCACAGTGTGGCTGAAAAGCGATTCAAACATCACAATGAATCGATGCTATACAATGCAGAGCATTGCTTTGTTGTGTCAGATAAAAAAAGCGGTTCCAATTGATGGTTCGATTCATCCTTCTAAACAATACTATTTCTGCATGCGGATCAGCTAGTCAGGCATGCGGAGCTTCGCTCAGCCGTTGATGACCCCGGTGGCTGGGAGAGAAATTCTTCTTTTATTTGACTTGGGCCCTACCACGATACAGTATGATGCGGTTCAATACACTGCAGCCAAATGCCTAGCGATTCACAGCTGACAACCTTTTAGCTTGAACCGGCGCGACGTAGTAGCTGGTCTAACCCAACAGGAGGATCATAAATCAATCAAGGAATCGTTTAAACGGGGTATTGCACTTATAGAAATCGACAAATATGGAAACGGAGGTAGATATTGGTCAGCCATATATCCAAATGATACCATAGAGAATATGTATTGCAGATATCCCGTGGATATGGATTATCTAATATTTTTTACATATCATCTGGGAGTGGTGTTTTGGCTCCCGGGTGCATATGCACCCTTTATTTAAAATGCATTATGAAAGTACTTACAAATTTCAAAAAAAAAATTGAAAAAATGTTCGCGCATATATCTTAACATGCTATGTGTTCACAAAGTCGTTTCACGAAAAATCGACATTTTTTGTGGCTTGTGTAAAAAGACAAAATTTGGTGCTAAAATAAGGCTTTTCAAGAGACCGTTTTTTGTCTTTTCTACGTAGGGCACAAAACATATCGGTTTACGGTGAAACGAATTTGTGAACACATAGAATGTGAAGACATATCCGCGAAATTTTATTTCAGATTTTTTCAACATTTTGAAATATGTTTTTCAAATACCGGGTGCATATGCACCCGGGTGCCAAAGTGAATTTCCGATATCATCCTAGCTTTTCAAACAGAACTATTCCGTAAAATTGGGGCCAAACACAAATGCATAGACAACCATGTTAGTTCGTCTATTTTTCTGAATGAGTGAGGGCATAGAAGTGCCCAATTTTCATTCAGCTCAAAAGCATAATACAGATAGTAGTACAATACCCTCGAGATGTACATTAGCAGTAGCATCAAACACAGAGCAGCTTGTATTGCTATGAGCAGAGTTCATGTAAGAACAAATAGGCTCAGATCGGATGGATCTTTTTGCCTAATGTGCACAATTGTGAGCGACTCCGTTGATGCCTTGTCCAACGTGATAGACCTCGTATCGCAGAGGGTTGGCCAACTCCTTAAACTGCATCACAAGGCCACGAACTTCCCGAAGAACAAAAACACCGACGGCGATTGCTTGGATCAAAACATCAATGTATCCTCCCCCGTTCCTGCCAATGACCATAGACTCCAATTCCTGCCGGAGGTATAGCATTCCTCCTAGTTTGCCAGAGGTATAGCGTTCCTGCCAATGACCATAGACTCCTAGATATTTTCTCCGCTTCCTATTGGAGTCTGTCCCAAAATTTCGAATTCGAAGTTGAGTATAATTCACATTCGGATCCGTATCCGATTATTAGCCGCTCCGCTTCTAATCTAGCAAGAATATATGAGAAAGGATATGAAAAGAACATTATGCCATGTGATCCAATCCATTTACATCCATACTAATTCCTTCCTATTCAACTGCTTATTCATTTTTCTATCATGCACGCGGTTTACCTTTTTTTTTCAAGGAAATGAATTATAGTGAATTGAATCAATGAAAAATTTGAAGTACTAGAACTACAATTCGGTCAAAAAAGGACACCAAAGTCCCAACGAGAAGCCCCACCAAGCCGCTCGAACGTTCTTCCTTCTGTACTTGTCCGTCCAGGCCGCCCCGGACCGCAGGCATGCACGCCACCGAGCTACGCCACGCAGTCGTCGCTGCTCTTCCCCGCCACATCTTCCCGGGACACCTGCTCTCGCCCGCCCACTAGAAGGAAACCGGCCCTCTCGAGAGCTTTCCCACTGACACACCGGTCCACAACCTCCTCCGCGCCCCCAGGGACGCCGCACACGTAGCTCTCGCCGACGGCGGGTCGACACGCGCGCCAAGCCTCGGTCCGGGCCCACGAATCAGCGACAGTACCCGTGGGCCCGCCTGCCGATATAGCGACGAACTGGGGGAGCTTTTCGCTGGAAAAGCCCGAGAGCTCTTTCCTTCCGGTCGACGTCGTCCCATTTCCCTTCCCAATCCGCGGCTCCGCCTCCTCTCTCCACCACCGCTTCCTTCGCCGTAGCCTCCTCAACTCCACCCCCAGCCAGCTTCACGGAGCGCCGCTGATGCTTCTCCGCCCCGCCCCGCCAACGCACCTCCCGGCCGCCGCGGCCCGCAGGAGCGCCGCCCCCACCACACCCCCCTTCTTTCTTGTGCTCCGGCGTCGCCAGCGGAGGCGGCGGCACCGCCCCTACACGCTCCTCCGCGCCTCCCTCCCCGACATCCTCGCCAGCCTCCCCGCCTCCCTCGCGCTCGTCGGCCCCGCGGCGGCCGCGGCCGCCGCCGCCGTCGTCTCTTCCTTCGCCTCCCCCACCCTCCCCCCACCTTCCCCAAACCCAGACCCCTCCTCCGCCTCCCAGGCCGACGCCGCGGGCGAGTGGATCCTCTTCACGAGCCCGACGCCCTTCAACCGGTGCGTGCTGCTGCGGTGCCCCTCCGTGTCCTTCGAGGACGGGGGCCAGCTGCTCGACGGCCTCAACGACCGCCTGCTCGCCGAGGAGCGCCACTACGTCAACCTCAGCCGGGGCCGCATCCCCGCCGCGGCGCGTGAAGCCGCCGCCAACGCCGAGATACTGTCGTACCAGAGGGTCTGCATCCCCGCGGAGGACGGCGGGGTGATCGCGCTCGACTGGCCCGAGAACTTGGATCTGGATAAGGAGCATGGGCTCGATTCCACGGTGCTCGTCGTGCCTGGCACCCCCGAGGGCAGCATGGAGACGGGCATCGAGGTGTTCGTGCTCGATGCGCTCAAGAGTGGCTACTTCCCCATTGTGATGAACCCCAGAGGCTGCGGTGGGTCACCGCTTACTACGCCCAGGTGAAATCATTTTACACTCTAAAACTCCTCTGCACATTTAGCACACATATGGAAGCGCTCCAGTAGGTTACTGGCAACATCACTCCTAAGTATTCATAGATTCTTATTTCGTAGTGTACTTTAAGTTTCTCAAGTTTTGTGGGTCATGTTTGCTAGACCCAAAATATAAGGGTTCGCCAAATGTGTTACTTCTCTTAAAACTCCTCTGAACATTTAGCACACATAGAAGCGATAAGATACTTTTTTATAGATGTGGGTGTTACTACTGGAATTCAGCAGTGAATGGTAAGGTGAAATGCGTAGAGACATGACACTTTGTAGGGGAAAAGTGCATCTCTTACAAACTTAATCACTAAACTAAGATATTTAACAGGAGATGGCATATGCTTGTTATCTAGACATAATCTAGAAACGTGTTACTTCTCTTAATGAAACTAGGGAATTTGTCAGCAAATCAACTTCTTGAGGGCAAAAATCAATTAATGAGTGTAGCTTCAAATTTGTAGGAAATACCGGCAGCAGGAAATTGTCAAGTAAAGTTCAGACAGTATAATCAATAATAATTTTAGCTTCTTACCTATCAATCACATTTCGGATTTGTGGTACATTGGGGTAATTTGAAACATCAAGGACCACTATTGTGATGGCTATGCTGTTGATCTGATGCACCCCTTTTATATAGGAATGTCATTGCAATATTGTACTCTGTTGATGGTTATATACAAGTTTTGAGGTTTGGCGGTGATGGATATCTTGCCTAAAATTGTAGGTTCTAAACAAACTGCTTTTGTAGGTTATTTACAGCGGCTGACAGTGATGATATCTGCACAGCAATACACTTCATAAACAGCAAAAGACCGTGGACGACTCTAATGGGTGTTGGGTGGGGATATGGTGCCAATATGCTGACAAAGTACCTTGTCAAAGTTGGAGAGTCTACTCCTCTTACTGCTGTTGTTTGTATTGATAATCCTTTTGACCTAGAAGAAGCAACGAGATCGTATCCTCATAATGTCGCTCTTGATCAAAAACTCACGGCTGGCTTGGTTGATATTCTGCGTGCTAATAAGGTTTTGGCACCACACTCTACCCCTCCCCCCCACCCCCTACTCATGCACTTGCATATCTTCGTATGACAAAATTTCACATAAGCAATGCACAAATCAGTTGAACAGTCATTGTAGTAAATAACTGGCCATAGTAGTATTTTATTAGCGTTCTATGTAATTAGAGCAATGCAAGCTATACAGGTTGAACCACTTGACCAACCAGCTGTCTTTGATGGAAATTCGCTGCATTTCTGATGTTTTATTTTTCAGGAACTCTTTCAAGGTAAGGATAAAAACTTTGATGTTCACAAGGCTTTGTCGGCCAACTGTTTGCGGGACTTTGATGGGGCAATATCCATGGTTTCACATGGGTTTGCTACGGTTGATGACTTCTATGCGGAAAATAGCATGAGGCTATCAGTTGCTCGTGTGAAAATACCTGTACTCTTTATACAGGTATAAGTTCAAAATATTGTTAATATGTCATGTCACCTGCATATCATATTAATCTAATGCCAAGTTATCCAAATGTTTAATACTGAATCCGCTTCAGGCTTTGTCAACACCGTTTATTTAGTTATCTAATTTGAAGCCATATTTTGCAGAGTGATGACGGGACTGTGCCACTTCTGTCAGTACCACGCAGTTCAATATCAGAAAATCCTTTTACCAGCCTTCTTCTTTGTTCTTGTGTACATTCCACTGTCTTCACCTTTGAGAGGTACACCGCGTTGTGGTGCCAGAATCTTACCTTAGAGGTAAACATTGTCATTTTCTTCATTTGACTCCCAGTGGAGGCATTTTTGTACCACTTCAAAGAGGAGTTTATATGCATATTTCTGAATCTTCACCATGATCTCTTCCCCCTCCCCTTTGGTCTGTGTGTGCTGGGTGTATGGGCAAGTATGTGGGTGCTCACTCATAATGGGCTTAAGCGATCTCCTGGACCTTTTCTGTGATCTACTAGGAGTATCTAACCGTTGACGATCCATTCTAAGCAATTGTGCCGAACACTACTTCTTGTAGTACACAATAGTATTTACTAACATTCTTATGGATCATGTGTGCAATTACTTATTCCATGTTGCTCATTTTCAGCCGTTGATTATTTTTTTATTTTATGCAGTGGTTGTCTGCAGTGGAGTTTGCACTTCTGAAGGGTCGCCATCCGCTTATCAAAGATGTAGACATCACTATTAACCCATCCAAAACTCTAGCATTCGTTGAACCTCAACCAAATAATAAGATCCCGAAAGATAATAATTTTCATGAGCAATCTCAGCTGATATTTTCTAATAATGTTCCACATGGAACAAATGAGCTGCTCACTGGTTCTGCAAATGGATATGCCGCTGAAAACAGCGAAAGTGGGCTGTTCGAAGATAATGGTGACATGGGCAGGGTTGGCGAAGATTCAAATGAAGAGTCAGAACAGAGTTCTAAAGATAATGGTGACATGGGCAGGGTTAGCGAAGATTCAGATGAAGAGGAGTCAGAAGAGATTTCTGAAGATGATGAAAAAGGTCAAGTACTACAATCCGCAAGTCTTGTGATGAATATGTTGGATGCTACAATGCCTGGTACTCTGGATGATGATCAAAAGAAGAAGGTAAATAAGATTTATCAAATGTTTCTCTGTGTAGTAAATTATCCATGCATTGTAGCATTTCAATACAAAAATATAGGCTACTCGCTAAACATCCTAAGTTTGTCTTCACAGTCTAAACATCCTAAGTTATTTTGCGATATGTAATTTATTAGGTTTAAAGTTATTGAGGCAGTTCTTGTAGGATGCTCCAACTTACCTCTTGAGCGGTAAGACCCTAAGAGGCATATTTAATCCTAGCCGTGCATTACTCAAACGTAAATTGACCATAGGAAGGTTCCACATATAGCAAGTAAGAGAAAAAAAATGAATGAAATTATCCCTTCCTCCTATACCAAGATTACCACACGTGCCTTACCCACACCATTTTTCTTTTCTTTTCTTGCCCTATGCCTATGGTACACTGTTTGCAAGCATTTATCTGTACTATTTTTTCCTTGTATTATATTATAGTGAAGTTATGGCCATGAGTTTCTTAGTAGAACAAAATTGTTCATGTGGAACAATTGATATCACTCGTGGGAGATCATGACTAAAAATACAAAAATATTGTACGATAAAGACCACTGAAGAAGTAATGGCAATGCGAGTATAAGATCTGCATGGACTTAAGATCTTGATGCATCCAACATTGGTCTTAGACTCTTAGTTAGTAGATCTCGTCAGGAGAAACACACTGGTTCAAAGGGATAGCAAATCGGACTGTGAGTTTATAACATATGCATTTTCTGAGAAAATAGTCAAAGTTTAACTTCCATGGACGAAACAAAGAGAAAGGTATGAACAAACATTAGCACTAAAAAATTCGCATGTTTACCTTGTGCTTTAATTACTACTCCCTCCGTTCCTGTTATAAGATATTCTAGTTGTTTTTGAATCGCATGTATATAGACACGTTTCAGTGTCTGTTCACTCGTTTCGGTCTGTATATAGTCCACATTGAATTATCCATAACATCTTATAATTTCGGAACGAGGGAGTACTGTTTATTTCCTTGTTTAGACAAACCGCAAAGTCCATGTTAACCGCAAAGTATTGTTAGCCATTGAATCACATGGAATTAATGGCTCACATTGTGTAGTGCGTCTTAATTTTTTTCTTATTGGAGTATTCTTAGCGCTTGAACATGCTTCGACCCAACTTGATACTGTACAAACTTATGCTAAACTCAAGATAGATTTGCAAGAAACTTGAACTGAAGCTACATGCTGTTTGAATGCTTCCTCCATCTTGATGGTAGGATATTTTCTGTGATAGATGCGAGCGCTGCTGTAACTTTCTTGCAATTTCAAAATTATGGATTATCTGCATCTCAGCAGGGTATTATCATCCTCAATTCAAAACACAAGTTTGCTTGCGATGGTCTTGTGAGGAACATGCCAATTTTCTTACATGTTTCTTTCTTGTCATAAGGTTATGGTGGCAGTGGAACAAGGTGAATCTCTGGTGAAAGCTCTAGAAGAAGCTGTACCTGAAGATGTGCGTGGAAAGCTTACAACTTCTGTGGCTGAAATTTTACAATCTAAACGAGGCAATTTCAATTTAGAGGCACTGAAGCGGGGCTGGACTAATGTAAGATCATCCCGCAAGTCAGTGGTCCAAGAAAAGGTCAAAGAGTCAGATCAGGAAAGTGGATTTAAGGATGCGAAAACGCTTGATCAGGACAGGATTGCTATATCCACTGGTGAGAGAGACCAAAAGGACACTAATTTGACCTCGAGCGACAGGAATCCTGGAGAAGGCACTGATCTATTACAAGAAAAGCCTTTCCAAGCTTCTGGCACTCTTGGAACTGGAATTGAAACGGGAAGTGAACAGACTCAGCTCAACAAATCAGAGAAAGGTAACTCTGGATCAAATGAAAGCAGTGAAGAACAGCACAGGAACGATGAGGGAAGTGAAACAGCTCCAACTAATATTTCCGATGATCAATCAACGGCCAACTCAAATGGGGCTCCTAGAGAGCAAGTGCAATCGGCAGATTCTACAACAGAGCCGAATCCACAGCCTAATGTGATAGATAAGGAAGGCGATGCAGTTCGTGCCAATGAAGATAAGGTTGCACATAATGTTGTTGATCAGAGCATGCAAGTCCCTAAGGCAGAAGAATCTAGATCTCCCCCAGTTAGTGTGACACAGGCATTAGATGCCTTAACTGGATTTGATGACTCGACTCAAATGGCTGTCAACAGTGTATTTGGAGTTCTCGAAAATATGATTGACCGGTTTCAAAAACATCATGACTCTGAGAATGGGGGCAATTCTGAGGGAACCACTGATGAATCTTCTGTAGATGAGACAGAGTCTAGTGTGACGGCAGATGTGGACAATGAGTTGAGTGGGAAGAACAAACAATCATCATCTGATCAACCGAAGCACAGTATTTCTGTTAAACTCGTCCAGTAGTGTCTGAGGATCACACTATTGGTGAGACAAATTCTGATTTAATCGTTCCACCTTCGAAAGGAAAGATAAGAGATTCTCAAAGAAACAAACCTAGGAACTATGTGAGTGGTGATGTTACAAAGCAGAGCAGTGGCTCACCTGATTTTTTATTGGATATAGCTGCTAATTCTTATTTGAAGGTGCAGTATGCTTTGTACCTTCATGAATATCTTTCAAGACAATTGCAACTCCAGTCACCAGATTTGAACTCAGCAACTGATCTTTTCCTTGACCCACAAGAGGGTAAATGGAAACTAGCAGATCAAATGGACAATGTGCAAGACGACGGTACTAAATCTGGCAAGCATGCAGCATTGAGGAAGAGATCGAACATGCTGATTCTTCCCAAGCTCTACCTATGGCAGGCAATGTTATTTTGCCACCATACTCAGTCCTGAGAAATTTGGCAGACTCTAAAAGCAAGGTAAATGAAAAGTTACCGGGTAATGCTTTGAGACAGACGCTCATATACTTCATTACTGATGAATTATCACATGCCCTCAAAATTGAAGTTGGTCGCAAATTGGGGATTAAAAAAACCGAGAAACTTCAAAGAAGTCTTGCACATGATGTAGAACGACTCGCTGCTCAAGTTTCTAGAACTATTGTGCGCGACTGTGAGTTATACAGAGCTACATCTGTGCAGAGAAATCCAACAACTGTGAAATTTGGTGTGGTTCATGGAGAAAATGTCATTGAAGCTGTATCAACTGCAGTTCAGCAATCTGATGATCTGAGAAATGTTCTTCCAGTGGGTGTCATAATTGGTGTAACCTTAGCATCTTTGAGAAATTATTTCCAAGTTGGTGTCTCAAAGCATGACAACCTTACAAAAGCTGCAGTGAAGTCAGGATTTTAAATGAGGATCTTATTGTTCAGGATGCAGGCAAAGCAAATATTGATAATCCATCCTCCAGAGAAAAAGTAGCAAATATAGATATTGAAAAAACTGGACAGCCCAAGCAGCAGGAGATAACAAGGTCAGAGGGTAAAGGCATGATGGTTGGGGCTGTTACAGCTGCCCTAGGTGCCTCCGCCTTGGTAGCACATCATCAAGTAAGTTAATAATGCCCTGTAATTTCTTTCTATCTTTATACTTTGTGCGTACGTGTGCACACCTTTGGATCATGTTTGAAGTTAGTTAGATGAGAACATAACAGTCTTATATTGACATGTCTATTATCTCTTGAATGAAACACTAGATGATGGAGTCAGCCCAGCTTTTTGTTTGAACATTAGTCCAAATATCTTGTGTAGTATCAGGTAATAGGTACTAGTTCTCACTTGTCAGTTGTCACAAGTTCAAGTAGTGCACAGAGATTGATCCTTATAGCAAATTCCATGTTACACCAAAACAGATGCCTACTGCAAATTTGAATTCCTAATCCTCCTTGTTGAGATATTTGACATAAACATTTTTATCTAACAATACATACTTTTTTATATCTCAGCAAAAGGAGGTTGAAGAGGAAACTGAACAGGAAAAGAGCCAGAACAACTTAGTGAGCAGCTTTGCTGAGAAAGCCATGTCTGTTGCAGCTCCCGTAGTACCCACAAGGGATGATGGTGAGGTTGATCATGATAGGTATGTTTAGTGTGTCCATTTCATTTATCGGTTTTTGTTTTCTCTTTGTTATCTCTTGAATAGAGTTACCATGTGACTCTGCAAGCAGGCTCGTTGCTGTTTTAGCTGAACTTGGACAAAGAGGTGGAACTTTGAAATTTGTGGGGAAAATCGCTCTACTCTGGGGAGGTATTCGTGGTGCTATGAGCTTGACTGACAGGCTTATCTCGTTCTTACGTATCAGCGAACGTCCCTTATTTCAGAGGTCAGTTTTTCCAAGTTCTAATTCGCTCCAAACAAATAGACAAAAAATCACATGCCATATTATGATAGAAGGATATAGAAGTTTCTAAACGGCTGGCTAAGTACCTCTGGATTGCAGCCGGCCTCGAATGAGCACACCATAATTCCAACCGTTTAGTATGTCAATCATATTATGAAATGACCTTGCAGAAGTAGTTACCAACTTTCTACATGATAACTCAGTCACAACTGCTTGATTTGTCTTTGGTGGGGATGGTGAAACAACCAGCAATCCAGCATCATGACCACATATTTAGGATTTTTTGTTAAATTTTGTTTCCTCCCTGAGCCACTTCGCATGGCATGTTTACTGTTGCATTTCAAGTAGCTATAGATGGTTAAACATAGTCATTCCATCTTTCCTTGTTACGGTTCAGCTAAGCTCGTAGACTACAAATACATGGTATGTCTCCAGAAGCGTTACCAGATGTAACCAATGTTTGAAAAGTCATTTTTCCTTATCTTTTAGACACTATTTTCAGAAAACCGAAAGGAACAATGGGCAGATTACACCCAAACGAGTGCACCTCCTATATGTACACCGCATACCTCCACACAAAATGCGTAGTTAAACAACCGCATCATCATCTTCTCATGCTCATCCCAGATTCTCTTGCGCCAACAACTTCCTGATGTGCATCTTCACTGCTATCAAAGCTCGATGAAAACCGCCCAATGTTTCCTTGCACAGAAAGTCCCACATCCTAAAACGAAAGGCCTTGCGTGATTCAGCTATTTTATCCACTTTTATACCGAGATCAGAAGTCCTTCCTTTTTTTATGGATACCTGCGGTCCCCTTGAATTTTTCAGTTCAGCCAACAGATTATGCATGCCACGCAATTGCACTTCTAAAGTAATGCAACTGATGATTGTTTATTGATATATCAAATGGTCATAACCATATGTTTTAACCACTAACAGCATTATCAGTGAGTGGCTCATTCTAGACTCATAGATTAGTTTTTTTTTTGCGATGATCATAGATTAGTTATTTGAACAGTGATTTGCTTGAATATATTCTTTTACTGCAAGTGATGTGAAATACTGTCCCCACCCCCATAGATTAGTATGGTGGAACTCTACTGCGCATGGCAGATATATTAAACTTGTTACAGCCTTTCATGGTAATGTCTTATTATCATTTTTATTTTTTATGCTTAACTCGTCCTTTTCAAATCTTAGGATCTTGGGATTTTCCTTCATGGTACTTGTTCTATGGTCTCCTGTTGTGATTCCTCTACTGCCAACACTTGTTCAAAGTTGGACAATAAGCGCCTCAACAGGAATTGTTGGAGATGCTTGCATTGTTGGCCTGTATGTATCTATAATGATACTTGTCATGCTATGGGGAAAAAGAATACGTGGCTACGAGGATCCAGTTGAGCAATATGGGATGAATCTTACATCTGTCTCAAGGGTATGATCATTGCTTTGTCTCGTGTGCAAATATTTGTCGGATGCTTGCAGCGTATTTATATATGACAGCTTAACCTTGGATTGCAGCTGCAAGAATTTTTGCAAGGTCTTCTTGGAGGTGTGGCTGTTGTTTGGTTGGTGCATTCGACAAGTATTTTACTTGGCTTTGCAACTGTTCGAGAAGGGTCATCTTCTTTCTTAGCTAGACCATTTGATGTTCTCAAATATTCAAGCAATGCGTTGTTGCTAGCTCTTAGAGGGTTTATCACTGCAACTAGCATTGCTGTGGTGGAAGAAGTGGTTTTTAGATCATGGCTTCCAGAAGAAGTTTCGGTTGATCATGGTTACTACCATGCCATTCTGATGTCTGGAGTTGCCTTTTCTCTAATTCACCGGTATATCCATTCTCGTTACAATCCGTTCTGTTATTTCACTGCTTTATTTTTTGAATTTTGATACACTGTTCATATTACTGCTGGTAATTCTCAAGGCACTGAATACTCATGAGCAACTGTGTGGTTTGGGAGGCAAATATTAATAGCGTTGACACATGTCGCTGTGTGTGTGTGTGTGTGTGTAGGTTTGTGGACTGTAGAAGAGCCCAATCCTAAAATTAAAGTTCGATTTCACCTCCATTAGCAAACAAACTCTTACATTTTTGTACCAACCTTGAAAGATTGTTGTATGCAAACCATGGTTAGTTGTGGGACGAAGCGAACAATCAGTATATTGACTCTTTTACAAATGAATGGCAGGTCTCTACCTTCAGTACCAGGTTTCTTGCTACTTTCGCTGGTGCTTTTTGGGCTTAAGCAAAGAACGCAAGGGAATCTCGCTGCACCAATTGGCCTGCGATCTGGAATTATGACTGCCAGTTATCTTACACGAAGTAGTAGCATTATTACATTCAATCCTGATACTCCGTCCTGGATGATAAGCACCTACCATCTGCATCCTTTCGATGGTGCAATTGGCTTAAGTATATGTGCGTTACTTGCTATTCTTTTCTTCCCACAAAAACCTGGTCAGAAGAATACGTCTGTTTCATGAGAATCAGGAGGACAAAAAAAAAAATTCTCGAGGCGAGTTTCAAGAAGACCTCAGCACTGAAGGGTTGCTTTCTGGGGCTCAAATTACGGGTGCATTGTAACTTGCTCAAAAAGAACACCGGTTAGCTCCTTGATTGCACTGAAGGGTGCTGCTCATGGATTTGGAGCTGTGACTGGGGTTTATGAGGGATTGATCACTCGCAAGTTTATATGCCACTCTTTTCTGGACACTTTATGGATGAGCTTGTAATCATCGCGGTAACAAGATGGATTCCAAACACGAATGCTTTATTCCATTCGTTATAAGGTATACATGTTTCAACTACTATTATAATTTATTTATAGTCTGCTAAATTACTAACTCTGACTCTCCTCAATGTTATTGCAAATGCAGGTGGGGTAGTATAAAACAATTTGGAGATGCCTTGGAGAGAGACATGATAATATAGATGTGAGGAAGAAGTTGGTACTTCTCCCATATTTGCTGAGAATGCTGTGCAGCTGTCTGAGAAACGCTCTAGTTTATACTAACAAGTTAATGTATAGGTTTAGTCTGTAGATCTGATTGGTCTCTTTTTGACATCTTACTGAAAATCTGACGCAAAGCATACCCAAGTTTTGAGGTTGGAAAACATGTATAGTACACTGTATGTAGAAAGTAGTCACATGACAGACTTAGCCGATGTATCATGCAATGTATGTTCCTCATCTTCTCACTGTAAGGTTGACTGCAGATAAAATGCTTCCACTATGTGAAGGAGAATCTTTTGAGATCTAAAGGAAAATATACAAATGCATTATACCTCGTTTGCTGTGATGTTCTATACCTCTTTTGCTGTCTTCTCCAGAAACTAGTCTTATGTTCCAGTAGTCATCGTGCCTTTCCTCTAAAATACTCTGGTAATCATCTGTTTCTTAGTTCTGAATTAATAATGGGAATTAATTGGAAACCTTAAGGGCTCCTTTGATTCAAGGGAATATAATAGGATTCTTTGCAAGGGACTATGATAGGATTCTTGGAGGATTGGATATTTGGATCAACTTGTTTGATTCATAGGATCATTATCTTATAGGAATCTTGTAGTGTAATCCCATAGGAAAAAAGAATGAGGTCTAAACTCATGGAAAATCTTTTGCCACAATCAAAGATAATTTCTTCCATAGGATTCACTTAGACATGCTATTCATATCCTATAGCTTTCCTATTCCTATATTTTTCCTATTCTATGAATCAAAGTAGCCTTTTTTTTTTTAACTTACACTGTGAAGTGCATGCCGTACCTTATCGTACGTGGACTCGCGGAAACAAAGTGACAATGGTTTCTTGCCTCCTGTTTGCGGCACCGCTGATACACTCGCCTCTGTGGCCTTAGGGCCATGGTCGCGTGGTGGATTCCGTTCCTTGCCGGTGGGAGGGCGTTCCCAGATGTTTTCTTGTGTTTGGTTGGAATTTGTGTCCTACTTGATAAGATGAGGCGGCGGCGGCTTCCTAAGGATGGAATAAGGTTTTTCTTGCCTAGCTCCCATTCTGGCAGTGCGTCTAGCGTCGTCGGAGTGCGTGTGGAGGTGTGTCTTTGGCTGATCTCGTGGGATTCGGTTGATTTTTGTCTTCGGTGGATCCGGTTGGATGCGGTCTTTGTTCATCTGTGTTCGTATGTTTACAGGTTGGATTCTTTTGATCTACGTATCTCTTCATCGACGACGGTTGCTGTTAGGTGCGTTGGTCCTGTGAGGACTTAGCACGACGACTTCCCGACTGTCTACTATAACAAGATCTACCCGGCTCCAGTGATGGAGGGGCAATGACAGTGGCGCGCCTTCGGCTCGCTCTAGCGCTTGTAGTCGTCGCTTTGGTCTATGTTTTTTGTATTGCCTTGACAGTTGATGAATTTATCGGAACTTTTTTTTTACAAAGTAGCCCTAATTTTATGTGTTTTATTGATCAGAATCAAATTATAAGAGTTGCAAGAATGCAGGAAAAAGAAACCTGATTAAAATAGCGCTGACTAGATACGCAGCTCCCAGCTTAAATTCTCTCGCCGAGATCGGGCGGCGCTTGCGCAGCCGCGTGGTTCTGTTTTCCTCACATCTTCAGGCGCGGCCACGCCGTGGGCCTCGTGGTGAAACCATCAGTTCCACACCTCCGGCTCCAACACTTCCCATGGCGGCAACGGCGGCGGCCCACATCCTCTCCACCCGACCCGTCGCATCCGGTCTCCCTCCACGGCCGAGCCCTCGGCACCGCCGACGCACCGGCACACACCAGACCGAAGCTACCAGGAGCATATCCTGCCGCGCGAGAGATAATAGCGTAAAACTACCGGTTTTGGTGCGAAATTTACCGATTCATACCAGTCGACGTCCCAATCGCAAATTCATACCACATTTTGCACTGATTTTCACCGAATACTCAAATGACCGATTGGAGCGCAATTGACAGCGAATCTGACCAGGCTGGCCCACATGTCAGGTGACGTGGCAATTTGGCGACGGTCAGAGAAAACGGCCGTTAACGGCTCCCATCTGGCGCGGGCCCCACTGGCGCGGTCTTAACGTGGCCCGCTCGGGGCGTTGACCTGTTCGTCATTTCCAATCCCCGCGTTCTTCTCGCTTCACTCCGCCGCCGCCGCCGCCGCCTGCGCCGGAGCTGTCCTCCGCCACCGCCGAGATGAATCGACGCATGGGTCGGCGAGAGGCGATGGCGAGCTGGAAGGACGGGTCTGGATCCAGCGAGGGCGAGTCTCTGCCGGTAAGCAATTTTTCTGCCTCGCATTCAATCTAGGTTTAGGGATTTGGAGTAGAAATCGTCGATTTACTTTGAATCTTTGTTTCCCCTTTGGAATAGTCGTTCACCGACCGTGAGTTTGCCCCTGCTGTCTGCGACGACCCCACATTCTTTGGTATAGCACGGGAGGCTCCCACCTATTGTCGTCTCCACAAGCTGCCGCCTCAGCAGGTCGTTGCATTTGAAGGAACCGACACGGGCCGCCGATTCTACCTCTGTTCAGTTGAAAATGTAAGTAGTAGGTGTAACTACTGGTAGCAAATGAAGTAGAAATTGTGGTATTGTTGATAGGTGTTGAGGTTGACAAATATAAGAAGAAATTTTGATTAGTAGGTTGCTATGTGCAGGAAGTAGAGAATTGTGGATTTGTTGCTTGGATAGATGCAGATTGGCCAGAAACTGCACAGAATGCATTAGCAAGACTTTGGGAAATGTATCACGAGTTGAGCGATGGAAGAGTTGGTGAGAACATGGAGCACGCAAAGCTGTTGGATGCGGTCCAAGCTGAGAAGAAGAGGTTTGAGAAGAAGTACAATGACTGTGTTGAAGAAGTGAACGTGTTCATCAAGAACAGTACCAAATCTTGCATGAAGGCCAATTATGACAGAATTCAGAAAGAGGGGCGCGATACTGATATGCTGCAGCAGCTGCGGATTACAATAGACCTGTTGGAGAAACAGATTCGAGAGCTAGGTGATGAAATGAAGCAGAAACAGCAGAACTGGGATGAAGAAAAAGCAAAGCTTCAGGAGGATAAGAGGAAACTAGAGTACAACTTGTTTGATCTGCTCAAGGTTACTGATGCGGGCAGAGACAAGTTGAAGAGGATAAAGGCCATATGTGAGGAGTGATCTGACCATTGTTTTTTAATCTTAGGTAGCGATGCAAGCTTTGAACTATATTAATGTAGCTTGCTATAATGTAACGCAGTGAAGAACTATTAGATATTTGTAACGTATTTGGTACTATTATTTCTGTAATATTAAGAACCACTTGTGTTTGTGGTAGTTTATTTGTGTTTGTGGTTGGTTATTGTTAATTGTGGATGTTTATTGGTATTTGTGGTTGGTTATTTGTGTTTGTGGTTGGTTATTGTTAATTGTGGAAGTTTATTGGTATTTGTGGTTGGTTATTTGTGTTTGTGGTTGTTTATTGGTTATTGTTAATTGTGGATGTTTATTGGTGTAGTTTATTTGTGTTTGTGGTTGTTTATTGGTTATTGTTAATTGTGGATGTTTATTGGTGTAGTTTATTTGTGTTTGTGGTTGGTTATTTCTGTTTGTGGTTGGTTATTGGTATTTGTGGTTGTTTATTTGTATTTGTGGTAGTTTATTTGTGTTTGTGTTTGTGGTTGTTTATTGGTATTTATTTGTTTTAGTGGTTAAACATCATGCCCCTAAACCACTTGTATGTAATTGTGGATAAACATTATTCATGAGCTCATATAGTCTAACCATTGAAAAAAGATAGGAAATAGATCAAATTCATGAACTCATATACTCTAACCATTGAAATTGTCTTAAACATCATTCATGAACCACTTAGTCTTACAGGGTACAAATACACAAAATGGTGCATATTACATGAACATAGTGTTACACGGTACAAATTAAATAGTTTGGACCACATGGTTCCTATTACATGAACATAGTCTTTCTCACAGGAAATAGATCAAATTGTACCACTGCTTGTAACAGCACAATCTCACTTGTGGCTGCCAAATTTCCCAGCATTAAGATAGCCTTTCAGCCTGGTGGTGTATTTAGGCTTTCTTTTTCCTAACTCTCTTGTACCCCATTCTGGAGCAGCAGCAGCAGTAGACCGTGGTGCACGGAAAGTTCTTGGGCCTGGAGCACTTGCTGTTGGACCTGGGGCAGCACTAGACCTTGCAGCTGGTGTAGCTGACCTTGTAGTTGTTGTAGGTGCTGCTCTAGCTGCCCTTGCTGCTGGTGTAGGTGCACTTGCTCTTGTTGGAGGTGTAGGTGTTGGTGTAGAGGCCCTTCTAGTTGGTGTAGCAGTGCGACGAGCTTGTGATGCTGTTGTAGTACCAGATGTAGAGGAATGATGTCCATAGTCTTCCCTGTTAGCCTACAATGGAAAATATTTATTAATAACAGATCAAACAGAAATGGTGCCCATGTGTTTAGTTTATGCAAGTACCTGGTGATGAGTTTTTCTTGCTGCAAGCTGTGGGTTCAGTTGAACGCTGCACGAAGTGTACCTATGTCCCACCAACTTGCAGTTGCTGCAAGTGATAGATGCCATCCTTGAAGTATCTCTAGGTGCTGGTACTTCGAACTTACCCTTTCTTCTTTTAGTCTGCTGTCTTC